>JZKD02S2208942.1:161207-180699 GCA_000966675.3 Picea glauca | reverse complement strand
TTTCTTTATAACCCAAAGGATAGAATTGTTTCCTAAGTGCAGAAATGAAATCCTTCCATGATAGAAATACATTACCCACATTTTGTGTTCCTTTTTGCAGCTTGCTTTGCCACCAAATAAGAGTTGTACCTGCAAGTCTCAAATATGCCAACTTGATTTGTTTGGCCTCATCCTTGATCTGTTGCACACTGCAGTATACCTCCATCTGCCTGATCCAGTTATCAAGTTTTTCTGCATTTACTTCACCATCATATATGGGCAACTCAAATTTTACATCAAGTTTTAACAATGGCATTTCATGTTTATTCTTATGACCATTTTTCTTTCCACTAGATTTAGAACTTGAACTTGAAGAAGAAGGAGAAGAAGGAGGTGTTGATGGAGTCGAAGGAGGAATATAAGGATGGTCCTCTTCCTCTTCACTTTTTCCCTTTGAAGAGTCACCCAAAAATGGTCGCTTCTGTTCCAAGTAATCTTCGTACAAAACTTGCACCATCTCTGACATAGTAAGGAATGTTTTCCGGAACTCTTTCTCATCTTGAGAAATCCCTTATTTTGATGCCATCTTCTCATTGTGAGAAGCTCTTTTTCTCAATCCAATTAATGGATTCTCTGCAACAAGCTCGCCCTCACCACGCTGTAGCTTTTCCCTGGTTAACATGCAAAACTCAAATCCAAACGTCAACTAGCTCTGATACCACTTGATCCATCAGGATTTTTTAATGACTTATGGTTGAGTTTTAATTTTGCATGTGTTATTTAACCATTTGAGAAAACTTAGTGAAGAATGAGGAAAGAAGAGGAATTATGAAAGCCATATATACATTTGCAGATCTGAAATGAAAGAATTAACAGCAAACCATAACATGCAGATTGAGAACGGAGTTCGGCACAACTTTGCCTACGTCTCCGGGCCTTTGTCTCTGTGGGAGAGGCTTCTTTATTTCTGTTCAAATGCTCAAACGTACATCGTTGCAATTCCAAATGGCTATAAGACTGATTTGGTCATGTTCATCCAGATCTCTAGAACCATGCAAAGAAAATGGCACGCAAAACGGACGTCCGGAGCTCCCAGAAATGATCTGACAGTGTCTCCTCCTCAAAAGCTTCTCTGCCTCAAAATGGCTTTGGCTTGGCTTCTCCTCAACATCATTCTGCTTTGAATTCCCCCAAAGTTGTCTCCATGGCTTCAAACAGGCCTTGGTTATATAGCTGGGAAGTTGGTTTCTCATCTCCAACTTCCTCCCAAAATTTAGGCTCCAAAACTACCCAATAACTCCCAAAAATGGAGTAAATACACTAAAAATAGGCTTAATTACAATAAAAACCCAAAAAGTAGTTTAAAAACCCACTTTATAGTTATAATATGGTTAAAATTGGGCATAATCCCCCTTCAATGGTGCACGTCCCTTTACTCCCGGTCATATGGGGGTTTACACGACCACAGGCTGGGGCTTAGCCCCCAGCCCTCTTCTTTATGCGCCATAATACCATACAATATATTTAATATTGTGGGTTTTATAACATAAGAAATAATGTGGTGCATTGGTAAAGAACCATTTCTAAAGTTGTTGGGCTTGCTGGTGGTCATGGGTTCAAATCCCATGGACCCCAAAACAATTTTTTTTGAAACATGCCACTTCAACTGATGACTGGGTGCCACGTGGCTGCCCATGACTGGGCCACGTGGCATCTCCCCATTCATCAGATTAATGCCACTTGTCAACCATTGACTAGTCCAGTTGCCTGCCACATGTCTGCCTTGTCAGCAAACCTGTCCAATCACCATCAGCCAGAGAGTGCCATGTCATCTCCTGCACAGTCATCATGATGATGTCATCAGCATTGACTTTTTGACCAGTTGACCTTTGACTTTTTCCCTGTTTGGGCTTCCGATCAGAATGCGATAACTTTCGCATATGGAGCCCGTTTGACAAAGTAAATACACCTCCGAAATCAGGAAGATGAGACGGACGCAATGGAATTAGTTTTGTCGGATTCTGAGCACTTTCATTTTTGAGCATTTTTCAAGCCCTATCAGGCTTCTGGATCCAATTTCGGATCACAAATCAACTTAGATGTTGGTATGTGGCATATGCACTTTAATGGTCCATGCTCTAATGAAGGAAACAGATTTGGAATTATCTTGTACTCTCCCGTGGGGAAAATTCATAAATTTTCTTATAGGTTAGAGTTTGCTTGCACAAACAATGTCACTGAATTTGAAGATTTAGTATTAGGCATTGAAAATGGTTATAATCTGGGTTATGGTCACCTTACAGTTTTTGGGGATTCCGAGCTTTTTCTGAACCTTGTACATAAGATATACTCTCCTAGCAAGAAGTTGATGGAACACTACACTTAAACTATTTGGGCACTTATCTAGAACCTACTATATTTCAACATTATTGATTTTAAGAGGGAATTGGACTCAATGGCTGATCGATTAGTTGTTTTTGCAGCCTCTCCTAATTGACAACTTCTACCAAAAAGACTTGATTGTACTTTTCAATCTCTATATCATCCACATATCACTGACAATATAGAATCATGGCAGGTCTTCCCTAGTGATGAGAGCATTTGTGCTTTCATTCAAAATGAACCTTATAAGCCTAAGGAAATTATATCAATGGAAGATAACAATATTCCTAAGGGCTTGACTCCTCTAGAGAGTTCATTTTCATCGAGTGAAGTAGGAAACAAAGAGAAACATAAAGAAGAAGAGTCAAAAAGGAAGGTGGGTGAAACCATTTCCTTGAACATTGGAACAGCCGAGTCTCCAAAGAATGTTAAAATAGGTGCCCAATGTTCTGATGAAGAATAATTGAAGTTTTCCAGACTGCTTGGTGAATTTCAAGATGTTTTTGCTTGGTCTTATGAGGATCTTCGTTGTTTTTATCCTATTCTTATACAACATGCCATTCCTATCAAGGAGGGCATAAAACCAGTTAGGCAAAAACAAAGACCTATCAACCCTGCATGGGAAGCAACTATTCGAAAGGAGTTGGAAAAACTCTTGAAGGCTGGGATTATCTTTCCGATTAAGTATTTAGAATGGTTTTCTAATTTGGTTCCCGTTTGAAGAAAAACTGGTCAAATCCTATTATGCGTAGTTTTTCACGCATTAAATCAAGCTAGCATAAAAGATCACTTTCCTCTCCCTAATATGGAAATGATTTTGCAGCAAGTTGCAGGGTCGTAGATGATGTCCTTACTTGACGGTTTCTCTGGTTACAATCAAATCAAGGTAAAAAGGATAGATAAATATAAAACCACCTTTATTACTCGTTTGGGCACCTTTGCTTATGAACGGTTCTTCCATTTCCCAGATTGGGAGTTATAAGGAGACCATGTGGCTTACTACTGTGTCTGTATTGAAAGGGTTTTCTCCTGTGGTTGTTATGTCTCTAAGGACCTCCAATTATTTGTGTTATTGATGAATAAGCACACTCTTGATTGGCTCCTTGTATTTGTTGTGATAGAGCCATATTTTAAAACCCCAACTGTTCTTCTCCCTTTGGGCATCTTATTGTTTGTCAAAGATTGGTTTATCAAGTGGAGTGGTTATGGAATTTTTCGTTGAGTCCCTATCTTGTCTTTCTATGATTAAATTGGTTGAAGAGTTACAATTGGGAACGAGTAATTATATACAGTCTGGGGTTGTTATCCTCTCATTATGTTTCTAGTCATTGTGTTCTTACAGCGTTGTCTTAATTGCAAAATGGAAACACTTGTGTGTTGAACTAGTCCCGATCGAGGTTATAGCAAATTATGGAATTGGTGAATGTGTGTATTTGGTTATGATCACTATGCATCCATTATTGAATCATCATGCATATTGGAAATGGTTACATCGGCAGTGATGAGGTTCGATTTTTATGTTGACTTTGGTTTTGTTGCAAAGTCTTATTCTTGATATGATGAAGAATGTATGTAATCAGGCATGTTTTGAAAGTCTGTTCATTTTGGAAAGGAACCTGTGTATATTTTAATTTAGGATAACTAAGAATTTGTAGACATTGGATGTTATTCTTATAGTGATGCATTATGGGATAGAGGTGGAACAATGTTGCTGTGTGTTTTCTTTAAATTCTTAAAGGGAAAGAAAAGAAATTAAAGACCAAGCATTTTATTAACAGGACTGTTGAATGGAAAGTTGTTTTGAATATGAGTATTATTGCACAGATTGTTCTAAATTGAGAAGTTTTGAGAAATTTAAATGATGGAACAACGAACAGTTTGATACATAGTAACTGTTGATATGGTGTTGGTATTTTTTGTATTGATTTTAGTACAAAGTTATGTTTATTGATTACTTGATTTGTTTTATGAACAACATTCATTATTTCCTTGCCATTCTCTCACTTTTCTGCACATTAAAAATCCCCTAATATTCCCAGATTCACTATGCAGGCCCTGTTCTTTAAGTTAAATTATAATTAAATGAAAACTATGTATTATATAAGTTGAAGGATGACACAAAGATGAGTTACAGTTGATATGTTTTGTTATTACAACAAAGTTGATTGTTTGATGATTTGTTGAGCAGCAATCATGATCTACCTCCCTTTATTTTACCACTTTTCGCTCAATACAATCCCTCATATATCCCACCCTTATTCACCCCCTGCTCATTAACAAGTATTAAACGATTTTTATGGATTCGATTGCATGAGTTTGATGTGTTGTTGAGCCAAACTTTGTTTCATATTTAAAGAGATGTCATGTATGGTTTGTTGAAGAAACTAGTTGAATCCCAAGGTTTTCTATACATTTTGATGCAGATCCACAAGAGTTGAACCAACTATTCCAAGCTGGGTTTTTCAATAGGATTGGACAAGCAGTGGTCCAACCTAGCCCAGAAAGGTCTCCTTTCCAACCCCCACATGTCCCTGGTATCCCATTTCCCCCTCATGTCTCTTTACAACCTGAAGTCCCTGAAAATGATGGATGGCAAGAGATTGTCCACTCAGCAGTCTCCTAACATCGTGGCTGGCCCAATTTGTCTTTGCCTTCTCTTCCTCCACCAGTTAACCCAATTTTCCAAATTTCCCCTGCACACTCACTAGTACAGCCTTCCCACGCAAGCAAGAGATTAAAAACTGAATCCCACCATGCATCTGATAAAGGAAAAGCCGATGTTTCCCCCTCTTCTCCCTCAAATGACTATGCCAAATCCATTTCATCCCACATGCACTTGAGAGATGATTTCTCTCATGTTATCAATGAAATCGGGCCTAAAGGCTCCACACAGCCTAAGGCAAATTTAGAGAAATCAAAGGGAGACATTAGCAACAAAGGGAAGATTTCCTCCCAAAGTGGCAAATATGGTTTTTGAGTGTTTTTATTTATTGATTGTTGAGAACAATTGACTACTGAAACTTTTGGACAACACACTATTTTTGGATATGTTGGATATTATATTTTTTGGATATGGTTTCAAATATCATTGATATTAATTTTCAAATTATGAGAGTGATGATGGGAGCCACAAGGAGGGATGTGTTTGATTGATTAACTAGTTGTGTTTATGTTTGTTAAGAAACTAAAGTGAGTCACAAGGGGTCCCACCTATTAGTTATTATTTATTAAAGACCCTTATTATTATTTTATTAACTTTCCCCATAAACTAAAAGTTAGTTGGGTTTTAGTTATCTTAACTAAAAGAGGTAGTATAACTACTTCAACAAATTCTGATTGCTCAAAGGCAAAAATAGAAGGAGGAACAAGAGGAGAATAGAAGGAGAAAGCATACTAATGTCTACTCTTGAGTTTTATTAAGATAGTTCAATTTTAATTCATTCTTTAATTCATTGAAAGCCTAATTCTCTTTTATGACAGCAGGGTCCTATTGTAGACAACAAGGTTCAAGGTTGAATTACATCAGGGATGATTTTAAGGATGGAAATTTATTTTAAAATGTAGAAACCTTGGCGAATCTTACTAATCCTTCATATTCCAACTATAAATGATTAGCGATATTTTTGTAAAAATATTCAAATTTCTAAGAATTTTATATAGTTTTTATAAAATTTTGGTGATTTTTAAGGTAAAATAATTTTATCCTATAGAATTTGGGTGAATCATTTTTAAAATAGCGAATCTTGTTTTTGGAAAAACCACAGAAAATTAGCCCATGAGCGAAATTTAGCCCCTAAAATCATCCCTAAATTACATCATTCAGACACTTATTTTTTAGAGGTGTTGATCTATCTTTGATAGTCTGTGTAGACTTGTTTGTTTGTGAATTAAATTTCATGACTGATAAAGGATATTGTGCAGAGTCGAGTAGGAAGCAATCGGTGGCAAGTTGATCCAGCTTTTAAATTTCAGTTTTTTACTTTTTGTCAGAAGTCATTTTGTATGGTTTTCATCGGGGACTTCTAAGTTTGACTTTGGTCCAAACTTCCTCAAAGAATTTTGTAAAGAGAATGATTCTTTTGATAAATTGGAATGAAATAAGTGATTGTTTTCTGTTTCATCTGTGTTAGTTATTGACTTGGTATTTTTTCTTATGTCTCTACATTTACTTTTACATCTGTTATATTCCAAAAATTACATAAATATTGATTTTTTCAGCAATCATTTATTTATAAGAAAATCATCCTAAGCCCTTGTAACCAATACTTGTGGATTAAGAAACAATTTTTGAGGCTATAAACATAGAGTGATATTCCCGTCTATCTCTCTTTAGCCAAGCAAGATCTGAAAGTGCTTAAGTAAGATCATTTCATATCTTTTCTTCAACATTTTTTTGGCGACCATACTAGGGAGATCTTACATATCTCTCTGGTTAATTTTTATGCTTGATTATCATCGCATATATCTCTTTTTCTGATTATGATTCTTTGACTATTTCAATTCTTAATGATTGTACCTGTTGCAAGGCAACCTAATATTGAGGTTGGTCTTCAAGATCAAACCAGTATTGCTTTAAACTTATTTAACAACATCTTAGATACTACTAATACCAGGGTTGAACTTAATCGTTCATGGGAAGCAATTGAACAAGACATAAGTGCCCAAGAACATTGGGGAGCTAGACATAGATAGCTTAGGAATCAGCCATAACTTTCTTTTTCCAGATTTGATATTATTTTAATGTCCTTAGATCCTTGCGTTTCTAGGAGAAGAAGAGGTTTATCACCTAAAATTAATCCTATTACTGTGTTATCAACCTAACAAAGTGCTCTAAGGAGAACCTTGTCTGATTCATCTAGTTCGTCTTTCTCTCCCTTACCTATTATCCAAAAGATGGCATCTAGTGGTGGCTCTGGTGGCACTGGAGGTGCTTCTTCAATTCAATATTCAGCTTCGTCAGTGATTGGTAGCTTGTATAATCACCAAGTCCCTATCCAATCTATCACAAACCCCACCAAAGTCATTAAAAAGTATGGGATTTTTCAGTTTGAAGAAGATACTACAACCACACCATGGCATGTTTCCTCTCCTCTTAACCTGGCACTTGCTACTCGTCCACTTCCTAAATTCAAAGAGAATCTCCCTAGGTTTTCAGGGAATAACACTGTCACTATGAATGAACACTTGGTGGCATTTTCTAATGCTTGCCACAACATAGGAGCCAATGACAATGATACTTGTATGCACTTATTTGTCAATTCCCTTGAAGGGAAGGTTGGGGTCAATTTCTTCGATCTCTCTCCTAAGATTTTATCTACTTGGGAGGAGTTAGTATATTGGTTCAAATCCACCTATGGTCAATCCAAAAGCCTAGACGAGCAGTTATGGGAATACAATACCATCTCTTATAAGGATGGTGAGACTATCAAGTCCCTCAACTTGTGTTTCACCAAGTTATACAATCAAATCCCTGAACTCATTCGACCTCAGAACCAATATGCTTTCATGCATTATTATAATGCATTACCTTCCCCCTACCGCCATAGGCTTGAGGAAAATTCCATTGATAACCCAGGTTCCGCTCTTCATACTTGTTTAGAGTATGAAGAACAACTTGAAAGAACAAGTCTTCCTCAGGAAGATTCAGTTAAACAGACATACATGTCTTCCCTCTTACAACTTGTACAAGACATAAAAAAATCATATGATAGCATATGAGCGAAAGGGAAATTTCTCCCCTCTTACGCCTGGAGCTTCATCCTCTTCTGCACCCCCTTTTAGAAATCCAAATGAAAATAATTTTCAGACTAAAGCTATCATGCCTCGTATTTGGTGTAACTTTTGCGAGGAACACCATGAAGAAAGTACATGTGAGGTAAAGAAGAGTGCCAGAGATAAAATATTTGGTAAGAGACATGAAACTACCATCGCTATCCTAGACTTTGCAGAGCCAGAAGATGTCATGATCATCAATACTAGGAATAAATCCTATGCTCCAAAAATCTTATATGATCCTCCCCACAATTCTTCTAGCCAGAGCTCATCCTCACCAGCTGCTACTGTTCAAGTTCCTAAGGCTCCTGACATTCAAGGAACTACCTCCCATCTCCCCTTTTGTAAATACAATATTCTAAATCAGTTGGCCAACATTAAAGAAGATGAAACCCTTCTGGACACGGTTTTCATCCCTGAACAACAGAAGAATCTAAAACAATTCACGGAAGGAAAAGCTTATGTTGTAGCCAAACTCTATGAAGAGGTAGATGAAGAGGATTCATTTGTAAATAAAGTAGGTGTACATAACTTTAGACACCCTGTAAAAAAAACCCTGTTTTATATTTATGTAAAGATTATGGATAAGATTGCCCATTGTTACCCCATTGATGATGGTTCGAGCCCAAGTGTAATGTCGAAGATTATTATGGAAGAGCTAGGCTTGTCTTGTACAAATGAAAATGCCAGAAGCATGCTCTCTTATAATAGTCTACAAAAAATGACCATAGGTGAAATCAAGGACGTGACCTTGGTTTTGTGTGCACACCCTGAAATTAGGACAACCCTTAATATTCCGGTAATCAATATGCCAATAAGAAAATACTCGATCATCCTAGGAAGAGATTGGAAATATTTGACGGGTGGATACCTCTCACTCAATGGGACACACTTATTCGTTCCTCGAAATGGTAAAAACATCATAGTCCTTAGAGAGGGAAGGATGTCACCTTACATAGAAAGTGTTTCACAACCTAATGTGAATTATATCGAAGAGCACCTAGGAGTATATTCCATCTTTGCCAAGGAGGATAACACTCCCTTGGAACAAATCAACTTAGATGACAGTATGCGGCATATGCACTTTAATGGTTCATGCTCTAATGAAGCAAATGGAGCTGGCATTATATTGTACTCTCCTGTGGGGAAAATTCATAACTTTTCTTATAGGTTAGAGTTTTCTTGCACAAACAATGTCACTGAATTCGAAGCTTTACTATTAGGCATTGAAAATAGCTATAATCTGGGTTGTGGTCACCTTACAGTTTTTGGGGATTCCGAGCTTGTTGTGAACCTTGTACGTAAGATATACTCTCCTAGCAACAAGTTGATGAAATGCTACACCCAAATTTGTTGGGCACTTATCTAGAACCTACTATCTTTCAACATTACTCATGTTAAGAGGGAAATGAACTCAATGGCTGATCGGTTAGCTTTTTTTGCAGCCTCTCCTAATCAGTAACTTCTGCCACAAAGACCTAATTTTACTTTTCAATCTCTATATCATCCACATATCCCTAACAATATAGAATCATCGTAGGTCTTCCCTAGTGATGATATCATATGTGCTTTCATTCAAAATGAACCTTATAAGCCTAAGGAAATTATATCAATGGAAGATAGCAAGATTACTGAGGGCTTGACTCCTCTAGAGAGTTCATTTTTATCTAGTGATGTAGGAAACAAAGAGAAACATAAAGAAGAGGAGTCAAAAAGGAAGGTGGGTGAAACCATTTCCTTAAACATTGGAACACCCGAGTCTCCAAAGAATGTTAAAATAGGTTCTCAATGGTTTGATGAAGAAAAATTGAAGTTTTCCATACTTCTTGGTGAATTTCAAGATGTTTTTGCTTGGTCTTATGAGGATCTTCGTGGTTTTGATCCTTCTCCTATACAACATGTCATTCCTATCAAGGAGGGCATAAAACTAGTTAGGCAAAAAACAATACCTATCAACCCTGCACTAGAAGAAATTGTTCAAAAGGAGTTGGAAAAACTCTTGAAGGCTGGGATTATCTTTCCGGTTAAGTATTTAGAATGGGTTTCTAATTTGGTTCCCATTCTAAAAATAACTGGTCAAATCAGATTATGCGTATATTTTCGCGCATTAAATCATGATAGCATAAAAGATCACTTTCCTCTCCCTAATATGGAAATGATTTTGCATCAAGTTGGAGGGTCGCAGATGATGTCCTTACTTGGCAGTTTCTCTGGTTACAATCAAATCAAGGTAAAAAGGGAAAATAAATATAAAATGACATTTATTACTTATTGGGGCACTTTTTCTTATGAACATATGCCTTTTGGCTTATCCAATGCAGGTGCCACTTTTCAAAGATCTATGAAAATAACTTTTGATGATTTGATTAGCAAGATTATTCAGATCTATCTTGATGACTTAACTGTGTACTCTAAGAATCGATCAGATCATTTTGGTCATCTTAAAAGAGTCCTCATGCGATGCAGGAAATTTGGCATTTCTCTAAATCCTTCTAAGTGTATTTTTAGTGTTACCAAGGGCAAGCTCCTTAGACACATTGTCTCCAATTTAGGAATAAGAATTGATCCTAAAAGGATTGTTGCTATCCTAAATATGACTGCTCCCACTTCCAAGAAGGAGGTTCAAGATTTTATGGGGGTTACTAATTTTTTTCATAGGTTTGTTCTTGATTTTGATGTAATGGTCAAACCAATTCATAATTTGCTTAAGCAAGATCGTTCCTTCTCTTGGACAAATGATGTCAAAAATGCTTTTGTACAGATCAAGAAAGCAATCATCTCCGCACCAGTTTTGGTCAAGCTGGATTTTGAGAAAGAATTTATGATATATACTAATGCCATAGAGGAAGTCATTTCTTCTATCCTCATGCAAGGTGATGAACAAGGTAATGAAAAACCAGTGTCTTACATGAGTCAAAGCTTGTCTGATGATGAATTTAAATATTCTTTTATTGAAACATGCTTTCACTCTTGTTGAAGCCATTGAAAAATTTTGCCAGTTCATCTTAGGTAAGCATACGTTGGTAAAATTCCCTTTACCTATTGTCAAGTTTTTTCTCTCACAAACTTATCTTTCAAGGAAGCTTTCACATTGGCTTGCCAAGATCTAGGATCATGATTTAACTATCGTGACTTCTACCACCATCAAGGGACGTGACTTAGCCCTTCACTTAGCTTAGCATGCTGAAAATGGTGAAGAAATTAATGAACATGATAGTTCTCTATCAACGTTGTTCTACATTGATAATCAGATCCTTCCTGTGTCTAAACATCCTTGGTATAAGAATTTGGTTTACTATTTGGAAAACCAAAGATGTCCAAATAACTTAGACACTCATCAAAGAAGAAGGATATGTCTTGAATCTGCTAGATACGTCATTATAGGAGGCTTCTTGTTTACAAGATCTGTTGATGGTATGTTTCTTCGCTGTGTAAACAATGCGGAAGCACAAAAACTGTTGCAAGAAACTCATGGTTCTTCAAATTCTTTTATTCACGTAAGAGGTCATTTTTCTGTTAAAGCCACTACTTTTAATATTATTAGAAAAGGATACTATTGGCCTTCAATATTTCGTGATTATTAATTTTTTTCGAGATCTTGTGACAAGTTTCATAAATTTTCTAGGAAAGAACATCTTTTAGCCATGTCATTACAACCTGTCCTCCCAGACTATCCTTTTTCAAAGTGGGGATTGGATTTTATTGGTCCTATTAATTCTCTGTCTTCAGCAGGATAAGTCTTTATTTTGACAACCACTGACTATTTTACAAAATGGGTTGAATTTGTCCTGCTTAAACATTTGATAGATGACCAGGTGATTTCTTTCCTTGA
Source organism: Picea glauca (assembly GCA_000966675.3). Classification (NCBI taxonomy): domain Eukaryota; kingdom Viridiplantae; phylum Streptophyta; class Pinopsida; order Pinales; family Pinaceae; genus Picea; species Picea glauca. The sequence goes on along the minus strand of JZKD02S2208942.1, from coordinate 168,734 downwards.
AAATAACATATTTTCCAGATTTGGTCTTCCTTTGGAAATTATTACAGACAATGGTCCCAATTTTATTTTTGCTAAGCTAACCCAATTTTTAGCTAAGTTGGGGGTTAAACATTTCACCTCATCATCTTATTACCCCCAATGAAATGGGCAGGTTGAGTCTACTAACAAGAATCTGGTGAGACTTGTCAAAAGGCTCATCGAAGATAAGCCTCGTCAATGGCACACTCTCCTCGCTTGTTCCCTTCAAGCAGATCGAACCACCACCAAGGTGAGCACTAGTTGCACTCCTTTCCATCTTGTTTATGGTCAAGAAGTCATTCTTCCAACTGATTTGGAACTTTCCTCCTTAAGGTTAATGCTACAAGTCGAAGAATTAAATTCTTCTGATGTTTCACAAAGGATGAATGCACTCCTAGCTTTCGAGGAGCAAAGGATTTTTTCCTTGGGTAATATAAAAAGGAGACAACATATTGTTAATAAGTACTTCAACAAGAGTGTCAAAAATGTCAAATTTAAAGTCAATGAGAAAGTATTGTTGTGGGATTCATCTCATGTTGATAGGGGAAGACACTCAAAGTTTCAAAAAGTATGGTTGGGTCCTTTCAAGATCGCTTTTGTCCTGGGTGAAAACTCTTACATTCTAAATGATTTACAGGAGCAATTGGTTTCCTATAGCACTGACAATTCTCACTTAAAACACTATGTGGAACCAACTTGAAAAGTTTAACGTTGTTTGGATTGTTTTGTCATAATTTTTCATTTCTATTTTTTTTTCCTTTCTAGTATTACAATAGTTTTCAATTCTGCTTTCATTTTAGTAGTTTTTGTTTATGCTTTTTCTTTTCAGTCATTTGATTCCGCTCACTTAAATTTTGTTGTTTCATTTATGTTATGACATTTCTGTCTTTTTATTATTTTGCGTTCATTTTTTTGTCAAGAATAAAATGTTGGATCAGGTCTGCCACAACGACACTCCACCCACACATTCCACCCCCGAGCACATTAACCTTTCACAAAATTATTCCAGAAATCCATACTAGAACCAACAGATAAACCCTAGTTTCTAACTGCAACAACAACTCAACACAAATAGAGCACTCCTTCTCCAATGGTAGCGCACAAGAGAGAGAGTCTCCATATCCACATAACAAGTTCCATACACAACTGTAGTAGTTGCAGTTGCACTAATCTCTCAACATTGCACCATACTTAGAAAGAATATCGCTAAGAGTTTCACCAAGAACCACTAAGAGAATCACCAAGAATATCACTTGATAGGCACTAGAGAGAGACCAAGACTAAGAGATGACCATATGCTCTTATTCCTCCTTGTAGTTGTAGTTGCAGCTGCAACTGGAGCTCTCCACAAGACTTGCACTCTAACTGGGTATCCAAATTAATGTCCTCTATTTATATTAATCTGTCCAGTGACTTTTTTGGTTGGGCCAACCTGACTTTCTGGTAATTATATTCTAATATTATTTATTCTGTTGGGAAAACTTGTCTTCTAGGGTTTTCACACATCTGTTTAATGGTTATGTTACTTCCAGAATATTCTAATCTACATACAAAGGTTACAGTTGGAGGTTAATACCTCCTACAGCTACTAAAACATCAACACTCCCTCTTAGCTAGGGAAGTATTAACTAATATGTTTTTCATGTAGTGGTCTCAAACACATCCATCCATCTCACATGGCATGGGAAAGACTCACATGGTATTGCAAACCAATCTACAAGTAGCATCACCATAGCCACACAGGCTATCATATGACCAAACAAATCATGTAACAAGTATCACCATCATAGTCACACATTATCCATCTAGCTGGAAAACACCTCCAACACAACTAGTTATCCCTCCAGCTAGTAACCTCAGATGCTACTGATTGAAACTCTAACTGGGAATCATTTTCAACACTACAGGTCGACATCTAGTTCATATAGAACTAGTAACTCGTCAGCTCACATATAATCTAACTAAAAAATTTAACACTCCCTCTTAACAAGGAATGTATTCCTCTTGGCACGATCATCATCATTTATTCTGCACTTCTGTACACCTTAGACATTGTCATGTTGAATTTCACGAATCCATACATCATAAGAAGTTTTTCACTTTCACTGGAGTAGCATACCAACCTTTGTTGGAGTAGCATACCAACCTGCGTTGGGGTAACATACTAGCCTGCATTGGAGTAACATACCAACTTGTGTTGGGGTAAAATACCATCCTATGTTGGAGTATCATGCCAACCTATGCTGGGGTAACATACCAGCCTACATTGGAGTACCAACCTATGCTAGGGTAGCATACTAGCCTGTGTTGGAGTACCAACCTACGCTATGGTAGCATACTAGCTTGCGTTGGAGTACCAACCTGTGCTGGGGTAGCATACCAGGCTACGTTGGAGTACCAACCTACGATGGGGTAGCATACCAACCTGCATTGGAGTACCAAGTTGCATTGGGGTATCATACCAACCTGCGTTGGAGTACCAACCTACGTTGGGGTAGCATACCAACCTACATTGGAGTACCAAGTTGCACTGGGGTAGCATACCAACCTACATTGGAGTACCAACCTGCACTGAGGTAGCATACTATCCTGAGTTGGAGTACAAACCTGCGCTGGGGTAGCATACCAGCCTACGTTGGAGTACCAACCTGCGCTGGAGTAGCATACTGTAACACCCTGTTTCCCCCAGTTTGTAAAAATAACTGGACTAGCCAGAACTGTGGAAAACTCATGAATGTGAATATGTGATGTGAATGGACCTTGTGGAAAAGGTCAACGAATGTGAATAACATTATGAATTTATATTGCAGGACTGCTGAGAGGGGATGTGTTGAAAAAGAGACCATGATGGTGGTGGAAGGCACCTAGAAAGGTGGCATTAACTTCCACCGAGAATTAATACCGTATTTGGACTTCACTGGCCTGAAGAACCAAAAGTGGCTCGCTGGCCCCGAATTAAATGTCTCGCAGGCTGGCAGGAAGATGGGTCCTTAAGAATTAATGAGGGATGGGGAGGTGAACCACCCATCCATAGAGCCATCATGACTGACCAGTGCGAGGGAAATCACACCACATGCAACCTCGCAAGAGGATAAGGCATGGGGTAGAAGCGATTGGGGGGAAGACGCGAGGGGAGGAAGAGAACTCTGGCAATATGCAGAGTGAGTGATAGCAGAGAGGAAGGAGAGTAACCTTCGCTCCTGGTCACTGGCGGATAGAGACGCAGTCTCACAGCATCGTGGTCTCAGCTCGGGGGTGGATAGTGGTAAATCCACTGGGAGTCACTGAGCCTACAGTTGGGTGGAAACGAGCACCCCTCTCAGCAGTTGCATAACCTCTGGTGTTACCCTATGATAAGTGTTTTTCCTTTGGCATCTTGAAATATATGTATTCTGATAATTATGCTCATAAGTTGTGAAACTATGAATGATTCCATTATAAGAATGTCTGTATGGTGTTTTGATCAGTACTAGTAGTTGTATATTTGTATGGAAAGAATACATATGTCTTATGTCCTCGTGAATCGTTATTTACATGCGTACTGATATAATTTAGACTTCATGACTGGTTCTCAAGAGGACGATACCCTTATTAGCCTCAGATAGTACTCTGGGTGAACCTCCCCATAGAGATACCCTCCCTGAAAACCCCATCAAGAACTGGGGAAGAGAATGTAAAGGCGTAAGGCCTTAGTAAACCTGCACGAGGAGGAACGATCCTCTTGAAAACCTAAGATGGCAGTATAAGGATGAAGTATCGAATCGATGGATGAGATTCCATCGAGAGATCTGTGGTCACTCATGACCATTAGATCGGAAGAAGAAGATGGAGTGTTAAGTGCCTTAACCCTGATAGGTATTAATCGATGGACAAGATTCCATTGGGAAACCTGTGGTCACGCATGACCATTAGATTGGTAGGAGTAAGTAGGGTTTTAAATGCCTTACCCCTTTGTTTTCTGTGTCTTCGTGGGCAGCGAAGAAATTGGGACCGTAGATCTCCAAGGTCCATGGGAGTATCTGGACCGTTGATTTTTCCACGTCCATGGAGTCGTGGAAGAATGCACGGGTAGGAACCAATCTGAGCCGTTAGAACTCAACTGAAAAACTCGACAGCCGTTGGATCTATCAAGAGTTATCTGAGGGTTAAAACCCCAGTGTATGGTGGAGAAAGCCCCAGAATAGATCTGAACCATCCGAATGATGGAGGCCACATGTCGTAAGATTACCCATTTCGGGGAATCAGGAATCGCAAACTCGGAGGTCCTGGTGATCAGAGTTTAGGATTTTCCATGGTGAAAACCCCGGAATAGATCTGAACCGTCCGAATGACGGAGGCCACGTGTCGTAATATTACCCATTTCGGGGAATCAGGAATCGCGAACTCGGAAGTCCTAGTGATGAGAGTTTAGGATTTTCCATGGTGAAAACCCTAGAATAGATCTGAATTGTCTGAATGACGGAGGCCACGTGTTGTAAGATTACCCATTTCGGGGAATCAGGAATCGCAAACTCGAAAGTCCCAGTGATGAGAGTTCGGGATTTTCCATGGTGAAAACCCTGGAATAGATCTGAACCGTCCGAATGATGGAGGCCACGTGTCGTAAGATTACCCATTTCGGGGAATCGGGAATCGCGAACTCAGAAGTCCTGGTGACGAGAGTTGAGGATTTTCCATGGTGAAAACCCCAGAATAGATCTGAACCGTCCGAATGACGGAGACCACATGTCGTAAGATTACCCATTTCAGGAAATCGGGAATTGTGGGATCGGGAGTCCTGGTGACGAGAGGTCGGGACTTTCCATGGTGGAAATCCCGGGACAGATCTGGACCGTCTGATTTTATGGAGGCCATGTGTCGAGAGATTGACTGCAACGGGAAACCGGGGATTGAGAATTCGGGAGTCTCGTGATCGAGAGTTCGGACTCTCGTGATGATAAATCCCGATGAAGGGATGAGATTCTTTCGAAGGATCTTAGGGTCCATCACGACTGTCAGATGAGAGGAAGAGATGTCAACTTTAAGTTGGTGTGCGAAGACGCCTTAGGATAAGCGGCAAGCAGATCTGGACGGCCAGAGTCCACCCGCCCAGATCTACGGCTGAGGTTTCATTCTGGAGCCCCCTTGTTGTTCTGCCTTTAGTGGTGGGGGCGGGGGTCCGAAATCGGACGTGCAACTCTCGAACGGTTGAGATTAATTCACCTTGATCAATGGTGCTCAAGTGAATTCCGGACCCCCCTTGCCATTTTGCCTTTAATGAGCAGGGGGGGTTCGGAATAGTGTGTCGTGTGAAGTGGGGCCCCCTCGTGTCCTGACGACTATCGTGTCGCATTTCCCCCTTTTCCACCTGTACTCCACTTAATCGGGCGATGGGGCCTATCCTCATTTGATGTTCTCTAGCCCTGTTGGGATTTGTTCCTATTGGTCAGTCGCTAGCCCTGTCGGGGTTCGGCGGTTGCAGAGTCGAACGATTCGACACCCCTATAGCACTGAGGTGCGAAAGACAAATAGGCAACGCTATTATTTGAAATATGACCATGACCCACGATCATGTGGGAATGGAGAGAGGGGGAGAGCTAGCTTGTGCTAGGCCACCATAGGTAATTTAGGGGCTCGGATTCAGCAGAAATCAACGAAAAAGTTGATTGAGGTAGTGGGTATTGATTGACCTAGTGGGTATGTGAAAAAGTGGTAACAGAGCATGGTTACAACACTCGACCTGATTGGGCTCATGAATGAGTTGCACATAAGCTCCGTTCGAAGCACTCCTACGAGGAGTAACCCCCTAACTTGACTCTTGTCCAAGATTAAAACTTGGAAACGAGAACCCGATTGTGTATGCATGTGAAAGAGTTATAAATTTATGCGCAGGTTATAAAATGTATTTAACTCTTGACTAATAACCAGCGTTTGTATTTTCACCCAAGCGAACGATCAGCCACAGGAATTTACAAACACAGAGGACGGTGACTCCCTAAGAGATGGGAGAAGGCTTCTTCAATAGAGATGAAGAGTCTGATGAAAGAATAGCAATAGGAACCCCTCCAAATCTAGTTGAGACTGTGAGGAGTCTCATGGTGGAATTGTAAAGCTGCAAGGTCGACAATGAAAGGATGATGAAATAATAAGAAAAGCAAACTGAAATTAATGTAGTTTTACTGCAGAGTTTATCCGACCTGCAACGACAAATGCATCATGAACCCGAGATACAGAAACATGGTCATATCAGTGGCCATACTGAGAGGAGCACCTCAAGAAAGGTCCACCCCAGAGGTAAAGGACCAGTTCCAGACGATTCCTTGGAGAAGGAAGCTGGCAATTCAGAAGGCTCTTCCAGCAGCAGGACCAGTTCCTATTCTCAAAGAAAATAGAAGAAACAAAAGACTTCCAAGGGTCATAAATTTAAGGAATTCATAAAGGCCAAACCTCCCTCCTTCAACGGTGAGATAAATAAGGGAGAGGAAGCTGAGGCCTGCCTACTTGGACTGAAGAAATATTTCAGAGTCCATGACTTTTCATAGAATCTGAAGGCCCGAGTGGCCACTTTCAATCTGAACAGAAAAGCTTCCATCTGGTGGGAATATCTTAAGAATATGAAAGGGGTCCGCGAGGAGGACCTGTCTTGGAAACAGTTTGAAAAATACTTCCGGAAGAAGTATTTGTCAGAAAAATATTTCGACGAAAAGGCTAAGGAGTTTTATGAACTCAAACTGGGGCAACTCACTATAAAGGAATATGTCAACAAAGTCCTCGACTTACTGAGATATGTACCCTACATCAAAGCAGAGAAGGCGAAGGCGCAATGCTTCATCAATGGGCTACCCAAGGAATACCGGAACCGAATTGAATTTGACGAGCCAAAGACCTTAGAAGACACTATATGAAAGGCAACATATTGTCATGAACAATATGGACATCGGGCAAAGTCTCGTGGATACTGGAGATAGAAGAGTGGTTTGAGATTTCAAAAAAAGGGGATCAAATCCTCAGGATTTAAGAACTACAAGAAGAACCCCAGAATGAGCTTTCCAACCCGGAGTGTACTCCAGCAGAACTTTCCCTCAGTGGATGGAAATAAAACTTCTGGACCTATACCAGTGAAGACTAATAACCCAAAGAGAGAACCTCTGAAATGTTGGGGTTGCGGAAAAGAGCATCTCCTGATAGACTGTCCACATCGACAACAGAACAGTCAGAAAGTTTATAACATTTAGGAAGCTACCACAGTCAATGATGTGGCAAGGAGTGTGCCGCAGATTTATGCAGCATTGGATAATAACCAAGCTAACCACCAAGATTCAGTGGTGGAAATAGAAGGTATGATTTTCAACCATCTAGTGTCTATTTTGATTGACCCTGGTTCAAATTTGAGTTATATAGCCCCTAGAGCTGTCGATAAGTGTAAACTACAGCCACAGAAACAAACCAAGCCATGGTTGGTACAGTTAGCCACTGGCACCAAAAGGAAGATAGCAGAGGTTATACCAGCCTACCAATTAATGTTGGGTG
>JZKD02S2208942.1:138929-157835 GCA_000966675.3 Picea glauca | reverse complement strand
TGAAGAAATATGTACATGATGCTAATCATATAATTGACTGGTCTGTGATCTAGGTGGAACCGGAGGGAGAATTTCTACCAGAACCCCAATGCATATTGGACAGAAAGGAAACCCTGCTCTGGAACCGAACCATTGCACAGGTAAAGGTGCATTGGAGACATTTTGGCCACGATGAGGCTACATGGGAAATGGAGGATTCCATGAGGTAGGCATATCCGATTTTGTTTACTTTTGTACATGTAATTCATGTTAAAAGATAAGAACATCGAGGACAATGTTCCTTTAAGGGGGAGGGAATTGTAACACCTTGTTTCCCCCAGTTTGTAAAAATAACTGGACTGGCCAGAACTGTGGCAAACTCATGAATGTGAATATGTGATGTGAATGGACCTTGTGGAAAAGGTCAATGAATGTGAATAACATTATGAATTTATATTGCAGGACTGCTGAGAGGGGATGTGCTGAAAAAGAGACCACGATGGCGGTGGAAGGCACCTGGAAAGGTGGCATTAACTTCCACTGAGAATTAATACCGTATTTGGACTTCACTGGCCCAGAGAACCAAAAGCGGCTCGTTGGCCCCGAATTAAATGTCTCGCAGGCTGGCAGGAATATGGATCCTCAGGAATTAATGAGGGATGGGGAGTTGAACTACCCATCCGTAGAGCCATCATGATTGACCAGTGCGAGGGAAATCATGCCACATGAAACCTCGCAAGGGGATAAGGCGTGGGGTAGAAGCGATTGGGGGGAGACGCAAGGGGAGGAAGAGAACTCTGGAAATATGCAGAATGAGTGATAGTAGAGAGGAAGGAGAGTAACCTTTGCTCCTGGTCACTGGCAGAGAGAGACGCAGTCTCACAGCATCGTGGTCTCAATTCGAGGGTGGCTAGTGGTAAATCCGCTGGGAGTCGCTGAGCCTACGGTTGGGTGGAAACGAGCACCCCTATCAGCAGTTGCATAACCTCTGGTGTTACCCTATGATAAGTGTTTTGCCTTTGGCATCTTGAAATATATGTATTCTGATAATTATGCTCATAAGCTGTGAAACTATGAATGATTCCATTATAAGAATGTCTGTATGGTGTTTTGATCAGTACTAGTAGTTGTATATTTGTATGGAAAGCCTACGTATGTCTTATGTCCTCATGAATCATTATTTACATGCGTACTGATCTAATTCATACTTCATGACTGGTTCTCAAGAGGACGATACCCTTATTATCCTCAGATAGTACCCTGGGTGAACCTCCCCATAGAGATACCCTCCCTGAAAATCCCATCAAGAACCGGGGAAGAGAATGTGAAGGCGTAAGGCCTTAGTAAACCTACACGAGGAGGAATGATCCTCTTGAAAACCCGAGATGGCAGTATAAGGATGAAGTATCGAATCAACGGATGAGATTCTGTCGGGAGATCTATGGTCACTCACGACCATCATATTGGAAGAAGAAGATGGAGTGTTAAGTGCCTTAACCCTGATAGGTATTAATCGACGAACGAGATTCCATCGGGAAACCTGTGGTCACGCATGACCGTTAGATTGGTAGGAGTAAGTAGGGTGTTAAATGCCTTACCCCTTTATTTTCTATGTCTTCGTGGGTAGCGAAGAAATTGGCACTGTAGATCTCCAAGGTCCATGGGAGTATCTGGACTATTGATTTTTCCACGTCCAGGGAGTCGTGGAAGAATGCACAGGTAGGAACCAATCTGAGCCGTCAGAACTTGACTGAAAAAACCGACAGTCGTTGGATCTGTCAGGAGTTATCCAAGGGTTAAAACCCCAGTGTATGGGGGCGAAAGCCCCAGAATATATCTGAACCATCCGAATGGCGGAGGCCACGTGTCATAGGATTACCCATTTTGGGGAATCGGGAATCGTGAACTCGGAAGTCCTGGTGATGAGAGTTCGGATTTTCCATGGTGAAAACCCCATAATAGATCTGAATCGTCCGAATGACGGAGGCCACGTGTCGTAAGATTACCCATTTCAGGGAATCAGGAATCGCGAACTCAGAATTCCTAGTGACGAGAGTTCGGGATTTTCCATGGTGAAAACCCCGTAATAGATCTAAACCGTCCAAATGACGGAGGCCACGTGTCGTAAGATTACCCATTTCGGGGAATTGGGAATCGCAAACTCGAAATTCTTGGTGACGAGAGTTCGGGATTTTCCATGGTGAAAATCCCGGAATAGATCTGAATCGTCTGAATGACGGAGGCCACGTGTCGTAAGATTACCCATTTCGGGAAATCAGGAATCGCGAACTCGGAATTCCTGGTGACGAGAGTTTGGGATTTTCCATGGTGAAAACCCCAGAATAGATCTTAACCGTCCGAATGACGGAGGCCACGTGTCATAAGGTTACCCATTTCGAGAAATCGGGAATCACGGGATTAGGAGTCCTGGTGACGAGAGGTCGGGACTTTCCATGGTGGAAATCCTGGGACAAATCTGGACCGTCCGATTTTATGGAGGCCACGTGTCGAGAAAATGACCGCAACGGGAAACCGGGGATTGAGAATTCGGGAGTCCCATGATCGAGAGTTCAGACTCTTGTGATGATAAATCTCGATGAAGGGATGAGATTCTTTCGGAGGATCTCAGGGTCCATCACGACCATCAGATGAGAGGAAGAGATGTCAACTTTAAGCCGGGGTGTGAAGACACCTTAGGATAAGCAACGAGCAGATCTGGATGGCCAGAGTCCACCCGCCCAGATCTACGGCTGAGGTTTCATTCCGGAGCCCCCTTGATGTTCTTCCTTTAGCGGTGGTGGAGGGGGTCCGGAATCGGACGTGCAACTCTCGAACGGTTGAGATTAATTCACCTTGATCAACGGTGCTCATGTGAATTTCGGACCCCCCTTGCCATTCTGCCTTTAATGAGGGGGGGGGTCCAGAATAGTGTGGCGTGTGAAGTGGGGCCCCCTCCTGTCCCGATGACTACCGTGTCGCATTTCCCCCTCTGCCACCTGTACTCCACTTAACCGGGTGACAGGGCATGTCCTCATTGGCTGTTCTCTAGCCCTGTTGGGATTTGTTCCTATTGGCTGGTCACTAGCCCTGTCGAGGTTCGACGGTTGCAGAGTCGAACGATTCGACACTCCTGTAGCGCTGAGGTGCGAAATACAAATAGGCACCACTATTATTTGAACTATGACCATGACCCGCGATCATGTGGGAACAAAGAGAGGGGGAGAGCTAGCTTGCGCTAGGCCACCGTAGGTAATTCAGGGGCTCATATTCAGCAAAAATCAACGAAAAAGTTGATTGAGGTAGTGGGTATGTGACACATACCAGCCTACATTGGAGTACCAACCTGTGTTGGGGTAGCATACCAACTTGCATTGGAGTACCAACCTGTGTTGGAGTGGCTCCCACTACTGAGGATCACTTCCCACTACTGTGGAACACATCTCACTACTGGAGGAAACAATCACTTCTCACTACTAGAGAAGTATTTTTGGACCACTCCAAGCTTGTCTCTGAAATACTCAAACATAACTCTGGATAGGGGCTTGGTCAATACATCTGCTACCTGTTCGTCGGTAGCAATATACTGGAGCGAGTGTCTCATCATAGTCTTCTCCCTCTTGCTGGGAGAATCCTCTGGACACAAATCAAGATTTGTACATCTCCAGGTTATTTATCTGCAACATCCTTGATCTTATAGATCAACTTGGAATTCATGACTAACTTCCCTTCTGGTCTCGAAACTAAGGAAAATATATATATCTCAGTCCTTTTTATTGTCTTCCTCCTCGGTCACTGTAGCAAAGTCTACTGAAGAAAGGGAATCTTCCCGTAAGATCGCATATCTTCTTGAAGCCTCTCAATATTCAATCTAACCTCCTCAACTCATGGCACCTTTCTGTTAGTCCTGGAAGATGCCTCTCTCTTCCATATGAATCTGAGTAGGAATAGTTTCCGAATGAAAATCTCTAAGCCATTGACTCTCTCTAAGATCAGGCTCATTATGATTCTCCATTCTCCCTCTGAATCTTGACTCCCTCTGAGTCTATATAATCTTCGGATGATTTCCTCTGAAGTCTTCTATGAATGGTCTTGGGGAGGTTTCTCCTCCCTACTTGATCAACACTAGTAGAGCCATTTGCTCATGATATGGCTCATCAATGCTATATATCTATATATTTGAATCCTACAAAGTGTCATGGGACTATGTTGTCTTCTTCTTGGTTACTGCAATGATTATGAGTAGACCCTTCTGGATCTACTAACTCTTCCTGATCTGAAGAGTGATCAACTACACTAGAAGGATTTGTTTGATCATCTTTGGAGCCTTATTATCTTTACAATCAATATTCAGTTGAGATACTCAGTATCCCACAAGAAAATACCTTTCTTCGTCTTCTTCTTCTTTGGTACATGGATGTATACAATCATTTATACAACTTCTTATTTGGATAGTCTGCTCCATTTCTCAAACTAGAGACCATCTAATGTGTTGTCTCCTGCAACCATCACTGTAGCTTCCCTCAGAGTTATCACCTATGACCTTCTCGGAGAAAGGACACCAAAAAAGGGAAAATAATAGACAAGAATAATACTCTTATAATAATAAAAACATGAACAAGAACAATAATCACAGTAGCTCCTTCTCAGAGCTATTGCTTGTGACCTACCTAGAACAAGAGACAAAATAAAAATACAATAATAAGGAATGGAAAAACACTCTTCTAGCGTTGTGATCAATCATTCCTCCATGGTAACCTTCCTAGAACAAGAAAACAAGAACAAAAAGTATAATAGAATTTTCATAATAACATATCTATATCAACAAGAATTAAATACAATCTCATGGTAATCATCATATTATTACCAAGGTGACCTACCTGGAAGCAAAACTAGAAGTATTTCCTAGGGGAGATGTTAGTTCATCTTGAAAAAAAGTACTAGCATTTATATGTTGCCAAGTATTCATTGTATCTAGCAGTAATAGAACCTTTCAAGGATTGTTGTCACAACTAGTAATGTAGCAATTATCAAACTTGATATGTGAAAATTGGAAACTTATTAATTTAATCAATCAAACCTAGAACTTGGAATCTTATCTTCAAGAACGAGTGTTGTTGATTTTCTTACGAGTCTCCTTCACTCAATATGACAAGTATTCTCTTCAACCTGTCCCCTGTACTTAAGACAATATGCTTTCTTGATAGAAATCTGAGTTAGAGAATATAATGAAAATAAACTATAAAATCTCAACCTTAATCAATCTAATACTTTGACTAAAGTTAGTTTATAACTTTAACTTTGAACAAAGGTTAGTATGATAATCATAACTTCAATAGATAAAAATGCAACTAGATTTTCATAAGATCACAATAATGTCATAACAACTAAAGGCATATGAAAACAATCAAACCTAGAGTGCATTGTTCTTTTGAATGTGTTGGATCTGAGATACTTTTGGATCTACGATTGTTGCTTAGACTAGAGATCCATTCACCTGCAATCACACTCAAAATAGTGATACAATTTTAAACATATATAAGTACATACCTTCGACAACATCGACAAGTAGTGGCACCAACCAGAAGCAGCAGCAAGCAATGACGAACCTTAAAACTTCAAAGGTGCTCCAACTTGTAATCTAAAGGTAGTTGGAGATGCACTAGAGCAAGGCACACTAGGAAAACCAAAAATTTAGTCCCAACACTTCACATAAACTTTCACTGCAACTAGTACTGCAACTGTCACTACAACTTGTGTTGCAACTGGAACTGCAACTGGCACTACAACTGGCATGAAGTAACTTGCATGAAGGAACTGGCACTGCATACCTAAGGTTTTATGAGGAAACCCTAATTTCTCAACTTCAAAAATTTGCAGATTTGATCCGGGGAAGAGATGCGCCCTACTTAGGTGACCTTCTTAGTAAGTGCTTAATGAGCTTGACAATGGGGGAAACTGAAAATCTTCCTTCCAGTGGTTAGACTGTTACGAAATCAACTCTAAAATCGTATTGAAATTTTTGTATTCTCATTTAACCATAGACAATGTCACATCAATGTCACCCAACCATAGGCATTCAGAGATGCCACCCCTGAGCAAATTAACCTTTGAAAAAATTATTTCGAAAAGCCATACTAGAATCAACAGATAAACCCTAGCTTCTAACTACAACAACAACTCAAGACAAGTAGAGCGCTCCTTCTCCAAGGGTATCGCATTAGAGAGAGAGTCTCGATATCCAAAGAAAAAGTTCCATACACAACTGCAACAATTGCATCTGCACTACTCTCTCAACCTTGTGCCATAATTAACAAGAATATCACCAAGAGTTTCACCAAGAACCACCAAGCAAATCACCAAGAATATCACTTGATAGCACTAGAGAGAGACCAAGACTAAGAGATGAACATATGCCCATATTCCTCCTTGCAGTTGTAGTTGTCATTGCAACTGTATTCTCCACAAGACTTGTGCTCTAATTGGGTATCCAATTGAGCTAAAACATCCTCTATTTATATTAATCTATCTAGTGACTTTTCTGGCTGGGCCAACCTGACTTTCTGGTAATTATATTATAATATTATTTATTCTTCTAGATCAACTTGTCTTCTAGGTTTTTCACACATCTGTTTAATGGTTCTCTTACTTCCAGAATATTCTAATCTAAGTACAAAGGTTACACTTGGAGGTTAATACCCCCCGCAGCTACTAAAACATCAACAGTGGTATCAGAGCTAGTTAGCTCCTAAGTTGTGATAGATGTTGCTTGGAAGTAAGGCCTATGAATTTTAGTCTGATTGAGGGATACAAGACAAATTGTAAGTATATCTCCACATAGAGTAGGAGCAACGTGAGGAGGTGCTAGGAACAAAGAATTAGAGAAATTGTGAAAGAGGATAGAAAAACTGGAAAATAGAAGGCTTGGATATGTTGAAACCGATTCAAAGTCTGAAGATGAGACTAAAGAAAAGATAAATGTTGAGGAAGTAGACCCAACAATAAGTTTTATATCTCTTCTGAAAGACATAGGTAGTGCAAGGGTGGAAGCTTCATGTTATCATGGTAGTTTGAAAGTCGAGACTCTCATTGACTGGATAAAAGAGCTCAAAATTTATTTTGAGTATGAAAATGATCAAGATCCCAATTGGATGTGATTCTCCATGACAAAGATAAAGGGTCATGTTGTACTCTGGTGGGATATGCTATAGAAGGATAGGGTATATAACTGATAAGAGAAGATTAGAACCTGGAGGAAGATGGTGAGAAAAATCAAGGAGAAATTCCTACTTGTCGATTACCGGTATAGTTTGTGTAAGAAGGTGAAAAATGTAAGGAATAAAGAGACATATGTCTGTGAATATACTGAGGAATTTTTCAAATTGTTGCTCAAATCAGGCATAAAGGAACCAAAATATCAAAGAGTGACGAGATGTGTAAATGGGTTGAAATATCATATTCAAGATGAAATGAGTACACATTACTTTTTGTAATGTAGATTAAACCTATCAAGTTTCTTTGAAGGTGGAAGAAAATATTGATAGACGGTTATGGCAGAAGTTCAGGGGGAAAGGAATGAGAGGCAGGGACAGAGCAAGTGCTGCTAAAAGTAGTGAAAAGAGATATGAAGTGATCAACAACCAGAATAAAATAGGAGGAAGAGGCACTAGAAGAGGCAGAGGTAAGTATGTGATCACTAGTTACAAATGAGGAATAGAAGGTCACAAGACATTAAAATGTTTAGATAAGTAGAATACATGGAGGAGAAATGAGGCCAGAACACAAGTTACCCAGGACGATGAGGCAATGGTTGTTGGAAAAAATGTGGAAGTACTTCAACATGATCAAGGAGAAAACTTGTTGTTTAGAAATTTTTTTCTTAAGCTTGAAATAAAGACAACAGAAGAACCTGAACAAAGGAATAAAGTTTTTAAATCTAAGTGAAAAATTCAGGATAAGTATTGTCATCTAGTCATAGATGGTGTCAGTACAGAAAATTTACTATATATAGAGGTAATGGAGAAGTTAAATTAAAAAGTATTCCACATCCAAATCTGCATTGGGTCTCATGGTTGAAAACAGGACAATAGGTGACCATGATTGAGCAATGCTTGTTTAATTTTTAGATTGGAAATTTTAGTGAGCAAGTATTGTGCGATATATTAGAGATGGATGTCTGTCACGTACTACTAACAAGACCATGGTTGTTTGACAGAAAATTTTTCCATGATGGAAGGTAGAATACTTATGATTTTTTAAAGGATAGATACGAGTACATATTGGAGCCAATGGTGGAGACTAAGTCAACTAGTAGTGATGGAAAAGGAAATGATAGAAAAAATGGTTGTAGCAGTAATCACATTATGATGTGTTCAACGAAATAATTTCTGAGAGAGAATAAAAATACCTATTTTTAATGTTTGGCCTTAATGCCAAGACAAGTTCCAAAGAGTGGGAAAATGAGCTTTGTACCATCGAAAATTAAACCTTTGTAAAATGAATTTAAAGATATTATTGGAGATTATCTACTAGAAGGCTTACCTTCCTTTAGGAGTATATCACATCAAATTGATTTGATACCAGGATCAAGTCTACTAGATAAATCCCCTTATCAAATGACTCTAGCAGAGAGTGAGGGAGTGAATAAGAATTGATGAAAACCAATTATGGGGTTCATGAAGATCAATATTTCAATAGATTTCATCCGCAGACCTGTGGGTTATCTAGCCCACGTGTGGACTGAAATATCCATGGCAGAAATAAATCTACACAAAATCCCCCTCAAATGCACCTTGAAATCATCTTGGCGTTCCAAATTCAATTCACCTTCATGAATTTCATAGGAACTTCATTTCCTTGAGAACTCATCTCACATGATCTCGTCATAGGACCATTAATCCATATTATGAATAGACGCCTGGATCTTCCAAAATATGTGATGTCGTTTCCAAAATGGATCACCCATATCCATGGTATCCTGCATACTTTGGATCACCATTGATCCATTCTATGATCAATGGTGAATATTTTTCCTTGTTGGAATAAAAATAGAAATCCATTAAACATAATTAAAATAACATACAACCACGAGTTAAGTTCCATAATCCAAGTGTTAAACAATCATGCGCACAAGACCCTCTATCGAAATTTACTGAAATCTTAAGCACAACCAGCCACATAAAATAATTAACGCATGGTCTCTCATGATGAGTTTAAGTTTTGAATCTGGTTGGACTAGAATGTCATAACATTGTTCCTACAAATAAAATGAGTCGATCTAGTCCGATCACTCAACACAATAATTATTCCATCTTCTATACACACATGGAGAATTTAAGAACATGATATCAACACACTACACACACCATTGTAAAATAAATTTGCAAGAACTCTGCACTTGTATCAATATTTGACATGGTATTACAATTTCCTAGCCGCTCTTTCATCTACCTCTCAGCCTAATATAACAATGATTTTGGCAGCCTTTTTCAATGTCGAAGGATTACATAATAAATACATGGAATTTGATGCTTCCAACTCATAAGCTAACTTCCTAAAATCATGCAATAAACTAATAACTAGCACAACCACAAATTCGTGGCTAGTGAACGCAGAAAGGACGGCTTGCAAAACCTAAACCATCGGGAAAGAGAAACAGCCCAGAGGTGGGCGGAAGGAGTCAAAAGGAGTTGTCTGGAAGGAGGCAGTGTGTCCAGAACGTGGTTGGTGAAGGCCAAAGGTTTAGGTTGGCCTAGAAAATTAAACCCTAATCACTCATACCTGGAAATCAGCTAGCCACCATAGTAAATTTTAAATATGATTAAGTAAAAGTAAAAAAATAAACATGTAAACTGATGTCTTTATAATAGTGAGGAAGTTAGTGGTTGAAATCACAACCATTGATTTATTGGGACTACTAAGAATATTCCATCAATATTTAATCTTGTCCATACAAAACTGATTAAGCACTAAAAACCTATTAAATGTGCCCATGGTCAATAGGTGTATGCCTTTCGACGTAATAATAACAACTTTGACTACATCTCTCATATCGCTCTAAATATTTACCCATATTCTAAAGAATAACAATTACATAACAACACTATTTTCTAGAAGTTTATGCAAATTAAATAGAAATTACGTTGAACACATGAGAAACCATGCTCTCTATCCATGGTTTCATCTTCTAGCACCTTTAATCTCAACAATGATTTTGGGGGGCATCAATGCTCCTGCATCAGGAAGGTGCAAGTGTTGCTTGAAATAAGATTGATCCAAGAGAGTTTGATTCCCTTTGTTGTACCTACAATATTGACACCAAAGAAAGGAGGTGAATGGATAATGTGTATTGATTCATGAGATATCAACACTATTACTATTAAGTACAAGTTTTCCTTACCAAGGATGGATGACCTCATGGATTGTTTGAGTGGGGCCAAGTACTTTTCAAAGATCAATTTGAAGAGTGGGTATCATCATATTTGGATAAGGGAAGGTGACTAATGGAAGACATTGTTCAAGATGAAGGATGGATTGTTTGAGTGGCTAGTCATGGTGTTTGGGTTAACCAATTCCCCTAGCACATTCATGAGAGTTATGAATGAAGTATTGAAACCATTTTTGGGAAAGTTGTTTATTGTGTACTTGGATGGTATTTTGATTTTCAGTCAAACCAAATAACAACAACTAGAGCATGTGAGAAAGGTGTTACAGCGGTTGAGATAAGCTAAATTGTTGATAAATTTGAAGAAATGTATGTTTCTAAAGGAGGAGTTAGTGTACTTGTGAATTGTGATTTCCAATGAAGGCTTGAAGATGGATTATGAAAAGGAAAAGGATATTTTGGAGTGGCCAATGCCTAATGTGCATTTTATGTGAGAGTCTTCCATGGTTTTGAGAGTTTCTACAGGAAATTTATCTAAAACAATGAGATTTGTGCACCACGTATCGAATGCATGAAAAAGGGAATTTTTGAGTGGATAACAACAACCATGAAGTCATGTGAGGACTTGAAAAAAAATGTAACTAAACATCTAGTCAGTGGTGCTTCCAGATTTCAATAAAGTATTTCAAGTAGACTGTGATGTAAGTGGTTCAACGATTGGAGCATCTATGAGCCAAGAAGGAAGGTTGATTGCATTCTTCAACAAGAAATTGAATTATACTAAGAAGAAGTATTATGTTTATGATCAACAGTTTTATGCTATTGTACAAGCCTTGAATAAATGGATACAATACTTGCTACCAAATGGATTTGTTTAATTTACTGACCATAAGGAGTTGTAGTACATCAATAGTCAAGGTAAGTAAAATAAAAAAATATTCCAAATGGGTAGAATTTTTGCAAAGTTACTTGTTTGTTTTGAAGCATGGGTCTGTAAAGTTGAATAAGGTTGCAAATGCGCTAAGCCGGAGAATAATGTTGCTAAATACTTTTTCAGTTGATTTTTTTAGCTTGGAATGTATGAAAGATTTGTATGTAGAAGAAACAAATTTTGCAGAGGCTTAGAAAGCATGCAAAGCGCCTTGGAGAACCAACAAAACACCATATTTGGATTTCGACATCCAAGAAGGATTCTTTTTCAAGAACCAAAGTTTGTGCATTCCATGGACCTCATTGCGGCTTAATATTCCAGAGAGTTGCATAGTGGAGGTCTGGGTGGATATTTTGGCATTGATAAGACCACAATGTTGGTGAAGGAAAGATACTTTTGTCCTAGCATCAAAAAATAAGTGAAAAAATGTGTTGAGTGTTATATAATTTTCCAACCAACAAAAGGAAAGAGTCAAAACATAGGGTTATATACACCACTATCGGTACCCAAGAGGCCATGGGAAGATATAAGTAGTGACTTCATTTTGGGACTTCCTAGGATGTAGATAAATCATGATTTTGTGATGGCTTTAGTGGATAGGTTTTCAAATATGTCACATTTCATACCATGCAAGAAGACCAATGATGCTACTAAAGTGGTTCTTTTGTTTTTCAAAGAAATTGTGTAGTTGCATGGACTGCCAAGAAGTATCACTTTTGATAAATATACGAGATTTCTTGGACACTTTTGAAGGATACTTAGGAAGAAGATGGGTTCCAAGTTGCTATACAGTTATGCATACCCTCCACAAAAGTTGATATACAATTTTTCATACAATCCACAAACAGATGAACAGAATGAGGTGGTTAACCAGAGTCTTTGAAATGTTTTGAGGAGTTTGAGTGGAGATAATCCAGGACAATGGGATTTGGTCTTGGCCCAAGATGAATTTGCTTACAACGATTTAGTTAATAGATCTGTGAGAAAGAGTCTATTTCAGATTGTTTACGTTAGATCACTAAAAGGAGTTGTTGATTTGGTTAAGTTTCCAAATATGGAGGACAAAAGGAATGTTGATGCAAGCGAGTTTGTTGAGAGCATACAGGAAATGTATGAGCAGGTTAAGAGGAAGCTACATCAAAGTATTATCAGGTACAAATAGGGAGAATATTTGTGAACAAGACAAAAGGTTTTTGAAGAAGAAGAGTCGATGATGGCACACTTAAGGAAAGAAATATTTCCTATAGGTACATATAATAAACTCAATTCCAAGAAAATTGGACCATGTCAAATTCTGAGAAAGATTTCTGATAATGCATATAAGTTAGAGTTGTTGGAATATTTTGACATTTCTCCCATATTCAATGTGGCTAACTAGTACGAGTTTCGTGAGGGAGAAGATAATTATGAAGAAATTACCATGGATGAATGGAAGAAACAACTACCTATTAAACCAACCAATGAATTAGAGCAAATCTTGGTGAAGAGGGTTTGCAAAAGGACCCGGAATAAAGAATATTACGAATATGTAGTTAAGTGGAGAAAGGATTCAAATATAAGAGACAACTTGCAAACAATTATTCCAATGGTGACATATATCTTCATGTTTTTTTTTTATATCCTTATCTTGCTTTGAACAAGTGTAGAAATTCTTGGAAATTAACTCCTGTTTTTCTTGGAGTGCAAATTTTTAGTTGGGGGCTACACAAGTCTGTTAAAGTCTTTTAGTTTTTTTGAAGTCTTAAATTACAATCTTTTTTGGTTGTTGGATTGCATTAGTATATTTGTATATTATCATGGATGATAAATTCATCCTCAAACCTTCTAAATGTAATAATTGACTATGATGAATTAATCGCAAACTTATTTTTTGGCTCTTGGCTACCATGTGCACATAGTTTTTGGTTTTTTCTTGCACTGGCATGATATGAAATTCACCTCTCGTGTGACAATTTTTTTGTTTTATGGACACCATATATTGAACTTTTTTGTGTAGTGAACACCATATATGGTATCAAGGTGGGATGATATAAACCTATCTTCAACATGAAACATTACAACTAGTGTGAAAATGATCGAAACTTGAGGCCTCTAAAACCTAGGCCTTGAATATTATTTTAGTCATTAAAATATATTAATTAATGAAGCTTCAATATATAAACCTATCTTCAACATAAAACATTATAGCTAATGCAAAAGTAACAAACTTGGGACCTTTAAAACCTAATCTCCCAAAATCATATAAATAATAATCCCCAACTATTTAATTTAATAATGATTTACTTAATTTTTATAAAATATTTTTTTAATTATTTATATAAAAACATCATCACTCCTTATTTCATTAAAGAGATGTGATAATAATCCAACATAACCATCACTCAAAAACACATACATTCAAGTTTAATTTATTCAATTTTGACCATTTATCTATCATCACATCTATTCATTGTCATATCATCCATTTGTTCATCAATAATGTCCAAATGTCAACGTTATTGTTAAGTTATTTTCGTTATGTTACCCATTTCAACTTCTAAAGTCACCATTTGTTGACCTTAGAGAACCTATTTTGAACCGAATAGAAGTCAACTAATTTTTTTTTGTAAATGTGTTATCCTGAAATTTTCATTGAAGTTCTAGTATTCACTCATTTTATATAATAATATTTGTTTTTCAGAATAAAATAATATATTATTATAAAAATATTGATAATAATTTATTCATATTAACTATATTTAATGTAAAAAGTGATCATAACACATTCCAAAATTTAATTCAATTATAAATTTCTTTAGTTTATACTATAATGATTTAGTTTAATTAGGTAATTTAGGAAATGAACTTGTGCTAAGTCATTAAAAATTATATAGTATTGGTTATTAAAATATTGGTAATATCTTACTTAGAGTAATCGTTTATTTAAAAATATAGATATATTGTTTACACAATGTAATAGGGAAAATATAGATATATTGTTTACACAATGTAATAGTGATGTAGATAAAAAAATTATATATTCATGGATAATGAAATGATTATGTTTATAGTAAATAATTTGATTTGAAAAATAAATTTTTAACAATATTTTTTAAATATTAAGATAATAATGTTTAAAATGTAATATAAAAATAATTAAAATTTTAATATAGTAGAATTTTAAAATTAAAAATATTTTCTTAATTTAATTATTAAAAAAACATAAAGTTAAAAAAATACATTTATCCAACTCAAATATTTAGATCAACCATTCTTAAGTGTATGCAAATTTAAACTAAAGCTTATAACAAAATCAATGATAAATTATTTTAAAATCATAATATAAAATAAAAGATTACATAAATGTTAAATATGATGGATGTGATTGCTTAAGAAACAACTATAAATTCACATATATATATATATATATGGTGAAATGTTTAAATAGGAATATAACAAATGCTATGGTATTGTAAACTGAAAATAAATTAATTTTCACTTTAAAATAGTTTATTCAAATATAATAACAATAAACCATATTGATAAATAATAGTTAATACTTGGAAGATAATTGTTGATTTGTTCTCTAAAATAGTTTATTCAAATACTATTGATAAATAATAGTTAATATTTGGAAGATAATTGTTGATTTGTTCTCTATTTGAATAGGTCTCTAATCCTCTTTGCAAGAATTTTGTGTATATATAATATTCAATTGTACAACATAAAAAAATATCACTCTTCAAATTAATTACCATATTTTATTGATTGACCATGTTTATTATCTTTAGTTTCCAAAACATTATGTTCATTGGGATATTACAAACCCTTGAATCTTTATTGATTGAGTATGTTGACTATCTTCAGTTTCCAAAACATTATGTTCATTGGGATATTACAAAACCCTTGAATCTTCATGATTGTAAGATTCAATAAAATGGACATTATTTTCAGTGTCTAAATGGACTTTCAACTAAACATGTTGTCCCAAATTCTTTGGTATGGTTGGATTTAAAAATTGTATTGATATCTTCAATCATTTTTCTTAATAAAATCAAAATAATAATTTTTAAATTTTAATACAATAAAATCTAAAAAAAAAATCCTAATTTTATTTGAAAAAACAAATAATTAATAAAATGCATTTTCATCAACTCAAAAACTAATTTTTAATTATAATATTGTAAATATGAATTTAGATTAAATACTCTAGTCAAACAAATCCTAAATCCTAAATTATTTTAAAATCCTCATACAAAATGTGTACATTAATCCCCACACACACATACATATATATGGTTCGATTAATTAAAGAAAAAAGAATAAACAACCAATAATATTGAAAACAAAGTATAACAAATGGAATGTTTAATTGTAACATAACAAATGGCATGGTATTGCGCACGAAACAAAATTAAATTTGACTTTAAAATATTACATGAATACAAAATAACAACAAAGTAGAATAATCTATAATAATTAATACTCTAAGAAAATTGGTTGATTCATTTTCTAATCAAGGGCAGGTTATAATCCTCCCCATAAATGCATTGCAGAGATTTTTTATATATACAATATTCAATTGTGTAGCGTAAAATATCACTCTTTAGATTAATTTCCATATTCCATTGATTGAATATATGGATTCTGTTCAGTTTCCAAAACATTATGTTCAGTAGAATATTGCAAAACCCTTGAATCTTCGTCACTGTGACCTTCAGTAAAAGGAAATTATTTCCACTGTCGGAATGGGATTTCGATTGAGCTTGTTGTTCCAAAGCGTTCCAAATCATTTCACGTTGCTCTTTTCGTGCGCTTCAAAATAAGATTTTTTTTCTTGAATAACCAAGTGAGTGGAGAACCTCTCCATCTCTTCTAAGTATCTATATATTGTGGGGAGGAGGATCATTTTTCTCTTGAAAATGTTATATTAATGTTCACATTTGAACCCTTATATATAATACAAATGTTTGATGATAAAGTTGTTCAAAAAATGGTAGAAAATTATGAAATGTAAACATAATACAAATGTTTGATGATAAAGTTGTTCAAAAAATGGTAGAAAATCACGAAATGTAAATTGTTGTCATGTAAATCCAAGCACTTGAAATCCGATTAGAAAATCAACTGAACAATTTTTTTATTCCAGTGATGTATAATACCATCTGCACTGCAAAAAATGTAGGTTATACCAGTAATTGTAACCATAGTTGCCATGTAGCTAACAAGATGGTCTTTCCTTGAAGTAATTAGAGAAGTGGATGTATGGCGATGATGGATACCCACAATGAAAGTGTGTGTGGAGGAGATCAATGAGACACACATGAGTTTGATAGCTAACTGGAAGGTGGTAACTCTGAGGATGGATCACAAGATTCTTCATTTACAAAGGTTTGGTGATGAGTGAATTTAATGTTGAAATTTCCACACACACCTAGAAGGTCACGAATTCGATGCCATGGAAAATGTGGATTCCTTTGTATCTCCAATTCTTTTGAAAAATATTTTGGTGACAATTGAGTTTAATATTGAAATTTTGACATGAGAGGAAAGTCCCAAATTTCATGCCCCATGTTAAAACAAAATGAAAAAATAAAATCAAAAGAATTGGTGACAAGTGAGTTTAATATTGAAATGTTGACATGAGTGGAAGGTCCCAAATTTGATGCCCTGTGTAAAAAAAAATGACAAAATAAAAATCAAAGTCATATAGACAAACAAGAAATATAGAATAATACTTTGGATTTCCAAAAAAGAAAACTTTAGAAATCAAATGAAGAAGAATATTAGTGGATGCTTACATTGAGGGATTCACCTTCATCTTAGCATTGCAGCATTTCGGAAGATATCAACACTTTCTCACAATTTGGATTGCAGTGAAGCCAAACATAGAAGATATTCATGGCATGATTGAAAGTTACTATTCCTGACCACTTGAAGGTGACATACCATCAAATTTCCTTGATCTCCAATCCTAGTTGGGCACAAGAAGCAATTGATAATCAAACATTACATTCAACCTCTCTTTGGTTTCCAAAACATTATGTTCAGTGGAAACTTGCAAAACCTTTGAATCTGTATCATTGTGACCTTCACTAAAAAGGACATTATTTTTAATCTCTGAATGGGATTTCAGACAAGCCTATTGTTCCAAATCCTTTTGCACTATTGTTTTCATGCACTTCAAAATAAAATTTCCTCTGAATAACTAAGTGAGTGGAGAACCTCTCCACCTCTTCTGAGTATCTAATTTGTGAGGAGGATAACCATTTTTCCCATGATAAAGTTTCAGTCTCAAATCTCCGAAAGGATACCAAATTTTGTAGAATAACTCTTGAACTAGGTTCCATCTGTGTTTTCTTCAAAAACAAATATAATCTTAATATATCCATAATTTGGAAAAAGGTAAAGAGATGAAAAACTAAGTGATTTCCTAGCTAACTTATAATCCACAAAAACAATGAATAGACTCATGGATATGATGCCCCAAGACTAAAAATTAGTGGAAGTTTCTATTATATGCCCTTATCCAACAATTGACCCTTCATCATTCGAATTTCTAACACTTGGTTTCATAACCATAACCATTGCAATCATATTGCATCTATCAACATAACCACTGTGATCATCATGTTGCCGGAAACAACAACAAAATGGATGGCTCAACAATTAATAGACGATATGACAGATGAACAGTCACCATGATTTAGATATTCCTTTTGTTGATTTTTTCCGTGATGCTTACTATGTTGTTACCTTCCAAACCTACACTAGTAAATCCCTAAAACACAAGTGCAAATTTAGAGGAACTAAAAGGGGTTGTCCATTGTCACCACAATAATGCTCTCTTTCACTTTAGGTTGGCTTTCCTCTAGCACAAGGGGGGTATCCCTAGATAAAAATTACAGATAAAATTTAGAATAAATCTGAATGGGTGGACCGAGACTAGTGCCTATCCAATCGAAAGCAAATGGAGTGAAGGCATCAATCTAAGAGGGTTTATTTTATAAATGATTTAGATATAATAGAGTTGGAATTAACATGCTATAATTAGCCTTAATTTATCATTTACAACTACAAAAAAATAACCATGAATTATCAAATTAAGGTGATCATCTTAGACAAAGAACCGAACTAAGGGTGTGTCTTATTATGAACTAGAAATCTGCAACAACTTTGATGAAAATGAAGGTTACAAAATTAATGCATTCAACAATAAATAAACAAAGGAGAATAAGATAGGAAATCCCAAAGCTAAACCCTTTCAATATAATTGTAGATATACCCTTCACAAATGGCTCTTAATGCAACTCTTGCAAATACTTTTCAACAAATATATTCAAAAATTTGAAATGAAAACATAATGCTTCACATTAAAAATAAAAATAAACCTTACATTCACATTCCCTTCATAAGATATTCAACAAGGCTCCAAAAGAGGTGTTCTTCATTAACCCAACCATGAAAATACAATGGAGAGAGAAAATATTTATTTATATTTGAGCTCAAACTCATTTACAATAAAATATTATCATTAAGTGGGATCTAAATCCACACTTTTCTCCAAGGAATAACAAAAAAGTATTTCTATATCCATGTTTTTCTCCAAGAAAAATACTAGAATAAAATATTAATG
>JZKD02S2208942.1:63321-108938 GCA_000966675.3 Picea glauca | reverse complement strand
TTACAATAATATCCAAGCTAGGGTTCTCATGCCCTCGACTCCTATTTATACTAAAAAGAAGCATCTAGAGGAAGATCCTTCTAGAAGCGGAAGCTTCTATTAGGTCTTCTTAAATTCGCCTTATTCTATTTTATCGAAAGGTCTTATTTAATATTGACCTTTATTACATCCGAATACATTGATCTACCTATGTGTGGGTTAGGACCTTAACAGATTTGATTAAATGAGGGATGAGACCTTTATATTTATTTGGGGCTAAAATGCATAAATAGTGTTGAACACTCACCTATATATACAAATTCTTCACATCTATAAGAAACATATGTAAAATGTTTTTGCATATTTATTTGGGGCTAAAAAGCATAAATAGTGTTAAACAACACCTATGTACACAAATTCTTCATATCTATAAGAAACATATGTAAATTAAAAAAAAAAAAAAAAACATATTATTTATACATGAAGGTTGATCCAATTATAGGGACAACCAAAAAAAAATTCTTCCAGCGATTTTTAAGTTGGGCATTTGATGATATTTAAAAGAGTTTGTTTGATTAAAAAACATTATTTTTCTCTTTTCTAAAGCATACGTGTTCCCTCATTGGAATGTGAAACTTGAGCCATTTGTTAAAAATATTCAAAATCACTATCTTGATTATGATGAGGAATTTCACTTATAATTTGATTGTAAATCTTTATTTGCAAATAATTGTTATTTTATCAACTATTGCAATTTTAATTTAGCTTTTCTTTATGTGTGACATCACTTTATTGGGAAACTATTTATTCAATAATATATATACATATATATACATGTTGATTGGATTTAGCTCTATTTATTCAATAATATGCATATATGTTGATTGGATTTAGCTTTAATGATTGAGAAAATAAATATTATCTTCCTTGAATTCAAATCTCACTTATAACATATTTTCTCTTCATGAAACAATTGTTAATTGAGATTGAAAAGATATTGACAAACTCATTCTTTCTGACAAACTTAAAAGTGGAATAAAGTATTACATGTAAAAACAATTATGTAACTAATTGTTAATTGAGATTGAAAAGATATTGACAAACTTATTCTTTCTTACAAACTTAAAAGTGGAATAAAGTGAAATAAAATATTACATATAAAAACAATTATGTAAAATATGTGAATGTGATTTTTTTTATTAATAAATTATATTAATGGTAATTCTAGTTAACTAGATCAATTAAGTATTCATACTTATTATCATATCAAATATACAATGAGAAAAATTAATTACTGAATATCATCTCGATTTCTTAAAAAAACCATAGTGTGTTGGTTCACACATTTCAAAGAAAATAAAGAAAAATCTTACAAAGAAATACAAATATCATTTGTGATACAAAGGCTTATTTCATTCACTTCAGTACTAAACAGGTTTTGAACCATTTCCTTAAGTTATTCACTCTTGGGATTTTGATATCAACTTAAGAGACAATGTAAATGACTTTTTTTCCATATTTTTGTTAGAACTGAATTGAAAAAGAGCAATTTCAATTCATTATGACATAATAGGATTTCAAGAAAATACCTAGAAAAGTTTTGAATGGTATAAAAAATTCAAATATGAAAAATTTTAATGATGTTTTTAATGGTAGAAACATAGTTTTTTTAGCTTATTTGAAGGAAAAGAATGTTAATAATGATGAAAATAATTATTTGATTACAAAGACTTATAATTATCAAGATGAGAATAACAAGTATTTAATAGATCAATTGTGGCCAACCTTAATGTTGCTACAAGGAAATATTTTAATGACGTTTTTAATGGTAGAAACACAATTTTTTGTAGACTATTTGAAGGAAAAGAATGTTTATAATGATGAAAATAACTATTTGATTACAAAGACTTATAATTATCAATATGAAAATGACAAGTATTTAATAGATCAATTGTGGCTAACCTTGATGTTGTTACAAGGTGATGGCATTCAATCTATTGTAAAAGATTTGAAAGATAGTAATTCATTGTGATAAATAATTTCTACCATTATTAAAATTGTTTTATATTATTACAATATTTTTTATGGTTAGTGATATTTTTAGTAGCTAGGTGTTTTTTATGCATTTGTTATTTTTAGTAGGTGGTGAATGAGTTGTTCTTTGTTTTTGTTTTTTGTGAAGACAATTTTATCTATAAATATATACAAATGAAATTACAATTATAATTTTCGGTTAACCAGGTGATAATTCCATGACCTCTAAGCTAATTAACAGAAAAAACATTATGATTGAAACTATTTGATGGTTCTTAGCGATGTCATTACTAGATTTAAACAAAACAATCCTAAAACAATAGCTCATTTGGGAATGTTTGGAATTAAAATGACATATACAATTAGCCAAAATAAGTGCCATGGGAAATCCCATTGATTTAGACATGTTAAGATCAATACCTGTGTGTGTGTAAGAGTGGAACTAAGAGAAACCATGTCTAAGCCTCCTCCTCCTAAAAAGAGAATGGGTGCTTTGGGTTGCTTCTTGCTTGGAGTTTTGGGTCCTCTTTTTCTCTTTCCTAGGTCTCCTTAACATGTCCTCAATATGAACTTTGGGCTTTGACCCATGGTTGAGCCTTGAATTGTATCTATAAGGGAGCCATGTTCATTATCCAAAAGTTTAAGAATGTCCAAAAGGATGTTCGCAAATAGGATTTTCTTCCTTAGGTTCCTATCCATGATGCAAGGTATCATCTCTTTCGTGTATTAGTACAAGTCAATCATGAGTAAGTAGTGGATAAAACTACTTTGTGAAACCCCAATGTTGGCTTGATTTTCTCCAACTCGTCAATCAATTAGTTACGGTTGTTCCTTCTCTTATGATGGACTTTTTCTTCTTGGTTGGAAAGATTCTAAATGGTGGATGCCTTTTGTTTGGTGGAAAAAGCATCAATGAGTCTTAGAGCTTAGAATTTTTTCCTTCAATTGTGATAAGGAGAGCCTACAACCTTTTCCTTCTTGGTCTAGGGTTTCATAGATCTTCTAGTAACACCCCAAGGATGATCCCCTACTGAATTGTAATTATGTTTATAGGCCAGTGAGCCAAGTGTTTATAAGCCGGAAGACTTATGTGTTTATTAGGCCAGAGAGCCAAATGCTAAGGCCAATGAGCCTGATTTTTTATATGTAAATACTCACATCATTAATAAAATTACATTGTTGCATGATTACATTACATTGTTGTTGATATCTATATGAAGGAAGTAGCACAATTGCATGGAATTCCTAAGAGAATTGTGTCTGACAGAGAACCAAAGTTTACCTCAAAGTTTGGAGAGGATTATTCAAGGGGTTCAGAACGAACCTGAACTTCAGCAAAGCCTATCATCCTGAGTCGGATGCACAAACAAAAAGAGTGAATCAAGTGATAGAAGATATGTTAAGAATGTATGTGATGGACAAACCATCTAAATGGGAAGATTATCTACACTTGGTAGAATTTGCCTACAACAATGGGTATCAAGCATCACTGAATATGAGCCTATTTGAAGCACTTTATGGCAGAAAGTGAAACACCCCAGTAAGATGGGACAACCCAGCTGATAGGAAGTGGTTGGGCCAGAGTTTCTCAAGGAAATGGAAGAGAAAATGCTGAAGATTAAACTGAATTTAAAGGTTTCCCAAGACAGGCAGAAAATCTATGTTGATAAGAACAGAACACACAAGGAATTTAAAGTAGGGGATCATGTATTCTTGAAAGTGAAGGCCAACAAAAGATCCATGAAGTTGGGAAAATGTTCAAATTTGGAAGCTCGCTATTGTGGGCCGTTTGAAATCCTAGAGAGGATTGGTCCAATAGCTTATATGATTGCATTGCCTACATCCATGACTATTCATAATGTATTTCACGTATCATTGCTCAAGAAGTATATACCTGATGCTAATCATGTGATTGATTAGAATGTGATTCAGGTGGAGCAAGAATGTGCTTTGCAAGTGTAGCCTATGTGCATACTAGACTGGAAGAACATGCAACTTTGGAATCGAGTCGTAAATCTTGTAAAGGTTCAGTGGACCTGCTATGGTCTCGAGGACACAACATGGGAGCATGAAGATGCTATGTGGGAAGAGTACCCGCATATTTTTTAATATTTCGGAAATCTTGTTGTTGATGTGAAAATAAGTTGCATTGAGGTCAATGCAAAAATGAGGAGAGGGGATTGTAACACCCTAAGACTGAGCCCCTGCTGAATTGTAATTATGTTTATAGGCTGGTGAGCCAAGTGTTTATAATCTGTAAGACTTATGTGTTTATTAGGCTAGAGAGCTAGATGCTAAGGCCAATGAGCGATTTTGTATATGTAAATACTCACATCATTAATAAAATTACATTGTTGCATGTATACCCTCCAAAAGAAAGAGTTATGGGGGACTAAGCTCCACTAGGTATGGAAATGGAAGGGGCTAAGTGTATAGGAATAGGGGTAATCTAGAGGGATTACCTCTAAAGGAATAATATTATATTATTAATTCCTAGAGGCTAAGATTTGACATAACCATGTTGTCCTGAGTTCTTGGGGAAGGGGAAAGAGTGTTAAGTGGAGCTCATGCAGCTTCAGAAAGACATGTGTCAACATGAGCGCATGCAGTTATAGTTAGGAAAGACAGCTCGTTGGGGGTTCCCTCATCATTCTCAACATCCTCACGATTCTCGCTAGGGTTTCCACTATGTTGGAAGCCATACTCCTCACTGATGTGCACACACACTCATGCATTGAGCATGACCTCGTTTATCGATCTATGAACGAACATGCACTGTGGAAACCTGCAGTCATACTTGAGTTATCCTGTGTATTTCCTGTGAAGCCCGACGCACCTGTATTTTCCTAAGCCTATATTGTGTCTTAATGGTTGGTTGTTGCTGCCAATGCAGTTCCTTGGCTGAGAATGACTTGATTCCATATTCTATGTCCTTACCCATTTTCGGTTGTTTCCATCACCTTGCCCGTGTGTTGAGGAGCGAGTGTGAAGAAACAGGTTCTTAGGCTTGTGAGAAACTCTCTCCAGGTGAGAGAGTGTGTTGAGGAAGTGAGTTATCCTAGAGGGAGTCCCATAGCATCTACAGTACTCTGAGACTTCCAGTCCAGCTTGTTGCTGAAGCCCTGGAAGGGAGGTGGAAAACCGATGGACTTGTGGTAGTGAAGGTGTACACTCTCGGGGTGGGATAGGTGTGTGTGGAATGAGGGTCTGTGGGCTGTGGGCATAAGTGGCTTCTGGGAGAAAATCCTTCTTGTTGATCTGTGCGACTTTCTTGTTGTCGTTGCCAAGCCTAGGAATCCCTTGCCGGTGGAGTTTAGTCCTAGCTCGGGGGTGACCCACTGTTGAGCATGATGAGAAGAGTGGTCTAAGGCTGGGAGGTCCGTGGAAGGTCTGCACGCAGTTGGTGGTCATCAATTAAAAGATAAGTAGCAATTCTCTGTTCATTTACATATTGTGTTTTTGTACATGCTATATTTATGAGTATTGCATGTATATGTTGTTATATTTATGGTTCTGTATGTGATTATTTCATGTATGCTTTTATTGCTATTTTTGCATTAAGCTATGTGATAGAAGAACATAAATCATCTGTTAAATATTGGTATGTTTTATTGTCGCTGCCGCATGAACAGGTGCATGGACAAAATGCTATAGTTGTTTAAATTACAATAGATAGATATGTATATAAATACATATGAATATAATATGTCATCTCTATTTATTGCAGTCAATTTTATATGTGAATATTTCCGCAAAAATTTTCGCTGGCATGGCCTGGCCTATTGGTTTAAGGTTGGGAATGGTCACAAAATTGTATCAGAGCAGAAAAACAAAGATACAATTGTTTAGGTAGTGTTAACTGGCAGACGTGGAGGTCTGGGGACGTTACACTTCCTCTACCTTTTCTTATAGGAGGGGCTTCCACTACATCCTCACCCTCATTCTTGAGGCTTTCTCCCTAAAAAATTCACAAAGGGGTAGCAAAATCCATGGCCACAGGGTTTTCCTAAATGATTATCAGGGATCTCTTTTCAATGGTCACTTATTTGTCTCTTTGTTCCTCTAGATTCTAATGCAAGGTTGTGCAACCTCACATACATATATATATGTAGTCCCTCCTTTCCATTCTAGGTATAATAATATCCTTGCTCTCTATAGCATGGATGTAAACCATTATCTCCAATGATAACTCCTTCGACTCCATTTGTTCCCTACACATCAATCTCCCATGTGATGGTATTGGTTTCCCTTTGAGGTGGATCTACTTGAATGAGTTCAACCTTCCCCTATCCCATTGTCGTATGTGACCTATCGTGCTAGTGAGCATACTTCTCCACATATGCAACCCTAATAACATCATCCTTAACACATGTTCCTTACACCCCATCCAATTGAATGAGTTGTGCTTTGTTGTTAGAGTATACATCTATAAAAAACAATTCATGATGTAATAAGTACAATTTTGTGTTAAATTTGTAGCTTTGGAAGGGGTCTTTGCATAAGCCTTGCATCTAGGCATGCAGAAGACAAATTAATTATTACCCATTTCAACATTTTTATTTTATCCTAAGTCTAACTTAGGAAAAGCATAATAATTATTTAATTAATTATTATTGTCTTTATAACTCAGATTTCCTAAGTTTCTAACTTAGGAAATTAATATTTCTTTCAACAATATTTTTTAACTCTTCCAGAAAGATCCAAAAAAGGGGAAATAGAGTGAAGAAGAAGATAAATAGCTAAAGGGGGTGAGTAAAGGATACATTGATAAAAAAGAAAGAGGGTCGATTTCGCTGACGAAAGAGGGCGAGTTTGGAAGCTGGGAGTGAGTCCGAGTTCAAGGCCATACACAACAACAAGATAGGGTTGTACCAGGCTATACAACAGCACCAGTAGAGAGCGTGATCTGATTTGATTCAAGGAGCAGAGGGAGGACAAATTTTTGGGCCCTAGAGGGATGAGTTTTTGGTCGTAAAGGGTAGATTTTTGGGCTGTACAGGTCCTCATTTGTTGGGCCGTACTGGGCCGAATTTACTGGGTCGTACAAAATTGAATTGGTTGGGCTGTACTAACAAGAAGAGGGCAAGTTCTAGGCTATAATATTTTTCTGTAATTACTATTGTATTGTTTTTCCTTTGAATCTAATAAAAATCCCCTCTTTGCTGGTTTTCCCCACACTAGGGTTTCCAGGGTAAACAATTTGTTAAATTTTTATGTTCTTGGTTTCATTTTCTACTATGAAAATGTGTTAGAACTCAATTGTATTTTGTTTGCATAATTTTCATATTTAGAGTGTTAAATTAAATATGGGTTGTAATTATTGGCACACTAAATATGTTGTTGAGTTTTGAAAGTTTAACATGGTATCAGAGCTCAACCTATGAATACAAGACAACCAAGTGTGTTTCACAGGGTGTAAAACCAGAAATTACTTGCAGTAGAGAAAGTTGAGCAACCAAGGAGGGAAAGCGAGCTAGGGATTCATTGAAATGAAAAATGTGGGGTTAAGATTTGAAGATAGAATTGAGGGTGCTTCAAACTTCAGTCCATGGAGAGAATGCATATATATAGTGCTAGAAGAACGGGGGGTATGAGAATTCATTGAAGGAACCCCAGTACCCCCAGTTTATCCAACAAATATTGAAGCTCATATAAGAAAGGATGTGAAGGAAAGAAGGATAATCATTGATGCTGTGAAGGACCACATAATTCCTCACCTATCAGGGAATAATATAGCCAAGGAGATGTGGGAATATTTTACCAAGTTGTATCAATCATACAACTAGAGTAGAAAGATGATGCTCAAAGAGAAACTCAAGAGCACCAAGATGGATAGGGGAGACATCTTTGCCTCCCACCTCACCAAATTTACTCATATTAGAGATGAGATGACATCAATAGGGGAAGTTGTGGATGAGACTGAGATGGTGATAATATCCTTGAATGGATTCACTAAACAATGGGACATGTTTGTCTGGGGAGTAGTGGCATGGGAGAAACTTCCCAATTGGGAAAGGTTGTGCAACAACTTTACTCAGGAGGAGATGTGAATTGGGTCCTCACATGCAAGCCGACTAAGAGTTTAAGATGAGGATAATATTTCCCTAGTAGACAAGGGAAAAACTGTAGCGAAAAAGGGCTCCAGTTGAGGTCAAACCTCAAAGGATGAAAAGAGGAAGGATTTAAGCAAAGTAAAATGCTTTGCTTGTCACAAACCAGAAAATTTTGCCAGCCAGTGCCCAACCAAGAAGAATGGAAATAAGAAGTCACAAGTGGTATCTTCAACCTCATCAGAAGTAGATTATTTCGCAGCCAGATTTGAAAATGAGTTTTCACTCATTGCATGTTTTTCTAGCTCAACCAACAGTGGGGTGTGGTATATCGACAATGGCACCTTTAGTCACATGATTGGAGTGCACGACTACTTATCCAGTCTGAAGGAGGAGGATATGGACCTCTATATTGATTTGGGAAACAATGCCAAGTGTCAGGTAGAAGGCCATGGGACAGACACATTTCAGAGGGAGTATGGGAAGCCATTGATGGTGAAGGACGTGTTGTATGTTCTGGGGATGGAAAATAATATTATTTTAGTTTCGATCTTGGAGGACCGAGTTTATGTGGTCACATTCCATGCTGGTAAAGTGTACATTCGGCCCAGGGACTCCAAGACAAACAAAATGATTTGAGTTAGGAGAGAGAAGTTATATATGCTTCAGTTTGAGCTAGCCCGAGCATTGGTGAGAAACACTTGTGACATCGTTGAGTTATGGCATAGGAGGATGAAATATTTTCATCATGGAGCACTCAGTGTTCTCAAGGACATAGTAACTGGTCTTCCAGAACTCAGCACAAAACATCATGAGGTATGCAAAGGGCATGCATTGGGGAAGTATACCAAAACAACTTTCCCAAGCAGTGACAACAGGTCAAGGGGCATTCTATATTTTATACACTCAGACATATGTGGGCCCATGTCCTTAGTATTCTTGAGTGGATACGAATATTATTCCACCTTCATTGATGATCATTCCAGGAAAACTTGGATCTATTTCATGAAGACCAAGGGCGAGGTCTTCAGTTAGTTCCAAGAGTTCAAAGATCTTGTTGAGAATCAGATGAGAAGGAAGATCAAGACACTAGTATTTGACAATGGATGTGAGTACACCTCGAAGGCCTTCAAGGATTTTTGTGCAGGTGTTGGGATAAAGAGCGAGTTGATTTTTCCATACAACCCTCAGCAAAATGGGTTGGCGAAAAGGAAAAACGAGGCCATAGTACGGGTTGCAAAGGAAATGCTATATGATCAGGATCTTCCTAAGTTATTATGGGTAGAGGCTTGCAACATTTAATTCTAGATACAAAATAGGATTCTTCACAGGGTGTTGGGAAGAAAGACACTTGAGGAGATCTTTACAAGGAAGAAACTATAGGTTGGACACTTTCGGATATTTCGATTCCTAATCTACTGTCATGTCCCTTTAGAGAAGAGGATGCAACCCGAGGCCACTAATGAGACAAGGATCTTCGTTGGATACAATAAAACTTCTAAGGCATACTGAGTCTACATTCTAGCATTGAGAAAGACATTTGTTAGGAGGGATGTGAAGTTTGAGGAGGATAGAGACCTTAGAAAGACACATGATATTGTTTTAGCAGCAGTAGGGGATCAAGATCTTCAGACTTGGAAGGATGAGGAGACACATGTTACAGATACTTGTGGAAGTATAGATGTTCAGATTTCAGAGTAGGATGAGGAGCATGAGGCTCCTCTGGTTAAGGATACTCCTTCCACTTCCATGAGGAGGAAGAACATATGGGTTGAACAGAATTTTAGAGAGGCTTAGGAGAACGTGGGTTCTCCTATGATGTCTATTAGGCAAATTAGAGAACCACAAAGACTTTCCATCTACATGGATCTGTTGAGAGAATTGTTAGAGGCTAAGCCTCCTAGATTTCAAGAGTCATCACAACAACAGGTATGGTGAGATGACATGATGGAAGCATATTCTTCCATCATGAGAAATGATGGATGGGAGGTTTTTCCACAACTTGAAGGGAAATCGGTGATAGGCTCAAAGTGGATTTACAAGATCAAGCACGATGCGGATGGAAGCGTGGAGAAGTTCAAAGCCAGGTTTGTGGCTAAGGGGTTATATCATAAAGAGGGAGTTGATTATCATGAGACATTCACTCCAGTATCCAGGTACACTTTGATCAGGTTCGTGATTTATATTGTAGTTGATATGGGGTGGAGGATCCATGAGAAGGACGTGAAGACAACCTTCCTTAATGGAATCATTGAGGAAGAAGTGTGCATTGAGAAGCCATAGGGTTTTGAGGTACAGGGGAGGGATTCCCACGTGTGCAGACCAAAGAGAGATTTGTATGGGATCAAGAAGGATCCTAGGGCATGGTATTGGAGGATAGACAACTACTTGTAGGGGATGGGATCAGCAAGAGTGAGGTGGATTCAAACCTCTACTACATTATTGTTGGAGGTGAGCCACTCATTCTTGTGTTATATGTATATGACATGTTTCTCATAGGTTAAAAAAATCTCATAGATGAATGCAAGAGGGACCTTGATTCAGAGTATGAGATGAAGTATTTCATGCTAATGCACTAGTTTATGGGGTTAAATGTGTGGAAGAGAGATGGGAATAGTTTTTTGGGTCATGGAAAGTATGCAGTGGAGGTACTTAAGAGATTTGGGATACAAGATTGTAGGCCTATGTCGACACCAATGGTGACCAATTGGAATAATATTAATTCTTCCATATCAGAGGCAATGGAACCTACCTTATATAGAAATTTGATTAGATCTCTCATGTATTTGGTCAATATCAGACCAAATATTTGTTTTGTTTCCAACACACTCAGTCGGTTTATGGTTGAGATAAGGAGAGTACATTGGGTGGCAGCGAAACATGTTCCGCGCTATCTGTGTGGCACTATGGAGTATGGACTGAGCTATGTCCAAGGATATGAAGTGAAGGTGATGGGCTATATAGATGTAGACTAGGCAGGTAGTACAGTTGATAGGAAAATCACTTCATTGTGTTTTCTCATCTACGAATATCGAGTTGTGTCTTTGTTGAATAGGTAAAAAAGTTCAATAGCATTGATCTCTATCAAGGAAGAGTAAATGGAAACAAACTTAGCAACATGTGAGGTCATTTGGCTTCAAAAATTGCTCATGGGATTGTTTGGACAAGAGTTGGAGGCGATTTTCATAAAATGTGATAATCAAAGTTGCATCAAGCTCTCTGAAATCCAGTGTTCCATGAAAGATCCAAACATATTGACATCATATTTCATTTCATTAGGGATTGTGTTAAAAAGGGAAAATAAAGCTACAATATGTACCTATAGGTGAGCAAGTTGCAGACATCCTCACAAAGGCCTTGATGAAAGTGCTAGGATATTTAGACAATTATGAGTTAGTTATGATCTACTCTGTATAATGTGTCGTTAGGTAAAAGTGTGTTTCTTAGTGTATTTCTTTAGTATGCATTAATATGCATTTGTAGTTAAGAAATCTGAAGGTCATGATATGTTCCCGACATAGAGTGATCTGACGGTTCATATTCTCCTCGATCTTAACGACCATTGATCCATGGCTTAACACTCGATTGGTCAATGATCTCTATTTAAAGAGCATGGAGGGTCATTTTTTGATGATCGATATTGAGAAACTCTCTTGTAGAATCTCTCTGTAATATTTTCTTTTTCATTAATAATTTTCTCCATTTGGTTGTGTTGGTTGGGGCCGTGGATGTTTCCCCGTAGGGGTTTTACCATGTAAAAAAATCGACGTGTTGATATTTTATATGGTTCTTTCATTGGTTACTAAAGGTGTTCATCCTCTATTGGAATACCTATGTTGTTGAACATGGTATCAGAGCATGTTTGAAGACCCACTCCTATTGCAGATCGAGATCGTGAAGCTAAGTTGCCTCATCTCCATTTTCTTCCATTTCCATACATTTATGGGATGAGAGGACTTTTCTATTGCGTTCATAGTGCTCGTTTCAGTCAAGAATGATTTTTCGTTTCACTCGAAAAGGTTTTTGTTTGCCCAATATACGGCCATTTCAACGAGCTCTAGAGGTACAAAGCCTGAATACGTCCTTTTTAAATTTTTGCAGAATATTATTTTGGTTTTATATTGTTTGTTTCTAGGTTGCTACTCTTTTAGATCTGCATATGCTCTTTTCCCCACACCCTATGTGATCTCGACAAATCAGAAACATATAGGAAAAGGTGCATTTTCTGGGTAAGCTAACCAAGATCTAACCCTTGTTGTCATCGAAGAGCAAAATTTGTTTTTTGTGTGAAAAGATTTTTTATGAGCATGCTCTCCAAGGCCGTCAACAACAACAACAACAACAACAACAAAAACACCCCCAATCCTCTTGGTAAACAATACAATATGTTTTTCTGTCCCACTTAGTTAAAAGTTTCCTTATTAAGTAAAAGGTCTTTAGTTTAAGTCTCTCTTTTTGTTACTTTTTTTGAAAAAGTTCATGCTCCATTGTAAAGTATATTTCACTTCAAGTATAAAAGTGAATCACTATAAGTAGCGTTAATATTTTATTTTAGAGTTATTTATTTTGCATGCAACTTTCTTTTATAAAGTGACTTCATTGTAAAAGTGTTCCCCACTTCTTTTTATAAAAGTGGGTCACTTCACAAAGAAAATTACACCACCACATGGTCCTTTGGTTACTGTTTATGCTTTTTTTTTTAAAGGGCATGACTTTCACATCCGAATTCCATTTTTAGTTCCGTTTTTTTTTTAAATCGCCTAATTTTTCGAGATTGTCCCATCCAGATCATTGGTTTCAGTTTTTAAAT
This sequence comes from Picea glauca, assembly GCA_000966675.3. Classification (NCBI taxonomy): domain Eukaryota; kingdom Viridiplantae; phylum Streptophyta; class Pinopsida; order Pinales; family Pinaceae; genus Picea; species Picea glauca. Next base: position 96,065 of record JZKD02S2208942.1, on the reverse strand, counting down.
CAAATATTATCTACATATTTAATATGGATTCTTCCGGTAATCTTTTTCTTACTAGCACCAACTACTTCCAATGGAAATCCCATATGGATGATTTATTAAGAAGTAAAGACTTGTACCGTATTACCTTGGGAAAGGAAAAAGAACCCACTAATGCTTATAAGAAAGTCAAATGGGCTAATAGGAGTGACGAAGCACGTGGATTGATCGGAATGTTCATCTCTTATGATTTAAGGTTCCACCTTAAAGAAATTGATGACCCCGATGAAACTTAGGAAAAGCTTGAATCTGTGTTTGGTAAACACAATATTATTCTAGCACATCGGTTAAAAAATCAAATGCTGACTTTAAGTCCAAATCATTTTTCTTGCATTGAATACTATATATCTAAGTGAATTTTATAGACATAAAATTTTCTATTCAATAAACATTTACTACTTAGTGAAAATTTGAGGATAGGTATGTTGAGATTCCTACACATCTTTTTTCATGAGTGGGTCTTCCAACACTTTTTAAAAATCCTTACGATATTTATACTATGAGAAAGTTCAGTCGACGCTCCCACATTTACATTCTCACATCAATCAATTTTCAAAATATAAGCCCCATTTCCTTTCTGTAGGGAATTCTCTAAGAGGGGTCGAACTATCTCAAATTAATCCACTTAAAAGTATTCAATATAAAGGGAAATAATATACATAATAATTTCATTCATTGATTTTACAAGTAGAATATCTTAAAATATTTTTATATATCAATTTCATATTTCAAGGTTTATTTATTTAAAAAATACAATTTTTTTTTTTTAAATTTATTATTGTTTTTTCTATTAGTTTGGTTGAAAATGTTTATAATTGAGACTGATTATCGACTGAATCTTCTCCAAAATAATATTGAGAAAAGATTGTTTGAATTTTCTTAAAATAATATTGAGAAAATGTTGGTTAACTCTTCTCCAAGCTCATATTAAGAAAAAAGAAAAAGTTAATGAACTCCCCCAATCCTTTTTTGCAAAGAGATTTTTATGGTTAAAAGTCCTTGTTTGTGGGACAAGGGATCCCCTCCACCCAACGATTTGAACTTGTGACCTCTTAAGAGGAAACACATATTCTTAACCATTAGGCCCACTCACACTGTATTTGTTAAAATAAAAATATAACATATTTATTGATAGTATAATTGGAGGATGATATATTTTGTAAAAAAGTAAAAAAAAATTGGTTCTGATTTTTTCAAGAGAATCATTTAACTTTTCAATAAAAAGTGTTCATCTTATTCTTTAGAGATAGATAATTCGTAGATTGTTACCTTAGAAAAATCCAAATTTCATTTTATTCTCAATAATGAAGGTAAAATCAAATAAGAGAATATTTGAAAGGTGATAAATAATGAAGGTAAGATCAAATAAGAGAATATTTGAAAAGAGATATATGGACATTATTAAGCAATTGACATTTAAGTTCTCAATAATGAAGGTAAGATCAAATAAGAGAATATTGAAGGTAAGATCAAATAAGAGAATATTTGAAAGGAGATATATGGAGATTACTAAGTAATTGACATTTAACTAATGGTTTGACAAATGCACTACAATTAGTTGAGGCCATGAGATTACTAAGTAATTGACATTTAACTAATGGTTTGACAAATGCACTACAATTAGTTGAGGCCATTTGTTATAAACATGAAAATATTATTGAATGATTTTAATGAGAAAAACATCACATTGATTTATAGCAAGTTATCAACTTGATGATTGACTATTTTATGGTAATTTTTCTTCACATCATGATTATTTTATGGTATGAAAATGTCGAGGACTAAGACCAATTTTCTTAAACTATAAAGTGTAATGAAGTCTTTGTTATCCTTTTATATAATAATGGTTTTACATTTTTAAATTATATTATAAGAAAATGTTGAGGACATAATACCATTTCTCTTAAACTATAAAGTGTAATGGAGCATGAAAATGTTGAAGACATAAGACCATTTCTCTTAAACTATAAGGTGTAATGGAGTCTTTGTTATCCTTTTATATGATAATGGTTTTATATTTTTAAATTATATTATATGATAGGTTGAAATTTCCTATTTTCCAATACCCATTCATGATAATGGTCTTTTATTGTTTTTATAAATATGTTTGGACAATAAAATGTGATTTTTATCATATATTGATTTGTTCAATTTGTAAAAAATATTGCATTAAAAAAGTAATTTAATTTTTTTAAATTTATACAATTTTTTGAAATAATAGATTTTTCATGTAACTGAAAAGAAATCATTGATATTGGGAGTATGGAATTGTTGTTTTAAGTTCCAAAATTTAAGAAGTGTATGCTACTGGGCGTACACTTTGATTTTCGAAATGATTATTACAAATGTTACAAACATATGTTTAACCTTAATGTTATTAAAGTTGCATGAGAACATTTTGATGTTACTTCATTGTTCATATGTTTTGATTTAACGGAGATAAAATGCTTCAAAAAGAAAACATATATAAAACATTTCAAGAAGCGATTTGATTAAATGAGGGATGGGACTTTTATATTTATTTGGGGCTAAAATGTATAAATAGTGTTGAACACTCACCTATATATACAAATTCTTCATATCTATAAGAAAGATATGTAAAATGTTTTTGCATATTTATTTGGGGCTAAAAAGCATAAATAGTGTTGAACACCACCTATGTACACAAATTCTTCATATCTATAAGAAACATATGTAAATAAATAAATAAATAAATAAATAAAACATATTATTTATACATGAAGATTGATACAATTATAGGGACAACAAAAAAAAATTCTTCCAGCTATTTTTAAGTTGGGCATTTGATGGTATTTAAAAAAGTTTGTTTGATTAAAAAACATTATTTTTCTCTTTTCTAAAGCATATGTGTTCCCTCGTTGGAATGTGAAACTTGAGCTTGAGCTATTTGTTAAAAATATTCAAAATCACTATCTTGATTATGATGAGGAATTTTACTTATAATTTGATTGTAAATCTTTATTTGCAAATAATTGTTATTTTATCAACTATTGCAATTTTGATTTAGTTTTTCTTTATGTGTGACATCACTTTACTGGGAAATTATTTATTCAATAATATGTATATATGTTGATTGGATTTAGCTCTATTTATTCAATAATATGCATATATGTTGATTGGATTTAGTTCTAATGGTTGAGAAAATAAATATTATCCTCCCTTAAATTCAAATCTCATTTATAACATAATTTTTCTTCATGAAACAATTGTTAATTGAGATTGAAAAGATATTGACAAACTCATTCTTTCTGACAAACTTAAAAGTGGAATAAAATATTACATGTAAAAACAATTATGTAACTTAAAAGTGGAATAAAATATTACATGTAAAAACAATTATGTAACGAATTGTTAATTGAGATTGGAAAGATATTGACAAACTCATTCTTTCTTACAAACTTAAAAGTAGAATAAAGTGGAATAAAATATTACATATAAAAACAATTATGTAAAATATGTGAATGTGATTTTTTTTATTAATAAATTATATTAATGATAAATCTAGTTAACTAGATCAATTAAGTATTCATACTTATTATCATATCAAATATACAATGAGAAAAATTAATTACTCAATTTCATCTCGATTTCTTAAAAAAACCATAGTGTGTTGGTTCACACATTTCAAAAAAAAATAAAGAAAAATCTTACAAAGAAATACAAATATCATTTGTGATACAAAGGCTTATTTCATTCACTTCGGTACTAAATAGGTTTTGAACCATTTTCTTAAATTATTCACTCTTAGGATTTTGATATCAACTTAAGAGACAATGTAAATGACTTTTTTTTTCCATATTTTTTTTGAGAACTGAATTGAAAAAGAGCAATTTCAATTCATTATGACATAATAGGATTTCAAGAAAATATCTAGAAAAGTTTTGAATGGTATCAAAAATTCAAATAGGAAAAATTTTAATGATGTTTTTAATGGTAGAAACATAGTTTTTTTAGCCTATTTGAAGGAAAAGAATGTTAATAATGATGAAAATAATTATTTGATTACAAAGACTTATAAATATCATGATGAGAATAACAAGTATTTAATAGATCAATTGTGGCCAACTTTAATGTTGCTACAAGGAAATATTTTAATGACGTTTTTAATGGTAGAAACACAGTTTTTTGTAGACTATTTGAAGGAAAAGAATGTTTATAATGATGAAAATAACTATTTGATTACAAAGACATATAATTATCAATATGAAAATGACAAGTATTTAATAGATCAATTGTGGCCAACCTTGATGTTGCTACAAGGTGATGACATTCAATCTATTGTAAAAGATTTGAAAGATAGCAATTCATTGTGATTAATAATTTCTACCATTATTAAAATTGTTTTATATTATTACAATATTTTTTATGGTTAGTGATATTTTTAGTAGCTAGGTGTCTTTTATGCATTTGTTATTTTTAGTAGGTGGTGAATGAGTTGTTCTTTGTTTTTGTTTTTTGTGAAGACAATTTTATCTATAAATATATACAAATGAAATTACAATTATAATTTTAGGTTAACCAAGTGATAATTCCATGACCTCTAATCTAATTAACAGAAAAAACATTATGATTGAAACTATTTGATGGTTCTTAGCGATGTCATTACTAGATTTAAACAAAACAATCCTAAAACAATAGCTCATTTGGGAATCTTTGGAATTAAAACGACATATACAATTAGCCAAAATAAGTGTCATGGGAAATCCCATTGATTTAGACATGTTAAGATCAATACCTATGTGTGTGTAAGAGTGGAACTAAGAGAAACCATGTCTAAGCCTCCTCCTCCTAAAAAGAGAATGGGTGCTTTGGTTTGCTTCTTGCTTGGAGTTTGGGGTCCTCTTTTTCTCTTTCCCAGGTCTCCTCAACATGTCCTCAATATGAAATTTGGGCTTTGACCCATGGTTGAGCCTTGAATTGTATCTATAAGGGAGCCATGTTCATTATCCAAAAGTTTAAGAATGTCCAAAAGGATGTTCGCAAATAGGATTTTCTTGCTTAGGTTCCTATCCATGATGCAAGGTATCTTCTCTTTCGTGTATTAGTACAAGTCAATCATGAGTAAGTAGTGGATGAAACTACTTTGTGAAACCCCAATGCTGGCTTGATTTTCTCCAACTCGTCAACCAATTAGTTACGATTGTTCCTTCTCTTATGATGGACTTTTTCTTCTTGGTTGGAAAGATTCTAAATGGTGGATGCCTTTTGTTTGGTGGAAAAAGCATCAATGAGTCTTAGAGATTACAATTTTTTCCTTCAATTGTGATAAGGAGAGCCTACAACCTTTTCCTTCTTGGTCTAGGGTTTCATAGATCTTCTAGTAACACCCCAAGGCTGATCCCCTACTGAATTGTAATTATGTTTATAGGCCGGTGAGTCAAGTGTTTATAATCCGGAAGACTTATGTGTTTATTAGGCTGGAGAGCCAGATGCTAAGGCCAATGAGCCTGATTTTTTATTTGTAAATACTCACATCATTAATAAAATTACATCGTTGCGTGTAGACCCTCCACGAAGAAAGAGTTATGGGAGACTAAGCTTCACTAGGTAGGGAAAGGGAAGGGGTTAAGTCTCTAGGAAAAGGGGCTAAGCTAGAGGGCTTACCTATAAAGGAATAGTATTATATTATTATTTCCTAGAGGCTAAGGTTTGACATAACCATGTTGTCCTAAGTTCCTGGGGAAGGGGAAAGAGTGTTAAGTGGAGCTCATGCAGCTTCAGGAAGACATGTGTCAACCTAGACACATGCAGTTATAGTTGGGAAAGATAGCTCGTTGGGGGTTCCCTCACCATTCTTACCATCCTCACGATTCTCGCTAGGGTCACTACTCTTCCAAAAGCCATACTCCTCATTGATGCATGCACACACTCACACACTGAGCATGAACTCCATTATTGACCTCTAAACAAGAACACACCGCGGAAACCTGCAATCATACTTGAGTTATCTTGTGTATTTCCTGTGAAGCCCGACGCACCTGTATATTCCTGAGCCCGTGATGTGTCTTAATGGTTGGCTTTTGCTGCCAACGTAGTTCCTTGGCTGAGCATGACTTGCTACCATATTCTACGTCCTTACCCATTTTCGGTTGTTTCCATCACCTTTCCCGTGTGTTGAGGAGCGAGTGTGAAGAAACAAGTTGTCAGACATGTGAGCAACTCTCTCCAGGTGAGAGAGTGTGTTGAGGAAGTGAGTTATCCTAGAGGGAGTCCCATAGTAGCTACAGTACTCTGATACTTCCCGTCCATCCTGTTGTTGAAGCCCTGGAAGGGAGGTGGAAAACCGATGGACTTGTGATAGTGAAGGTGTACACTCCCATGGTGGGACAGGTGTGTGGGGAATGAGGGTCTGTGGGCTGTGGGTGTAAGTGGATCCTATGATAAAATCCTTCCTTTTGATCTATACGAATTTCCTGTTGTCCTTGCCAAGCCTAGGAATCCCTTGTCGGTGGAGTTTAGTCCCAGTTTGGGGGTGACCCACTATTGAGCGTGATGAGCAGCGTGGTTTAAGGCTGGGAGGTTCGTGGAAGGCATGCACACAGTTGGTGGTCATAAATTAAAAGATAAGTACCAATTCTTTGTTCATTTACATGTTGTGTATTTGTACATGCTATATTGATGATTATTCCTTGTATATGTCGTTATATTTATGGTTCTGTCCGTGATTACTGCATGTATGCTTTTACTGCTATTTTTGCATTAAGTTGTGTGATAACAGAACGTAAATCATTTGTTAAATATTGGTATGTGTTATTGTTGCTTCCACATGAATAGTGGCATGAACACAATGCTATAGTTGTTTAAATTACATTAGATAGATATGTATATAAAAATATATATGAATATAAGATGTCATCTCTATTTATTCCTGTCAAGTTTTATATGTGAATATTTCCACAAAATTATTCAGTGGCATGGTCTGGCATGTTGGTTTAATGCCAGGAACGGTCACAAAATGGTATCAGAGAAGAAAAACAAAGATACGGTTGTTTAGGTAGCGTTACCCGACAGAGGTCGAGGTCTGAGGACATTACAAAATGGTATCAGAGCAAAGGTTTCAACATTGAGCCTAGATGGGCCATGAAAGTGGTTAACAAGACAAAGATTTCAGAGTGAATTGTTGTTAAAAGGGACACAATTTGAAGTGCAGAGCGTCCCTGGGTGCCAAGAGAATACCTTGGCCGTGTTATGAAGCTTAGGAGGTATAACGGTTTATGGAATGACAACATATAAGGAATCCACAAAAACCATTGTGTTGGGTCGCGAGGTTTGAATTGGGCCATAGGATCTGTTCTGAAGAAGGCAAACCCTTCACAGTCATCAAATTTAGAAAAGTTGTGGGAAAGTTAAACCCTAAGTCCTTTAGACTTCGCGACTTCGATGAAGTTTATCTGTTATAAGAAAAGGGGGTTGAAGCGCGAAGTTATGAAGTTCTGAAGATGATCTACACCACAGATTTGGGGAGAAATGATTGACCATTGGATCGGTCGAAGAAATAAAAGAACCGTTAGGTCGAGTTAAGAGAAAGAGGCAAGGCACAACAGTGAAAAAAATATCGCAGTCGTCGGATCTACGCACAAGTGATTGTGATCCGTAGATCTCATAGCAGCTCAGGAGATCAACGTTTGGGAGAAAAGGGGTGTGCTAAGGTAAATTCTTCTGAAGCCCGAAGTCCTGAAGTGACATGGCATGATGACATCACCTAGGGTGATGTGGAATTCCTTAGTCCTGTCATGTGTCACCACCTTAAATAATGACAATTGTACTACGTGGACCCCCCGAAAGGTTAAGAAGTTCGGGAGTTTAGCGTTCAGAAGATTTGAGGTGTGAAAGTGTAAAATATTCCGAAGTCCCAAAAGTCCTGAAGTCCCAAAGTGACGTGACTTGTTGACTTCACCTGAGATTACATGGACACATGGGATGTGTGCCACATTTCAGTGGGTTAAGAACCTTTGGAAGATAGAAATGCAAGTCATAACGTGACATGTGTCACCCATCATATTGGACCATGTGTCCACTTCTAGTATTCCGCCACGTGGCACTCTTCTTGAGCACAATTAGTGGGGCCCTGATGGTCATAGGGGATGCGTGGTGCCAGTTCGTGAAGTCTAGAGACTTGGAACTCCATAATAAATAGTTCATGAGTTAGTGGGAGGAAGAAATCTCTGAAGTCCCGGAGCCCTGAAGCCCGAAACCCGGAAGGTCGGAGTTAATCTCGGTTGTTGATCGGGAAATGACACTTGGCAACAGATGCATCAGTCCAAAGACTTGGCACTCTGGAAGGATTGAGAGTATGGAAAGTCCGGAACTTCTGAATCCCGAAGTTCCATAGTAAATATAAGTTGTTGGATGCTGCGAAGATGAGGACCATTGATCCACCCCACTTTGCGAGTTCGCCAATGCAGCACTCCAGGAGATTTGTTGTGATGTTCTTTGGAAACTGCTGAAGCTTGGAGACCCAAAGCTCCTATCCACTGTAGATCTTAACAAAGAATGTGGACCGTAGATCCACCATCCTCCATGAAATCGCTCGTTCCAGGTTTTGTGATGTTTATGATGTGCAGAAAGAGAAAACTCTGAAGTGTGGAGTAAGTGGAAAACTATTATCACTTGGTCACATCCATGGTCACATGCAAGTTGAGGGATAAAGAAAAAGGGGCTAGCGCCCGAAAGTGAATTGTTGCAGAACAGAGCAAGGCTCGAAGATAGATTTGTGGGGATTCTTGATTGACCAAGACTCGCTAAAAATGGAGTCTGATATTCTTTTGTTGAATCATATTGTTTAAGTTATTCAAGAAAATTAATAATTTTAATGGCCTAACAAAAAATCAGTTGACTGCACATTTTTGCAGAATTAACAATTATCAAAACTGGATAGAATTGTTACCTAGTGCAGAGAAATGGAGGAGGCACAAGATGCTTACAGTTCGAAGGATGAAGTTAGAGGAATGGATGTCCATTTGGGAATTGAAGGAAAAAACTCCAATGGGCATGGAGAAGAAATAAATAAATAAGTGAGCATGATGAAAATCATTAAGAATTTGCAAAAAGATGTACAAATTCACCAGGCAGATAAAAAAAGGCTTATGAGATCCAGGGAGAAACAGGGAGACTTCAATATGAAGTTGATACAGAGCCTAGAAAGAATTGAAAAGAAATTGGATAAGGAAAGTGGATCCAACAAATCAGGGAGCCATAAGTCCCCTGATGTGAAAAGGGGAGAAGGAAGTGGTAGCAGGCATCACCAACACTCCCAAAAGAATTCCCATAAGAGGACGCACAATAGTTCAAGTCCATCTCCTACCAGAAATCATAGGATATATGAAGTGGATAAACTAAAGGGAGAAATGAATAAGATCAAACCTCCTACTTTTGATGGAGAGAACAAGAAGGGTGAAGATGCCGAGGCATGGTTGTTGGGCATGAAAACATATTTCCATATGCAAAATTACACTTCTTGTGCATAAGGAAGAATTTCCATATATCAGCTAAAAGGAAAGGCATCCATATGGTGGGATCAACTTATGCAAGTGTAGCACGTCAGAGAGAAGAATGTTACATGGAGGGAATTCAAGAGGCATTTTGAAAAGAAGTACTTAACTTATAGGTATTATGACAAGAAAATGAAAGAGTTCTTTGAACTCAAGATGGGAAGTATGTCCATTGATGGGTATGAAGGAAGATTCTCAGAGTTGTCGAAGTATGTCCCCTTCATCAAGGATGAGACAGTTAAGATTCAAAGGTATCCGAGTGGGCTGCCATCTTTCAGTAGTGAAAAGATCCAATATGATGATCCCAAGACTATGGAAGAAACCATAAAGAGAGAAAAATTCTTATTTGATCAACAAAAATGAAAGCCTACTTTCTAGGAAGCTTGGGAAGACAAGAAGAAGTTTAAAAGGGAGTAGAGATAGAAGGGGAACAAGCCACCATTTTTTAGAAATAGTCTTCAAGGACAACCAGTTTTGAGAGAGCCCAAGATGACTGAAGTAGGTGGGAAAAGGCCAAGGCAGACACCTATGGAATGTTGGGGTTGTAAAGGAGATCATAGGTAAAGAGATTGTCCTCACAGAAGTGACAAAGTGAGAGTTGTTCACAATGTTCAGAAAGCAGAAACGGTAGAGGACATGGGTAGAAGAGTACCAAGGATCTATGCAGCCCTGGACAACAAGCAAGATGAGTTTCAATCACACATGATTGAAGTTGAAGGTATGATCAATAACCATGCCTTTACTATTTTAATAGACTCAGGAGCTAGTCATAGCTATATAGATCCTAATGTTGTGAAAATATTTCTTTTACCAAGAAGCGAGCATGATAAATCTTGGTTGGTGCAGCTGGCTACAGGAGCCAAGAGAAAAGTTGTTGAGTTGGTTAAATCATGTCCAGTGGGCATGAATGGACTGAATACCAAGGCAAATTTGAACATCTTTCCTTTGGGATCATATGATTTCCTAATTGGTATGGATTGGTTGGACCAACACCATGCCATCTTAGACTATCATAACAAGGCATTCACTTGCCTAGATGAGGAAGGAAATTAGAGAACATTCCAAGGAATTCCTATGGTAGTTACTGTCAGAGAAATTTCAACAATAAAATTGAAAAAGTGTTACAGGAAGGGTTGTCAAATATTTGCAGCCCATATGGAGTAAGCATCTAAGGATAAGGTGCCAAAATTGGAGGATCATGCAGTCCTGGAATATTTTGAATATGTGTTCAAGGAGGTACCAGGACTACCCCAAAGAGAGATATTGATTTCTCTATTAATTTAATGCCTAGAACAACTCCAGTGTTAAACAATCCTTACAAAATGAGTACACCAGAGCTGAAGGAAATGTAAATGCAGCTGGAAGAACTTCTGAAAAATGGGTATATATGCCCAACTGTGTCACCTTGGGGTGCCCTAGTCTTGTTCGTGAAGAAGAAATATGGGACATTGATATTGTGCATCGATTTCAGACAGTTGAACAAAGTGACTATAAAGAACAAGTATCGTCTACCAAGGATTGATGATCTCTTCGATTAGTTGAAAGATGCTAGAATATTCTCCAAGATAGATCTCAGGTCAGGATACCATTAGGTAAGGATTAAAGAGGAAGACATCAGCAAGATTGTCTTCAAGACAAGGTATGGTCATTTTGAGTTCGCAGTGGTTCCATTTGGGTTATCAAATGCACCAGTTGTTTTTATGTTCTTAATGAATGGCATTTTCCGAGAATATTTAGACAATTTTGTCATTATCTTTTTGGATGACATCCTTGTATATTCCAAGTCAGAAGAAGAGCATGAGCATCATTTGAGCATGGTATTTCAAGTACTAAGAGAGAATCAACTGTATGCCAAATTGAGCAAGTGATCATTTTATCAAAACATAATTCACTATTTGGGTCATATCATATTTGAAGAAGGGGTAGCAGTGGACCCTGAAAATATTGAGGTCATTAAAGGGTGGATAGCACCTAGAAATGTGATAGAATTCATATCCTTCATGGGTCTAGATGGCTACTACAGAAGGTTCATTGCAGGGTTTTCGGGAATAGCTCATCCCATCACTTCCTTGCAAAGGAAAGGGAAGAAGTTTCAATGGATAGAGGAATGTGAAGAGAGATTCCAACAATTGAAGCAACTGTTAACCAGTGCTCCAATTCTAAAGATTGAATATCCAGATGAAGATTTTTTGGTTTGCACAGATGCATGCAAAGAAGGACTAGGAGGAGTCCTTAGTCAAAATGGATTTTTGATATGTTTTGAGTCCAGAAAATTGAAAGATCATGAAAGGCTCTATGCCACTCATGATATGGAATTAGCAGCCACAGTGCACACTTTGAAGAAGTGGAGGCACTACCTCATGGGAAAGAGGTTTCAGTTGAGGACAAACCATAATGGTCTGAAGTATTTATTTGATCAGCCTACATTGAATGCCAGGCAGAGTAGATGGTTGGAATTCCTCTGTGAATATGACTTTGATATCAAGCACATCAAAGGAAAATAGAACAAAGTGGTTTGCACTCAGAAGTAACGTGCATGGAATACATGCTACAACTATTAGCATGTATCAGAAGGATCTTAAAGGAATAATTTCTGAGGCTGCAATAGTTGATTTGCAGTACATGGAATTGGTAACTAAATTGCAACAAGGTAAAATGCAGCAGAAAGGTGAATATTATGAATTGGGAATTGATGGAATTCTCTTGTACAAAAACAAAGTTTATGTACAAAATTATCTGGAATTAAGGAGTGAGATTTTGAAATAAATGCATAATGTCCCTTATGTTGGACACCCAGGATATCAGAAAACAGTTTCATTAGTCAAGAGCCATTACCATTGTCTAGGTATGAAGAAATAAATTGCAGAGTACATTGCCAAATGCTTGGAGTGACACCTAGCTGGTTTAGTGCAACCATTAACCATCCCTAAGTGGAAGTGGGAAGTGGTGACAATGGATTTCATCACAAGATTGCCCAGAACAAGCAAGCATCATGATGAAATCATGGTGGTAGTGGACAAGCTTACTAAAGCTTCCCATTTTATTCCATTGAAGACTACTCACAAGGCAACTAGTGTTGTTGATATCTATATGAAGGAAGTAGCATAATTGCATGGAATTCCTAAGACAATTGTGTCTGACAGAGAACCAAAGTTTACCTTGAAGTTTGGAGAGGATTATTCGAGGGGTTTAGAACAAACCTGAACTTCAGCAAAGCCTATCATCCTGAGTTGAATGGACAAACAAAAAGAGTGAATCAAGTGATAGAAGATATGTTAAGAATGTATGTGATGGACACACCATTTAAATGGGAAGATTATCTACACTTGGTAGAATTTGCCTACAACAATGGGTATCAAGCATCACTGAATATGAGCCTGTTTGAAGCACTTTATGGAAGAAAGTGCAACACCCTAGTAAGATGGGACAACCCAGCTGATAGGGAAGTGGTTGGGACAGAGTTGCTCAAGGAAATGGAAGAGCAAATGCTGAAGATTAAACAGAATTTAAAGGTTTCCCAAGACAGGCAGAAAATCCATGTTGATAAGACCAAAACACACAGGGAATTTAAAGTAGGGGATCATGTATTCTTGAAATTGAAGGCCAACAAAAGCTCCATGAAGTTGGGAAAATGTTCAAATTTGGCAGCTCGCTATTGTAGGCTGTTTGAAATCCTAGAGAGGATTGGTCCAATAGATTATATGATTGCATTGCCTTCATCCATGACTATTCATAATGTATTTCACGTATCATTGCTCAAGAAGTATATACCTGATGCTAATCATGTGATTGATTGGAATGTGATTCAGGTGGAGCAAGAATGCACTTTGCAAGTGTAGCCTATGTGCATACTAGACTAGAAGAACATGCAACTTTGGAATCGAGTCATAAATCTTGTAAAGGTTCAGTGGACCTGCTATGGTCCCGAGGACGCAACATGGGAGCATGAACATGCTATGTCGAAAGAGTACCCACATATTTTTTAATATTTTGGAAATCTTGTTGTTTATGTGAAAATAAGTTGCACTGAGGACAATGCAAAAATAAGGGGAGGGGATTGTAACACGCTAAGGCTGAGCCCCTGCTGAATTGTAATTATGTTTATAGGCTGGTGAACTAAGTGCTTATAATCTGTAAGACTTATGTGTTTATTAGGCTAGAGATCTAGATGCTAAGGCCAATGAGCCTGATTTTGTATATGTAAATACTCACATCATTAATAAAATTACATTGTTGCGTGTATACCCTCCAAAAGAAAGAGTTATGGGGGACTAATCTCCACTAGGTATGGAAATGGAAGGGGCTAAGTGTATAGGAATAGGGGTTAATCTAGAGGGATTACCTCTAAAGGAATAATATTATATTATTAATTCCTAGAGGCTAAGATTTGACATAACCGTGTTGTTCTGAGTTCTTGGGGAAGGGGAAAGAGTGTTAAGTGGACCTCATGTAGCTTCAGAAAGATATGTGTCAACATGAGTGCATGCAGTTATAGTTGGGAAAGACAACTCGTTGGGGGTTCCCTCATCATTCTCAACATCCTCACGATTCTCTCTAGGGTTTCCACTCTGTCGGAAGCCATACTCCTCACTGATGTGCACACACACTCATGCACTGAGCATGACCTCGATTATCGATCTATGAACAAACATGCACCGTGGAAACCTGTAGTCATACTTGAGTTATCCTGTGTATTTCCTATGAAGCCCGATGCACCTGTATTTTCCTGAGCCTATATTGTGTCTTAATGGTTGGTTGTTGCTCCCAATGCAGTTCCTTGGCTGAGAATGAATTGATTCCATATTCTACATCCTTACCCATTTTCAGTTGTTTCCATCACCTTGCCTGTGTGTTGAGGAGTGAGTGTGAAGAAACAGGTTCTCAGGCCTGTGAGAAACTCTCTCCAGGTGAGAGAGTGTGTTGAGGAAGTGAGTTATCCTGGAGGGATTCCCATAGCATCTACAGTACTCTGAGACTTCCAGTCGAGCTTGTTGTTGAAGCCCTGGAAGGGAGGTGGAAAACCGATAGACTTGTGATAGTGAAGGTGTACACTCTCAGGGTGGGATAGGTGTGTGTGGAATGAGGGTCTGTGGGCTATGGGCGTAAGTGGCTCCTGGGAGAAAATCCTTCTTGTTGATTTGTGCGACTTTCTTGTTGTCCTTGCTAAGCCTAGGAATCCCTTGCCGGTGGAGTTTAGTCCCAGCTCGGGGGTGATCCACTGTTGAGCGTGATGAGAAGAGTGGTCTAAGGCTGGGAGGTCCGTGGAAGGTCTGCACGCAGTTGGTGGTCATCAATTAAAAGATAAGTACCAATTCTCTGTTCATTTACATATTGTGTTTTTGTACGTGCTATATTTATGAGTATTGCATGTATATGTTGTTATATTTATGGTTCTGTATGTGATTACTGCATGTATGCTTTTATTGCTATTTTTGCATTAAGCTATGTGATAGAAGAACATAAATCATCTGTTAAATATTGGTATGTGTTATTGTCGCTTCCGCATGAATAGGTGCATGGACAAAATGCTATAGTTGTTTAAATTACAATAGATAGATATGTATATAAATACATATGAATATAATATGTCATCTCTATTTACTCCAGTCAATTTTATATGTGAATATTTCCACAAAAAATTTCGGTGGCATGGCCTGGCCTGTTGGTTTAAGGTTGGGAATGGTCACAAAATTGTATTAGAGCAGAAAAACAAAGATACAATTGTTTAGGTAGTGTTAATTGGCAGAGGTGGAGGTCTGGGGACGTTACACTTCCTCTACCTTTTCTTATAGGAGGGGCTTCCACTACATTCTCACCCTCCTTCTTGAGGCTTTCTCCCTAAAAAATTCACAAAGGGGTAGAAAAATCCATGGCCACAGGGTTTTCCTAAGTGATTATCACGGATCTCTTTCCAATGGTCACTTATTTGTCTCTTTGTTCCTCTAGATTCTAATGCAAGGTTGTGCAACCTCACATGCATATATATATGTAGTCCCTCCTTTCCATTCTAGGTATAATAATATCCTTGCTCTCTATAGCATGGATGTAAACCATTATCTCCAATGATAACTCCTTCGACTCCATTTGTGCCCTACACATCAATCTCCCATGTGATGGTATTGGTTTCCCTTTGAGGTGGATTTACTTGAATGAGTTCAACCTTCCCCTATCCCATTGTCGTATGTGATCTATCGTGCTAGTGAGCATACTTCTCCAAATCTCCAACCCTAATAACATCATCCTTAACACATGTTCCTTACACTCCATCCAATTGAATGAGTTGTGCTTTGTTGTTAGAGTATACATCTATAAAAAACAATTCATGATGTAATAAGTACAATTTTGTGTTAAATTTGTAGCTTTGGAATGCGTCTTTGCATAAGCCTTGCATCTAGGCATGCAGAAGACAAATTAATTATTACCCATTTCAACATTTTTATTTTATCCTAACTCTAACTTAGGAAAAGAATAATAATTATTTAATTAATTATTATTGGCTTTATAACTCAGATTTCCTAAGTTTCTAACTTAGGAAATTAATATTTCTTTCAATGATATTTCTTAACTCTTTCGGAAAGATCCAACAAAGGGGAAATAGAGTGAAGAAGAAGATAAATAGCTAAAGGGGGTGAGTAAAGGATACATTGATAAAAATGAAAGAGGGTCGATTTTGCTGACGAAAGGGGGTGAGTTTGGAAGCTGGGAGTGAGTTCGAGTTCAAGGTCATACACAACAACAAGACAGGGTCGTACCAGGCTGTACAGCAACACCAGTAGAGGGAGTGATCTTAGTTCATTCAAGGAGCAGAGGGAGGAAATTTTTTTTGGGCTGTAGAGGGATGAGTTTTTGGTCGTAAAGGGTAGAGTTCTAGGCTGTATAGGTCCGCATTTGTTGGGCCATACTGGGCCGAATTTACCGGGTCGTACAAAATTGAAATGGTTGGGCCGTACTAACAAGAAGAGGGTAAGTTCTAGGCTATAATATTTTTCTGTAATTACTATTGTATTGTTTTTCCTTTGAATCCAATAAAAATCCCCTCTTTGATGGTTTCCCCCACACTAAGGTTTCTAGGGTAAACAATTTGTTAAATTTTTATGTTCTTGGTTTCATTTTCTACTATGAAAATGTGTTAGAACTCAATTGTATTTTGTTTGCATAATTTTCATATTTAGAGTGTTAAATTAAATCAGGGTTGTAATTATTGGCACACTAAATATGTTGTTGAGTTTTGAAAGTTTAACAGGGTATCGGAGCTCAACCTATGAATAAAAGACAACCAAGTGTGTTTCACAGGGTGTAAAATCAGAAATTACTTGCAGTAGAGAAAGTTGAGCAACCAAGGAGGGAAAGTGAGATAGGGATTCATTGAAATGACAAACGTAGGGTTAAGATTTGATGAAAGAATTGAGGGTGCTTCAAACTTCATTCCATGGAGAGTTTGCATATATCTAGTGCCAGAAGAATGGGGGGTATGAGAGTTCGTTGAAGGAACCCCAGTACCCCTAGTTTATCCAGCAAATCTTGCAGCTCATATAAGAAAGGATGTGAAGGAAAGAAGGATAATCATTGATGCTGTGAAGGACCAAATAATTCCTCACCTATCAGGGAATAATATAGCCAAGGAGACGTGGGAATATTTTACCAAGTTGTATCAATCATACAACTAGAGTAGAAAGATGATGCTCAAAGAGAAACTCAAGAGTACCAAGATGGATAGGGGAGACATCATTGCCTCCCACCTCACCAAATTTACTCATATTAAAGATGAGATGGCATCAATAGGGGAAGTTGTGGATGAGATTGAGATGGTGATAATATCCTTGAATGGCTTCACTAAACAATGGGACACGTTTGTCTGAGGAGTAGTGGCATGGGAGAAACTTCCCAATTGGGAAAGGTTGTGGGACAACTTTACTCAGGAGGAGATGTGAATTGGGTCCTCACATGCAAGCCGACTAAGATTTTAAGATGAGGATAATATTTCCCTAGTAGACAAGGGAAAAATTGTAGCGAAAAAGGGCTCCAGTTGAGGTCAAACCTCAAAGGGTGAAAAGAGGAAGGATTTAAGCAAAGTAAAATGCTTTGCTTGTCACAAACCAGGAAATTATGCCAGCCAGTGCCCAACCAAGAATAATGGAAATAAGAAGTCACAAGTGGTATCTTCAATCTCATCAGAAGTAGATTATTTCGCAGCCAGATTTGAAAATGAGTTTTCACTCATTGCATGTTTTTCTAGCTCAAGCAACAGTGGGGTGTGGTATATTGACAATGGCACCTTTAGTCACATGATTGAAGTGCATGACTACTTATCCAGTCTGAAGGAGGAGGATATGGAACTCTATATTGATATGGGAAACAATGCCAAGTGTGAGGTAGAAGGCCATGGGACAAACACATTTCAGAGGGAGTATGGGAAGCCATTCATGGTGAAGGATG
This sequence comes from Picea glauca, assembly GCA_000966675.3. Taxonomy (NCBI): domain Eukaryota; kingdom Viridiplantae; phylum Streptophyta; class Pinopsida; order Pinales; family Pinaceae; genus Picea; species Picea glauca. Next base: position 78,081 of record JZKD02S2208942.1, on the reverse strand, counting down.
TGTTGTATGTTCTGGGGATGGAAAATAATATTATTTTAGTTTCGATCTTGGAGGACCGAGTTTATGTGGTCACATTCAATGCTGGTAAAGTGTACATTTGGCCCAGGGACTCCAAGACAAACAAAGTGATTTGATTTAGGAGAGAGAAGTTATATATGCTTTAGTTTGAGCTAGCCTGAGCATTGGTGAGCAACACTTGTGACATGGTCGAGTTATGGCATAGGAGGATGACATATTTTCATCATGGAGCACTCAATGTGCTCAAGGAGATAGTAACTGGTCTTCCAGAACTCATAACAAAACATCCTGAGGTATGCAAAGGGCGTGCATTGGGGAAGTATAACAAAACAACTTTCCCAAGCAGTGACAACAGGTCAAGGGGCATTCTATATTTTATACACTCAGACATATGTGGGCCCATGTCCTTAGTATACTTGAGTGGATACGAATATTATTCCACCTTCATCGATGATCATTCTAGGAAAACCTGGATCTATTTCATGAAGACCAAGGCGAGGTCTTTAGTTAGTTCCAAGAGTTCAAAGCTCTTGTTGAGAATCAGACGAGAAGGAAGATCAAGACACTAATATTTGACAATGGAGGTGAGTACACCTCAAAGGCCTTCAAGGATTTTTGTGCAGGTGTTGGGATAAAGAGCGAGTTGATTTTTCTATACAACCCTCAACAAAATGGGTTTGCGAAAAGGAAAAATGAGGGCATAGTAGGGGTTGCAAAGGAAATTCTATATGATCAGGATCTTCCTAAGTTCTTATGGGTAGAGGCTTGCAACATTGCATTCTAGATACAAAATAGGATTCTTCACAGGGTGTTGGGAAGAAAGACACTTGAGGAGATCTTTACGAGGAAGAGACTATAGGTTGGACACTTTTGGATATTTCGATTCCTAATCTACTGTCATGTCCCTTTATAGAAGAGGATGCAACTTGAGGCCACTAATGAGACAAGGATCTTCATTGGATACAGTGAAACTTCTAAGGCATATTGAGTCTACATTCCAGCATTGAGAAAGACATTTGTTAGGAGGGATGTGAAGTTTGAGGAGGATAGAGACCTTAGAAAGACACATGATATTGTTTTAGTAGCAGTAGGGGATCAAGATATTTAGACTTGGAAGGATGAGGAGACACATGTTACAGATACTTGTGGAAGTATAGATGTTCAGACTTCAGAGTAGGATGAGGAGCATGAGTCTCCTCTGGTTCAGGATACTCCTTCCACTTCCATGAGGAGGAAGAACAAATGGGTTGAACAAAATTTTAGAGAGGCTTAGGAGTACGTGGGTTCTCCTATGATGTCTATTAGGGAAATTAGAGCACCACAAAGACTTTCCATGTACATGGATCTGATGAGAGAATTGTTAGAGGCTAAGCCTCCTAGATTTCAAGAGTCATCACAACAACAGGTATGGTGAGATGTCATGATGGAAGAATATGCTTCCATCATGAGGAATGATGGATGGGGGGTTTTTCCACAACTTTAAGGGAAATCAGTGATAGGCTCAAAGTGGATTTACAAGATGAAGCACGTTGCAGATGGAAGCGTGGAAAAGTTCAAATCCAGGTTTGTGGCTAAGGGGTTATCTCATAAAGAGGGAGTTGATTATGATGAGACATTCACTCCAGTATCCAGGTACACTTTGATTAGGGCCGTGATTTATATTGTAGTTGATATGGGGTGGAGGATCCATGATATGGATGTGAAGACGACCTTCCTTAATGGAATCATTGAGGAAGAAGTGTGCATTGAGAAGCCAGAGGGTTTTGAGGTACAGAGGAGGGATTCCCACGTGTGCAGACCAAAGAGAGATTTGTATGGGCTCAAGAAGGATCCTAGGGCATGGTATTGGAGGATAGACAACTACTTGCAGGGGATGGAATTCAGCAAGAGTGAGGTGGATTCAAACCTCTACTACATTATTGTTGGAGGCGAGCCACTCATTCTTGTGTTATATGTATATGACATGTTTCTCATAGGTTAAAAAAATATCATAGATTAATGCAAGAGGGACCTTGATTCGGAGTATGAGATGAAGTATTTCATGCTAATGCACTAGTTTATGGGGTTAGATGTGTGGAAGAGAGATGGGAATAGTTTTTTGGGTCATGGAAAGTATGCAGTGGAGGTACTTAAGAGATTTGGGATGCAGGATTGTAGGCCTATGTCGACACCAATGGTGACCAATTGAAATAATATTAATTCTTCCATATCAGAGGTAATGGAACCTAACTTATACAGAAATTTGATTGCATCTCTCATGTATTTGGTCAATACCAGACCAAATATTTGGTGTGTTTCCAACACACTCAATCAGTTTATGGTTGAGATAAGGAGAGTACATTCGGTGGCAGCGAAACATGTTCCGCGTTCTCTATGTGACACTATGGAGTATGGACTGAGCTATGTCTAAGGATATGGAGTGAAGGTGATGGGCTATACAGATGTAGACTGGGCAAGCAGTACAATTGATAGGAAAATCACTTCATTGTGTTTTCTCATCTACGAATATCGAGTTGTGTCTTTGTTGAATAGGTAAAAAAGTTCAGTAGCATTGATCTGTATCAAGGAAGAGTAAATGGAAACAAACTTAGCAACATGTGAGGTCATTTGGCTTCGAAAATTGCTCATGGGATTGTTTGGACAAGAGTTGAAGGCGATTTTCATAAAATGTGATAATCAAAGTTGCATCAAGCTCTCTAAAATACTGTGTTCCATGACATATCCAAACATATTGACATCAGATTTCATTTCATTAGGGATTGTGTTAAAAAGGGACAATAAAGCTACAATATGTACCTATAGGTGAGAAAGTTGCAGACATCCTCATAAAGGCCTTGATGAAAGTGTTAGGATATTTAGACACTTATGAGTTAGTTACGATCTACTCTGTATAATTTGTCATTAGGTAAAAGTGTGTTTCTTAGTGTATTTCTTTAGTATGCATTAATATGCATTTGTAGTTAGGAAATCTGAAGGTCACGATATGTTCCCGACATAGAGTGATCTGACGGTTCATATTCTCCTCGATCTTAATGACCATTGATCCATGGCTTAACACTCGATTGGTCCATGATCTCTATTTAAAGAGCATGGAGGGTCATTTGTTGATGATCGATATTGAGAAACTTTCTTGTAGAATCTCTCTGTAGTGTTTTTCTTTTTCATTAATAAATTTCTCCATGTGGTTGTGTTGGCTGGGGCCATGGATGTTTCCCCGTAGGGGTTTTACCATGTAAAAAAATCGACGTGTTGATATTTTATATGGTTCTTTCATTGGTTACTAAAGGTGTTCATCCTCTATTGGAATACCAATGTTGTCGAACATGGTATCAGAGCATGTTTGAAGACCCACTCCTATTGTAGATCGAGATCGTAAAGACGAGTTGCCTCATCTCCATTTTCTTCCATTTCCATACATTTATGGGATGAGAGGACTGTTCTATTGCATTCATAGTGCTTGTTTCAATCAAGAATATTTTTTCGTTTCACTCAAAAAGGTTTTTGTTTGCCCAATATATGGCCATTTCAACGAGCTCTAGAGGTACAAAGCCTAAATATGCCCTTTTAAAATTTTTGCAGAATATTATTTCGGTTTTATATTGTTTGTTTCTAGGTTGCTACTCTTTTAGATCTACGTATGCTCTTTTCCCCGCACCCTATGTGATCTCGAAAAATCAGAAACATATAGGAAAAGGTGCATTTTCTGGGTAAGCTAACCAAGATCTAACCCTTGTTGTCATCGATGAGCAAAATTTGTTTCTTGTGTGAAAAGATTTTTTGTGAGCATGCTCTCCAAGGCCGTCAACAACAACAACAACAACAACAAAAACACCCCCAATCCTCTTTCTAAACAATACAATATGTTTTTATGTCCCACTTAGTTAAAAGTTTCTTTATTAAGTAAAAGGTCTTTAGTTCAAGTCTCTCTTTTTGTTACTTTTTTTGAAAAATTTCATGCTCCATTGTAAAGTATATTTCACTTCAAGTATAAAAGTGAATCACTATAAGTAGCATTAATATTTTATTTTAGAGTTATTTATTTTGCATGCAACTTTCTTTTATAAAGTAACTTCATTGTAAAAGTGTTCCCCACTTCTTTTTATAAAAGTGGGTCACTTCATGAAGCAAATTACACCACCACGTGGTCCTTTGGTTACTATTTATGCTTTTTTTTTTAAAGGGCATGACTTTCACATCAGAATTCCATTTTCAGTGCCGGTTTTTTTTAAATTGTCTAATTTTTCGAGATCTTCCCATCCAGATCATCGGTTTCAATTTTTAAATCAAATATTATTTACATATTTAATATGGATTCTTCCAGTAATCTTTTTCTTACTAGCACCAACTACTTCCAATGGAAATCCCATATGGACGATTTATTAAGAAATAAAGACTTGTACCGTATTACCTTGGGAAAGGAAAAAGAACCCACTAATGCTTATAAGAAAGTCAAATGGGCTAATAGGAGTGACGAAGCACGTGGACTGATCGGAATGTCCATCTCTCATGATTTAAGGTTCCACCTTAAATAAATTGATGACCCCGATGAAGCTTGGGAAAAGCTTGAATCTATGTTTGGTAAACATAATATTATTCGAGCACATCGGTAAGAAAATCAAATACTAACTTTAAGTCCAAATGATTTTTCTTGCATTGAATACTATATATCTAAGTTTAAAACACTCATAATTTTATGTGAATAATGTGAGATAAAGTTGGAGGAAGAGCATTGCATCTATATTATTCTTTCTAAGCTAGGTAGTGCATATTTTGTTTTTGTATCTACCTTTTATGCCATGAGAGAGGCTCTAGGGAAAGCTTATCAAAATCCCACTCTTGAGTCCTTTTGTGATGCTTTTATTAGAGAGCAAGATAAGCTTGTACAAATTGAAGTGATCAACACTACAGGTAGCTCCAACAAAGCCTTAGTTGCCCAGCAGGAAGATAAACCCAAGAATCCCAAGAAGCAACATCCTCACCACAACAACAAGCAACATAAGGGTCTCAAACCCACTCAAACAACTTCAACTCCTAATAGTGACAAAAGAGAAAACTCTAAAAATAAGAAGACTGACAGACATTACAATTTTTGTGATAAAGATGGTCATGATGAGTCCAAATGTTTCAAGAAGATGGAAACTTTAGAAGTAGCAATGAAGAATCACAACATCAGTATTGATTCTATTTCTTCTTCTTCTTCTCATGGACATGGACTTTCTGGTTCTGGTTTCTCCTTCAATGTGACTTCTACTTCTTCTTTTGATGAGTGGCTTATTGAGTTTGGAGCATCTTATCATACAAGTAAGGATAAACACATATTTTCTTCTCTAAATAAATGTAACACCAAGAAAATATTTGTTGGTGATGATAGATCTCTTAGTGTTGTAGGGTCTGGAATAGTTCATGTAGATAATTGTCATTTCAATGATGTATTATGTGTTCCAAGTATTTCTTGTAACCTTCTATCAGTATATCAAATCACTCATTCAGGTGAAGGTAAAAATGTAGAGTTTTCACCTCACCAAGTTGTAATCAAGGATCTAAAATATCCTAAGCATGTTCTTGCAACTAGAATTGTTGATGATATTACCAAGTTGTACAATTTTGACAACTTTGGGTCATCATCTTTTCCATCAGTTTTTGTTTCTCATAACGATGACTTGCGCAAAATTTGGCATGAGCGGTTTGGTCATCTAAACTATTGCTCATTGAAACAAATATGTAATCAACATATGGTGACTAGTCTTCCTCTTGTTTCATGCAAAGATGGTGTTTGTGCCGGTTGTGTTCTCGGGGAAAATCAATGGGACGGTTTTGAAAAACGTGCCTCTTGGCATGCCTCAGGCCCTTTGCATCTTGTTCATAGTGATTTGTGTGGTCCACTTTCTTCTCCATATTTTTTTGGGTGCAAGTATTTCTTAACTTTCATTGATGACTTTTCCATATGTACTTGGTTTTACTTCTTAAAACTTAAGAGTGAAGTTTTTGACCTACAAGGCCCTTGTAGAAAAGCAATCTGAACATCAAATTCAAAGGTTAAGAACATATAATGGAGGAGAATATGTGAACAATAATTTTACAAGTTACTGCACTACACAGGGAATCCAAATGCAACACATTGTTCCATATACACCACAACAAAATGGTGTTGCTGAGAGAAATAACCACACATTAAAAGAAATGGCTAACTGTATGATCCAATCTAAGGGATTGAGTTTAAAGTATTGGGCGGAAGCCATCAACTGTGAAAATTACATAGTAAATCACACTCCCACAAAGGCTCTTAAAAATATAACACCAAAAGAAGCTTGGACTAAAATTAAACCAGATGTAAGTCACTTTCGTGTATTTGACAGTACAGCATGGGCTCACATTCCTAATGAGAAAAGGAAATCATTGCAGTCTAAAAGTGAGAAGTGTATATATGTTGGTTATTATGAAGATGTCAAAGGTTATAGACTTCGTCAACCACATTCTAATGAAATTATTATTAGAAGAGATGTTAAATTTGATGAAATTCTCTTGGCCTGCAAGCCTAATTCGATGATTGTGCCTTCTTCGTCCCGCGAGACATCTTCGACGTTTGTGCCTTATTTTATTCTGGTTTCTTCTTAAGATAATGACAATGAGGATTAAATCCACCTCTGCCTACTCACCTTCCTCCAGATGAGTCCTTTGAACCTGAACCAACACCAACTCCACCGCTTCCTATATGGGTTTGTTCAACATGAGAAGCAGCTAGTGATCTTTTCGGTGATCCTTCATATCAGCATCAGACACATTCACAATTCCAGCAAGCCTCTTCTCTTTTGGCTCAAGTTTCAGAGACTCATGATCCAGAGACATTTGTAGAAGCTTTAGGTCGTCCATATTGGGATACAACAATGAATAAAGAGTATCGTTCTTTAATGGAAAACAATACTTGGGATCTTGTACCTCTTCCCATAAGAAAAATTGTCATATGTAAATGGGTCTACATAACTAAGTATGCATCATATGGAAGTGTTGAAATCCACAAGGCTCGGTTAGTTGCCAAAGTATTTTCCCAAGTTGAAGGAATTGACTATAATGAAACCTTTTCCCCTATAGCTAAAATGAATTCCATCTGCCTTGTTCTTTCCCTTGTTGCTTCACATAAATGGGAGGTCCATCACATGGATGCTAAATCCTCCTTCTTACATGGATATTTGCAAGAAAAAATCTACATGGAACAACCTCCTGGCTATGTCCAGAATGACTCTAGCCTTGTTCGTTTCCCTAAGAAATTTCTTTATGGTCTTAAGGAAGATCCCTGAGCTTGGTATGCCAAAATGGACAACTTTCTTATTGACACTTGATTCTCTAGATTCCATTTTGATCCTAATGTCTATACCAAGAAAGTAGGAATTCATATCATAATCCTTGTCCTTTATGTTGATGACCTTATCCTTACTGGTAGTGACTCAAAACTTTTAAACCATGTGAAAACCAGCCTTAAGAATAAATTTGAAATGGCAGACTTAGGGTTTTTGCACTATTTCCTTGGCCTCCAAGTTTTGCAAACCAATAAAGGAATTTTTATTTCCTAATCTAAGTATGCTTGTGACCTTCTTCGTTGCTTTCACATGGAAGATTGTAAACCAGCCCCTTCTCCCTTCCAGTCTGGAGTCAAGATTGCTACCACTTTTACTTCTCTCAAAGTTGATGCCACCTTGTACTGTCAATTAGTTAGTAGCCTCTTATACTTGAATCATACCCGTCCTGATATTTCCTTTGTTGTTGGTCTTGTTTCCTAGTATATGAAAACACCCCATGAAATCCATTGGAAATCATCTAAAAGGATACTTCTCTATGTCTGTGGTACAGTTTAGTTAGGGATACATTACAATTCAGGGGAGACTCCTTTATTGGTTGGTTTCACTGATTCAGATTGGGTCGACGACCTTGATGATCGAAATTCTACTGCAGGTTATGTTTTCAGCCTTTGTTCAGGACCTGTCACTTGGGCTTGTAATAAACAACAAGCTATTGTACTTTCTTCAGTAGAAGTAGAGTATCGAGCAATGGTAAATGAAAGTTAGGAAGCCTTGTGTCTTCGACAGATCCTTTCAGAGTTTGGATTCCAGCAACAACATCCGACCAGCCTTTTGTGCGAAAATCAAAGTTCCATCAAGCTCACCAAGGACCCAGTGCAACATCAGCGCAATAAACACATCGAGCTACACATGCACTTCATCAGAAAGATCATTCATGATCAAGTTATTGAAGTGCTCTTTTTCCCTATGAAAGATCAAGTTGTAGACATTTTCACAAAGTCTCTTACAGAAGCGAAGTTTTTCAAACTTCGATCTACATTAGGAGTTCAAGAAGTTGTCATCAAGGGGGGATAGGCTCTAATGCTTCCTTCCTTCTCTTATTGTTTCACTATTGTAAATCCTTCAATCCTATTCCAAGTTGTTCTTAAGGGGGGATGTTAGGATATTTAGACACTTAGGAGTTAGTTAACATCTACTTGGTCTAATGCGTCGTTAGGTAAAAGTGTGTTTCTTTAGTATGCATTAATATGCATTTGTAGTTAGGAAATTCGATGGTCATGATATGTTCCCGACATAGAGTGATCCGACGGTTCATATTCTCCTCGATCTTAATGACCATTTATCCATGGATTAACACCTGATTGGTCCATGATCTCTATTTAAAGAGCATGGAGGGTCATTTTTCGATGATCGATTGTGAGAAACTCTCTTGTAAAATCTCTCTGTAATCTTTTTCTTTTGATTTAATAAACTACTCCAAGTGGTCGGGTTGGTTGGGGCCATGGATGTTTCCCCGTAGGGGTTTTACCACGTCAAAACATCGATGTGTTTATCTTTGATATGTTTTTGTGATTGGTTATTGAAGGTGTTCGTCCTATGTTGGAATACCTGTGTTGTCAAACAAAAATGCAAGTTTATCTTCTTCACAGACAAATTGGGGGTGGTGAAAAACACCTTCCTCACTAAGAGGGAGTGTTAAATTTGTAGCTTTGGAAGGTGTCTTTGCACAGGCTTTGTGTCTAGGCATGCATAAGACAAATTAATTATTACCCATTTCAACATTTTTATTTTATCCTAAGTCTAACTTAGGAAAAGCATAACAATTAATTAATTAATTATTATTGGCTTTATAGCTCATATTTCCTAAGTTTCTAACTTAGGAAATTAATATTTATTTTAATGATATTTCTTGACTCTTTAGGAAACATCCAAAAAGGGGAAATAGAGTAAAGAAGATAAATAGTTGAAGGGGGTGAGTAAAGGATACATTGAGCGCAAATAAAGAGGGTCGATTTGGTTAAGGAAAGAGGGGGATTTTGGCAGCTAGAAGTGAGATCGAGTTCCAGGATGTACACAACAGCAAGAGAGGGCTATACCAGGACATAAAACAACACCAGTAGAGGCCGTGAGTAGAGATGATTCAAGAAGCAGAGGGAGGTTGAATTTGTTGGGCCATACAAGGCTAAATTTGTTGAGTCGTACAACACTGAATTGACTGGGCTATAATGGAAAGAAGAGGGAAATTTCTAGGCTGTGATACTTTTTTGTAATTGTTGTTGTATTATTTTCCCTCTGAAGCCAATAAAAATACCATATTTTCTAGTTTTCCCCACATTGGGGTTTCTAGGGTAAAAAATTTGTTAAATGTTTATGTGCTTGTTTTCATTTTCTTCTATGCAAATGTGTTAGAACTCAGTTGTATTTTTTGTTCATAATTTCCATATTTAGAGAGTTAAATTAGATCCGAGTTGTAATTATTGACACACTAAATCTGTTGTTGAGTTTTGAAAGTTTAACATCTTGTTTGAGCTATTATTTGGAATCCGATTTTGCATTTTCTAAATCTTATTTCACATTTTTGGAATCCATTTTTGCATTTTTTGGATATGATTTTGACTTTCAAACCAAATTTTTCACTTTGGAGACCCCAATTTTGGACTTTGGAAACATCGATTTTTACCTATCTCTAAAGGGGCTCAAACTAAAATAAGTCCAAGATTAACAAATGGGTGTTAAAGGTGATATTAACGTGATCATCTACAATGTATTTCACCCTGTTAGATGATCACTATCCTCACCATTGTTTTAATTGTTATTATATATTTTGAAAGGTTTTCAAGGAAACCTACTATAAACATATGAAGGTATACCATCTATTGTTTGTTGATGGCATGTGTTTGCATAATATTTGAGAGAGAGTCAAAAAAAATCTTGATAGATGTATGCTTTTATTATATGTAATGGAGGATTAAAGTTTGTTTAGGCTAATATAAAACCTAAATTATTGTATAATAATAATGGGATGATGCAAACACATAAACTCACTTCAAAGGTAGACTTAAAGGTTGAATCAATTGATTGAACTATCCAATCTAGTATCTTAAGATTACAAGATGATATTATGGATAACTAGCGATTAAAACACCTTATATTCAAATTTTTTAAAGAAAAAACACCCTATATTCAACCCATTATCAAACATTAACATAAATTATATAAACAAAGACACTTGTTTCTTTAAATATTTGATATTCATAATGTTTAATCTACATAAAAACCCTAAGAGCACCCCTGCTTATAATAACAGGATAAAACTTGAAATGTTAAACTTACATATAATTATACCTAACTATGAGTTTAGTAACGCAATAGATAGTGGAGTGTTCAAAGGATAACGCAATTTTCAGAAGAGTTTATGAAAATGCATTTGGGTACTATTAAGCATTGCACCATGTTCTTATCTCCTCTTAATCTCACGGCTACTCGAACTCAATACATAGCTACAAGTAATCAAATGAACTACCAGACGATGGTTGAGGGATAGTTAGTACTTACAATAGGAAATTGACCAACACTTGATTGACATGAAAATTTGGCTTGTTAGGATAAAATTAATTCAATCCCCATAGATTTAAATATGAATCTGATAGAAATCAATATCATATATAATTAATTCAATCACAAATTTAAAAAAGCGTACTAAAAGTGTTACTATTTGGATATTTTTTAGTCATATTTTTCTAACCATTTTTGCCAAAAATTTAGACAAATTGTTGAAATTGCAAATATCAATTGTTAAGATTGCACAATCCAGGTGCAATAAGAGTTTTTTATGGTGCTAAATTCATTTATGCATTCAAAAATGCAATTTCACCAAAAATTAACCAAAAATTATCCAATCGTATAACGTTTAGACTTCTCCAAATTTAAAATCCATTTTGACAAAAATCAAAACCAAATTTCAGAGTCGTGTTGAATCACACTCTACACTATTTGTGATGATATTTGTAGAGAAAAATACCATGGGTGGACATCTTGAGTGGTGTTCCTTTTTTCCTAAAGGGTTATTTCAACATCTTGAGTGGTGTTCCTTTTGTCCTAAAGGGTTAGTTAAACTCATTGTCAATGATTACTCTTATGTAGTCATCCGTAGATAACCTAAGGAGTTTGGGTTTGTATAAGTCTACTACTAGTTTTTAGGGTTCAAATATTAAATGGAGCTTTCTTTTGTGGCTAGGGTTTATCCTAACCGTTGCTCAGTTTTTTGTTTCTATCAAGTGGAATCTACATTACCTGGAGGTCGTCCAGTGGGAGCTGAGCTCTAGCCACCTAATTGTTGGTGGGAGCTAAGTATTAGATATCAACCAACCACAATTGTCACGCAACTTTGTTCATTGATATAACATGCATAATACTGTCATTCACATAAGTATACAGTTCTATTCATACTTTCTAAAAGGTATAAGGGAAATGAATGATGGCAAGCGAACATGTTGGGAGAAGTTCATTTCCAAAATAGACGTAGAGGGAACATAGATCCCAACATAGGGTGTAAAATATTTATTTTCGATGTTAGGGAGCAAGAAGACAAAACTCCTTTATTTCTGATCATTCAAAAGAAGCAAATAAATTTAGGTTGAGCAGTAAGTATGGCATATAGTTTGGCTCAAAGATTTAAACTGGCGTGAATATGACATCGATCACAATATTTATGGTGACATCAAAGGTATCATCATGGCCTCGAATTAGTTTAGAGATAAGGTTCAAAAGGATGGATAGAATAAAAATGGGAAAATAATCAACAGATGTTGAGAATCCTTATCATGGTATTGGGGTATATGACTGTATTTTTCTGTGTGGTTTTTGACGGAGATATAGGAAACCTAGGGTTTCCACAAATAATATTCAAGTTTTTCGATCAAGAGCTTCATATTCATGGTTGATCTCTGTGAGACCATCACTCTAGCAATATGGAGGTCAATCTGGTTGGATGGAGGTGATGAACCTCTCACATGGAACAATAGAGGATGAAGTCCAACTTTTGGACTACTCAGAGTACTCACTCTCTCAGGACCAAATGTTCTGCACACCTTCCTTGTTGGGAGACCTAGAGACTAAGTTCTCTATCAACATGGGTTTTTTTTTTGGATAATCCTTCTCTAAATAATACCATAGAAAAGTGGATCAGGCATCATTTACTAGAGTTTGGTCCCATTGGTTTCAAGGAAGATCAAATCTATCCTCACAAGCCTTTTTTTCCTTCCATGTTGGCATCGAAGGGTCGATCCCATGTGAATGCTTTTACTATTGGGTGCTTTCCATATGTGTCCATTACTCTCTTCTTCGATATCAGTCATTATGACTTGGTCAATGGAATATATTCATACTATATTATGAGTCTAGGGTTTTTGGGGGAGAAACTAGAACTTGTAGATTTGCAAAGTTGTCATCCCAAGGTCCATAATATCTCCATTGGTAGGAAGAAAAAGGGTAATCAGATTGAGATGAGGAGGTGTCTCCTTGGTGGTCTATGGCAATCTTGGGGTGAGCTAGATAGTGAATATAGATGGCCAAAAAATGGTTGGTAAGTTTTGTGTTTGTTGGGTCTCTATGTCTTTGATAAATTCTTGGATCCAATAGGAATGGGAACCACTTATTGGCTATGGCCCTAGAGTCAAATTGTTGGCCCGTGGTTGGCTATGATTTATTTTCAGGAGCAAGCATGACACCCTATGAATTCTTAAGGGTTTCTAGTTCATGGATAAGAATATAGTATTTGTTAAACCATGACACCAATTGTTTGATGCTCGAGAAGAATTTAAAGCTAGTACCCCAGTGTGGGTCAAATTGTTTAATCTACCTATTGAATTTTGGTTCGATTCTAGATTGAAGGCAATTGGGGATGCTCTAGGCAATTTTATCAATGCAGATGATAGTTATAAATATAGTTCTTCATGCTTAGTGGATCATATTTTGGTTGAGATTTATATTTGAAAAGGTTTGTTTGAATCCATAAAACGTGTCATGGGTGACAAATTTTATACTAAAATCTTGGACTAATTAAACATCCCTTTCAAATGTGTGTGTTACCATAATTAGGTACATGTTGTGGAAAATCGTAGGAAGAACTTTCAGAAGAAAGTATGGAAAGATAAGGAAGCAGAAGTGGTGGTAGTTGAAGGAACTACCCTTATTTCTTCTATGAATATTGAAAATCCCAACGAACATGGTGGATTGGAGGTGAAGTGTAGGTCTAACTCATAAGATCTGAATGTTTTACAAAGGGGTTTCTTTGCATCAAAGGATTCAGTAGTGGGGGCATGTCGATCCCATTAATTTTTGGTTCACAATAGTTAGAGGTTTGAAATGATATTGTTGCAGACATATATGGAGATATACATGTTATTGTTTCGCAATGGAACAAGTTGGAGACTATCTGGAAAAATGGACCATATATTAACCCTCGGGTAAGAAATCTAATTCTTATTCCCACTTGCCTATCTTAGACTGTAAAATTCCTAACAGATCTGATTCCAATCAACATTCCAGATGTTCTGATCACTCATTACATAAAAGTCTAGAGATTTCAAATTCTAGTCCTTTGATTGTTGTAGGAGGTGAAGGCTCCTTCGCTATTGTCATGTCTAGTGTTTTTTACCCTTTATTTATACAAACTTATGTTACTCCTTGTGTAACTAATATTGGTTCTCCCCTTACTTCTCATTGGATTGTTCACTACCATATGAGGCCTAGGTCTAACTCTTAGGATAAAGGGGTCTTCAAGGGGGTGGGATATGACCAAATTAGGGAATTTGGTATTTTAAAAGTAGGACACAAATCGACACTCAAACAGTCTCAAGAGAAAGTGGCTAGGGAGGTTCACCAAGGTAAGAAGAGACTCATCTTAGGGAAGGAATGATTTTAAGGATGGAATTTTATCTCAGAATGTAGAAACCTTGGAAAATCTTAGTAGTCCTTAATATGAAAACTATATAATATTTGGCGATATTCTTTGAAAAACATTCAAATTTATAAGGATTTTTATAGTTTCAATAAAATTTGTGCGATTTTTAAGGTAAAATAATTTTATTCTATAGTATTTGGGAAAATAGTCTTTAGAAAAAGTGAAAATTAGCGAATTTGTTTTTGGGAAAAAGCATGTAAAATTATCCCATGGGACAAATTTAGCCCCTAAGTCTTTCCCTATCTCAGGGGTTTTTAGAGAAAGAAATACCCCTAAGGTGGTTCTTCCATGAAGATATTATCTGTTAACATGAGAGGCTAGGGGGGTAGGTTAGAAAAATATCTCTCAAATGGTTGGTGGAGTTGGACAATCCTGATGTATTAATGATTCAAGAAACTTTGGGGAAAGGGTATCCTTTGGTCCTTGATTTGAAGAATATGTTTGGTGCTTGGGATTTCTATATTTTGGATTCAAATGTTTTTT
>JZKD02S2208942.1:44923-59972 GCA_000966675.3 Picea glauca | reverse complement strand
CAGTACATAAATACAATGTACCTACCTTCTCTCCTTTTTCTATCATTAGTGATCCTTTGGTGACCTTCCACACCTTATATGTAAATATAGATATACAACCTTCACTTGCCAACTTCTCTGTTGAAATTAGATTTTTCCTTAGATCTGGAACATATCTTATCTCTTTCAATAACCATTGGTTTCCATTCTTTTTCTTTATTTGTACCTTGCCCATTCCAAAAATTTTGCATGGTGCATCATTGCCTAAATGAACTTTTCCAAAATCAACTTGAACATAATCTAGAAAATATTTCTTATGGGGTGTGGCATGAAATGAAGCCCTTGAATATACTACCAAAGACTCAGAAATATTATCTATAGAAAGAATCAAAGCATCTTGTAACACATCACCTGTTACATTTTCTTCTTGATTTTTCTCTTGTTGTCCATCTCTTTGCTTCTTTGGAGCTCTGTAGTCTTTTTTCAGATGTCCTTTCTTCCCACAATTCCAACACTATATCTTTCCTAGTCTATATTTGGATTTTTCGTTCCTAGAATTCTCATGGTTCCATGATCCCTTTTCTCTATCCTTTTGTCTTCTCTTTTTCTCCATAGTGAACGCATTACCTGATGTCTCACCCATGCTTTTCCGTCACATTTCCTCGTTAAGGATAACACCAACAACATCATCAAATTTTAGAGTGTTTGAACCAGAGACAGAGTTACTTACATCCATGACCAAGCCATTCAAACTTTCTGTCAATAAGCACAATATTAGAAGAGCAATGAGCTCATCATCAAAGTCCAATTTTACAGAACTTAACTAATTAGTAACTGTATTAAATTCATTTAAATGATTTGCAACAAACCCACCTTCTGACATCTTCATATTAAATAATATCTTCATTAGAAATACCTTATTGGACGCCGAGGATTTTTCATATAGTTTATCCAATGCGTCCATCAACTCCTTCATTGTCTTTTCTTTTGAAATATTGAAAGCCATCGACGCTGCTAGGTTCAACTGTATCATTTCTAGTGTCTTTCTATCAAGAACCTCCCATTCTTCATCCTTCATGGTCGTTGCCTTCTTTGCTATTCCACCCAATCGTAGGAACAGATCCTTTTGATATAAATAATCTTCCATATGAATCTTCCATAACTGTAGTTTTGGCCATTAAATTTCTCGACCCTAAACTTTCCATCCTTCGCCATTGCTCCCACTCGAACTAGGAACCCTCTTTTCCTGTGAGTTACCTTTTTCTCTGAGACCAGTCACTATAAAAATAGGATCACGAAGCAACAAAATAATACAAATGTGGAAATAAAACACATAAGACACACAATACAATAGATACATAGATATACATGGTTCACCCAGTGTGGGCTATGTTGAGCCCTTCGTTTTTGGGAAGGAATTGCTCAAGTTTTGACTAAGCACAAGTTGCGCAAACTCCATTAGAGGCCGGGAGAAAGAGAAACAGAAAGAAGTTATGAAAGTCAACGAAGAAACAAACGGTTGCAAAAGAAAAAGAAAGCATGAAAGTTGAGAAGGAAGACATAACCCAGCTATATATAGGGCTGAACATAATTGTAAAAGGGATAGTTTGTGGGTTGGTTGGTTGGTTGATTGGGTTGAGTTGAGTTAGGTTGGTCAAAGTCACCCAGGTTTTGGGATTAGTTGTTGATAATTGTTGTAAGTCGAGGGAAGAAAAGACTGAGTCTGTAATGAATTGGAACTGTCAGTTGGAAAATTATAGCTCTGTGACATGAGTCCAGAGCCAAGAGTCTATATCAAGCCCTACTATGTAATTATGAGTCTGTAATCAGAGAAAGATCCTAAAGATAATATGAAGCAGGACAAAATTTACAAATATGTTGTGTCTTTGTATGTTTACTTATGCATTACAATGTTTCCTTATGGCTTATGAGTTCTGTTTGATGGTTCTACATTTAAATGCTTGCTCGTAACATAAGTAGGTTCAATTCTTGCATTTATATGTTTCAGATCTGTTCATGTCTCTCATGCAAGAACATGAATGAGTTTTGAAGGCTCTATGGATCCTTTTTAGTCTTTTCCCTACCATTACCTATCTATCTGTGTCAGCAACTCTTCGGGTGAGACTTCTTCTCTTCGGAGGAGATGAAAATGCCAGCACTCTAGACTACACGTTACCTTTTGTTGGTAACCTGAGAAGTACCTTGGTCTGATCAAAATCGCGCCAACAAAATGGTTTCGTTGTCAGGACCTATGTTAAAAGGGAACCTGTAGGGATAATTCTACTGCCGATCCATAGATCTGGCATTGATCAATGGTGGGAAAGGAAATGTGACGCCTTCATATGGAAAGAAGTGAAACTGAGGAGAAAATCAATGGAAAACACTCGTGAATAAATATTTTACTCAAAAAGATCAAGCGACTAGTACGATCTATTCTGGGTTAAATTCTCGGAAGAATTTTTTCACTAGATAAAGAGGCTCCAAGAAGCTTCAGAGTTCCAGGGACGGGCCAAGAAGATCTGTATACCAAAAAGTTAGCAGCACTCCAGAGGTTGGATTTCCTAGTTACACGAGCTGTGGATTTATGGGTTAGCACCACGCTAGAGGGATACATAATCAAATTTGTAGCAGAGAACCATTGGTCTTTCTCGCGGCCAGAGGAATTTTTCAAGAAAGACGCAAGGGGAAGACTGTTGAGAGAGATCCCCTTGTGGATTAAGGTTTTCTTGATGGAGTAGGGGATGTTGGTTATGTCCCCGACCGAGATGGCAACGTAAACACCCTCCCTTGGGGTAGGGCGAGACGGGGTGAGAGTCATGGAATGAGAGAGGGGAAGGGTTATTTGAAAAATGGGGGGGAAACAATAAGAAATGGACTCAAGAGATGAGAGAGCCTTGAAGAGAGTCACCATAGTTGAGAAGTGGTGGCACGACAAGATCAACAAAGCAACAAGACAATCTGAAAATTTAAGGAAAGAAGGCAGATCAGGAGAAGTAGAGGAAAGATAGATGGAAGAACTCCAAAAGATGAGAAGATAGGAAGGACTGGCTAGTCAAAGATTAAATGATAGAGAAGTGAGGAGAGAAAGAAGTCCCCAGGAAGTGGGACAAGAAGGAGAAAGTGCAGATGTAAGGGAGGAGGAATCTGGCATGAATCTTGGAGGAGAAAGAGAAGATTCAGCCTCGATAACAGGAGAGATCGGGAATCTGGCCGAAGAGAGTGTCCCAGTGGAAGCTAACGAGACCCCCCAGATCAAATAAAATCGCCCTGAATCCAATAGCGCAAGCCCCAATTCACCCATACCCCAAGTGCCTTCTATACAAGCAGTAAGTTTGATATTACCTTCTCAAGATTGCTCTGTTCCAATACAATTAGTTAGTCAGTCACAACTAGGAAGTGCGGGTACAGGGAGGATATTGGGATCCCCCAGTAGATCGCAAGCAGGACCGTTAGGGTTCATATTGATACGAACAACAGGATTAGCAATGTCCATCCATGCGGGATGTTTGATTGCCCGATGCCCAGAATTTTGGGGTAAGGGAGATGAAGATGTTGAGCAGCATTGGTTCCTATGCAAAGCAATCTAGAGATCCAGAGGGACTCCAGATGTGAATAAGCTGGTCGAGTTCCAGACTACCTTGAGAGGTCATGCTCTCAAGTGGTACATGAAGATCATTGAACGAGGAGTGCCAGGGATGCAAGCTCAATCGTTCACACTTGGTCAGGTATGGATGAGGTTCATAGTAGAGTTCAAACTACCTCAGTCAGAACAACAGGCTCTGTCTGAGTTGTGCGAAATCCAGCAAAGGGAAGGCGAATCAGCCTGGGAGTACAGCTAGAAGTTTAAAGATGCCATAGGGAGGTTGGCACGTCCAATCCACAAATAACATCAAAGGGAGTGGTAGATTCAGGGGTTGCTTCCTCTGACTTGGATTCCACTAACGCAACAATGGATAGCCATGTTAACAGACCCCTTAGAACAATCGATGAAGATTGAAGCCATGGCGGGATACCCTGGGAACCTGAGATTAACCTGAGCCCCAGTAGATGCTAATATGGCACAACTACAAGGACAGATATCAACACTTACAAAAAATATTCAGGAGCTGACGATACCCAGACCAGGATGACCACAAGTTTGGTGCACTAGATGTTACACGGAAGGTCATCTGGTGAACGAATGTCCATGAATGAGGAGACTGGGACCTCCTTAGAATTTGATGGTAACCCCACTAGGACCCACATGAGGAGTTGTTCAAGTGTCGACAAACTCACCATTCCATAACCCCACCCCATATCATGCTTTCCTAGGAGGCCAAGCAACACCAATAGTGGAATATTGTGAGATCTGTTGAATCCATGGGCATGGGCCAAGACATTGCCCCATCATGCAAAAATATTCGACGGTACCAAACACAATACAATGTGAGTTATTCTCATCTACCACACATACTACCAATCAATGTAGAGAGTTGGATGCACTTGCAGACAGGTTAGATCAAACAACATTTAGGGTGAATGAAAACCCTCAGGGACCAGGAAGAGGTCGAGGAGGTGGACCTGGAGGAGATTTTAGAGGAGGAATAATAGGGGGAAGATGACCAAGCTGATTTTATAACTGCGATGAACAAGTTCACTTGGCCAGATATTGTCCTCACCCAAGGCGGCCATGGTGCTCTCACTGCAGAACCAAAAGACACACAACTAAAGACTTCCCAGAGTTAATTGAAAAGTGGGAAGATAGAGTACAACAAAGAGGAACTAACCTTATCAGTTTAGAGATCAAGAGGATATCTAAGGGACAATTTCCCAACCTTAATATTGTTACTCGAGGAGAAGTGAAGACAGGAGATGATGTTGATACTCTACCTCAGATCCAGAAAGAAGCACCTAAGGGAGACAAGTACGGCCCTTTAAAACAAAAGTTTTTCTTTAAAGATGCCATAGAAGTATTTCAGAATATTCCTATTCATGAAATCTGAACCCAGATGACTATTTACCCTAAGATGGAACAAGTCCCTGCTTCACCCCCTACACCCAGAAACCCTGTAGTCATACCAAGACAATTTGAGCAACCCCAGAACGTAGTTGACCTTTGGTTTCAATTATTCTCTGACATTCTAGAGAATGATCAACTAACAAAAAAGTTGCGCAATGTGTTGTACCTAGTCTTAGGGAATGAAGAAACCTCTGAAGCAAGGATAAGGGATAATCTTCCTAAGAAGAGTACTCAGAGAGTGTAGCGAAGAAAAGTATGAATCGAAAAAGAATTTCGACTGGTAGCCCAGTTAGACTTCGAAATTAAGGATGTCATGTTGGACCTAGAGTCAGATGTGAACATTCTTCCTAAGAAGACGTGGGAAGCCTTAGGAAAACTGAGACTGACATATTCCCAAATTCAGTTAAGAATGGAAAACCAATATTGTATCTTCACCATAGGAAGATTGGAGAACGTGGAAATTGATGTAGCAGGAGTAAAAATAGTAGCTCACTTTGAAGTCATTGAGATCATGGGAGACAAGGAACCCTACCCTGCACTACTTGGCATTGATTGGGCCTATGACAATTATGTAGTAATCGAATTAAAGAAAGACACCATGACTTTTTAAGTTGATGGAATCAAGGTAGTTCAACCTTTGGATCCATATGTAGGACCCAGGTACACGGAACAAACAGAAAATAATATGAAGGGAGAAGACCTAGACCATTTGTACACTGTAACAAATGGGACAAGAAATGATTATATAAAACCTACTGCTGATGAATCTATAAGCTGGAGAAGTATACAGTCAGCAGACAAACATTCAGAATTGGATTTTGATATTTGACAAAAAGGTTCACACGAAATATTCTCAAGAAGATACACAATTGTCAGAATGACCAAATGGGTTGGGACTGAAGTTAGAGAACACCGAGTATACGATGGTACGTCAGATCTACATAATTTTTTGAAGAACATGGAAGAGAAAGTAAAAGAAGATCAAAGAATCTCAGTACTAGATGTATCTTTTCAAAACATCCCCGCCAGATGGTGGGCCACTCATAAAGCCGTACTCAGAACTTGGGACCAGGTGAAGCAAGCTATCAAGTACAGGTTCTGGAATAAGGAGCAGTTGGAATCAAAGATGCAGATGGATCTCCAAGTTGCACAAATGTTCAGTGGAGAATCAGACCCTAGAATACACATTGAACAGTGCGTGACACAGTGGCAGGCTGCAAAGATACCCTCTCACTTATGGGTTCAGGTATTTCCCCATTCTCTAGGCCCAATCCTGAAAGCTTGGTTTATACATGAGGAAACCAAAGAAAGACTAACGAATGGCAAACACTGGCAGCTCAATTTTGCAAGGACTTCTCATTCACAAGTAAGTACCTTGAGCTTAAACTAGCCCTACAAAAGATTAAAGAACTTATTTTTACAGCCAATGGTAATAAGAGATCAAACTTTATAGTGTTTCCCAAGAATACCCAAGAACTTTAGAATAAAATCCACTTACCCTTGACTAAGAATCCTATAGAATGCTATCAGATTAGAAAATATTCAGAAAGCCTAGACAACTTAGAAGAACTGAGAAAGCTAGCCATCAATGAGACAGAGGGGAGCAGAGAAATCCAAAACACCATACCCAGGCAGACTGATAGTTCCTACAATCACCCATTAAAATTGAACAGACTCAACATAGAGACTGCAAAGCAACCCAAGATAGTTATGGTGGGAGACTAGTGGGATGAGCAAACCAGTTAGGAAATACAGATTTTACTGCGGGGATATGAGGATTTGTTCCCAAAGAATTTTTCAGAATTAAAGGGAATCAATGGAGTCATGGGAGAAATGAAGATTGAATTAAAACCAAGATCCAATCCTGTCAGACATAGACCATACCGTCTTAACCCAAGAGTAAAAGAGAAAGTTAAGAAGGAGATTGATAAGATGTTAGAAGTAGGTCTCATTTTTGTGGTAGAAGAAGCAGAGTGGGTCAACTCGATAGTCATTCAAAGCAAGAAAGACATAGAGGATATTAGAGTCTTTGTAGACTACAAAAGTCTCAACTCTGCCTGTGTGCATGACCCTTTCCCAACACCCTTTATCGATGAGGTTCTAGAACAGGTTGCGGGGAAGGAGGCATACTCATTTACAGATGGATTTTCAGGATACCATCAAGTTAGGATTGTTGAAGAGGAAAAAAGAAAGACCACTTTCATTACAGAATGGGGATCTTTTGCATATAATGTGATGCCATTTGGCTGAAAGAATGCCCCTGCAGTTTTCTCCAGGATTGTGATAGAAACCTTTAGAGATTTCATTCAAAAATTTATAGAAGTCTATATGGATGATTGGACAATATATAGGTTGCTTAAGGAACATGTAGCACTGTTAAGTCTAATGTTTGACAGATGCAGAGAATTGCAAATCTCATTAAATCTCAGAAAGTGTATCTTTTGTGTGCCACATGGAAATTTGTTGGGCCACATAGTCTGTCGAGAAGGAGTATTGGTAGACCCAGCCAAAGTTGTGTTCATTTTGAATATGACACCACCTACGAGTGCTAAACAGTTGCACTCCACACTAGGACACACAAGTTACTATCATAGGTTCATTCGAAGATATGCCAACATTACTATACCTCTGGAAAACCTCCTGAAAAAGGCTGAAACGTTCCAATGGACTCTCGAATGTGATAAAGAATTTGAGACACTTAAGGATAAACTCATTACAACATCGATTCTGATATTCCCAAACTAGGAGAAGGAATCTCACGTCCATGTAGATGCTTCAAGAATTGCCTTAGGAGTTATCTTAACGCAACCTGGAGATGGAGCTATGGATCACCCTATCTATTTTGCGAGTCGAAAGTTGTTGCAAGAAGAACACAACTACACAATGACAGAAAGGGAAGGCTTAGAAATTATTTACGCTTTACAGAAATTTAGACATTATCTGTTAGGGTCTCATTTCAAATTCTTTACTAATCATTCTGCATTGAAATACCTAGTTAACAAACCTGTGTTGGAAGGAAGAATTTGTAGATGGTTGTTGTTATTTCAAGAATTTTCCTTTGAAGTCATCATCAAGCCGAGACGATGCAATGTCAGACCCAACCATATATCCAGGATAGAGTCAGAGGAAAGTGGTGGGGCAGTGGATGACCAGCTCCCAGATGCAGATTTGTTCAGGATTGAGGCCATACCAGAATATTTGGAGGACATAGAAATCTTTCTCAGTACAGGGGCCTGTCCTGAAACATATTCTGCAACCCAGAAATGCCATATGGTCATTAGAGAAACAGATTACTAGTTGATCGCCGAAAAATTGTATAAAATAGGACTAGACAACATCCTCAGATGATGTGTCTTGGATCATGAAAGGCAAGATATACTCTGGAAATTCCATAGTGGAATTGCAGGAGGTCACGTAGGAGGAAAGGCCATGGCACAAAAGTTTCTACAGGCAGGACTTTGGTGGGAAACACTCTTTAAGGATGAAAAAGTATATGCTAGATCATTTGATGTTTGTCAACGGGTGTGAAATTCGTCATGCCGAGATGAACTATCACTACAACCAGTTAGAGCTCTACAAGCATTTGAGAAATGGGTATTTGACTTCATTGGGCCAATCAACCCCACAGCCAAACATTCAAAGGCTAGGTACATCATTACCGTGACTGACTACCTTACCCATTGGGCAGAAGCAGTAGCGGTACATGATTGTTCGATAGATACTACTGCCAGGTTCATTTTTGAGAATATCATTACTCGGTTCAGATGTCCCAGGAGCCTAACCAACAATCAGGGAGCTCATTTCATTAACAGCACTATAGCAACACTTACAACAGAATTTCTGATTCAACATCACAAGATCAGTCCATACCAACTACAGGCCAATGGAACAGTCGAAGCCTTTAGAAAAATCCTAGAAAGGGGACTAACAAAGGTCTGTTGCGCAAACCAGGAGGATTGGGATGATAGAGTTCCAACTGTACTATGGGCCTACAAGACAACCACAAAGAAAATCCACAGATACACACCATTCCAGTTAGTTTATGGGAGAGAGGCAGTGGTGCCTGTAGAGTTTGTCACTCCAATTCTGTATATTTCACAGGTCACATGCATGTCAGACGAGGAATCAATGACACAAAGACTTATAGAGCTATAAGAACTCAAGGAAACCAGATTTCTAGCAAACTTCCATCAATTGGTTGAAAAGGAAAGACAAAAAACTTGGCACGACAGACACATTAAGACCAAGTTATTCACACAAGGAGACAAGGTGTTACTCTATGATAGCCGATACTATAAGCATCCTGACAAGTTGCATATGCATTGGTTGGGACCCTTCATAGTCGCGGAGATCCGACCCTCACGAGCAGTCAGACTCACGCAACTGGATGGTGTGCTACGACTGGGATGGCTGAATGACACTCGCCTGAAGTCCTACCTGTCTAAAAAATGAGAGATAAGGACAGTCGCTCCAATCTGACGGATTTTGTACAATAGTTAGATTTGAGTTTCATTTTCTTTCTAAAATTTTGTAAATTCAGTTAATAAAGTCCATGTGCGCAGTGTTGCGCCATAACACATAGTTCACTTGTTTTGTTTAAGTGTTGGTTGATATAGAACTGACGACTCAGCAGTACAGGACCTGAAGAATAAGAGAGTCCATTAATGACAGTCATTAAAGATGACGGGGACAACCTTTCTGGTCAGAGGGGCCATGAATCCAAATCCAATCTGAGTCCATAAGCCACACAAAGCTAGTCTAGTCACAAAGTTTATTGCCATTCTGGTACCCTGTCTGACGCTCGTTAAGACATAAAGCCGCATTATGCCAAGATGCCATTGAATTTCACGTCGGGACACCCACCCATCAAATAGAAAGGTCTCAAATTGGCCACGTCCTTATTCCACTCAAATAAATAAATACCAAGATCGCCTAATAGGATTTACCTTGATTAAACCGTCCCATCGGAAAACTCACACCCGATTGCGTCCATATGGTCATGATGAGTATCAGTTACTACTAAAACTTACCCGTTAATCCAATTATAAGGCTCTCAGAACTCAACCGAGAATGTATTGTTTCTAAAAAGAGCATATCCATTTCCAAACTCAGCAGTGCGAACCAATTGGTACCATTGTAAAAGCTGCAGATGTAACCCTAGTTCTTACCTACCACAGAAGTGAGAATGTCGAGAGCCACAGTAAGCCGAAGTTCCATGTCTAAAGAAGCAGTAACAAATGAGCCCTGCGACCCCTGGGTCAAGATCGTGGGTGATCTCAAAGGGAAGGTAGAGCACGTTAATCTCCTCGACCTTGACCTCACGGATTCAGCCTTTTTCCCACAGATGCACATAGATGTATTTTGGGAGATAGCTCTGGACAGAATCAGAGGAATGCAATTTGTACCAAAAGAAGACTTTATCAACTTATTTAACTCGACCATCATGAACCTGAGAGACTTACCAGTCTTTGGTACCACAGACGAGATTGCGCGCTGCATGAAATTTCTGATAAGCAGGGTGCATGAAAGAAGTCTATGGTTGGATAAGTGGTATCTAGGCCATGTTGAAGATATCCAGCATATTACTAGACTATCCTCCCAAGGAGAGGATCTGTCGAAGGGATTCGAGGGTCCCAGTAAGCACGGGAAAAATAAAGGCGATTCTAACCTATATGAGAGATTCAACATAAAGAGAGGAGGACACACATTAGTAATTGAACCAATACTGCCTAAGACAGTCCAGACTGGCTGCTACATCATAGCCAGCAAGGTTATGAGGTCTTACTATAAGGGAGAATGCACTCTAGATGCGTTATCAGTCCCCGACTTTTGCACAAATAGAGGAGTGTTCAATTGGTGTAGTTACCTATTGGAGGAACTACTAGTAGCTTGCGAGGAAGCGCAGGAGAAGGGGGGAACCTTCACCTATGGATACCTACCTGTGGCATTCGCAATGTTCAAATGGAATCCACCTATGGTAAGACAGCTGGAAATACCAGATAAGGGATGCATGGCGAAGATGTTCATGCCATGGTAGTCTAGACCAAACTCAGAGAATACAACACTCAACAACACAACATTTTCCAAATGGTATAATGGTATGATAGAACCAATGCAGAGGTTGTGCATCCCATAGGAGCTCCTCAATTGTAACACGAGGAATATCGCCTTTAGCATGAATCAACACAACACATTTATTTGGTCGAGACATGTCAGCAGGGAACATTTCCACACAAGAATGCTATCATTCTATTTGGATGAGGAAGCCTTCGATAAGGAAGTCATGTCATGGCCAGGAGTCAAACGTGGCCCGTGTAAATCAAGGATGCATTACATTTTTTCTGTGGAGATGCTGAAGAAAAAAGATAAGGAAGCAGGAGAAGGACTGACCTCAAGCCCCGATCAGAAGAAGCCAGATGCTCCAATACAAACAGACTCCAAGGAGGAAGAAGAGATACAATAGTTAGAGTGGAGGAAAAGATTGGCCCGTCATCAACTTCTAGACGATGTCATGCTATTAGGTGCAGAGTTTAACTAGATCTTGGGTGTTGTGCTTGGTACCAAACCATTGGTGAAGAGGCCCAAAACTGGGGTCTCGCTGAACAAACCCATGAACCCACAACCCCTTGCATCTGTCACTCCCCGCACTCACACCACGGCCAAATCCACCACTATCATTGATATTTAGGATGACCCGGAGCCTGAAACACTTCTATCCACATTCATCATTGAGCACCCTCCGCCACCACTCCAATTACCAAACCTCATCATTGCTAGTCCACATCATGCCACAACCTCGGAGTTGATGCAGCTTGATTAGCCAGAGATAGTGGAACGATGACTCCCACAACTAACTAGAGAATCACCCAAGCCAAGATCAGAATTTTCTAGTCCCAGACCCAAAACCTCAGAGTAGAGCATTATGCTGAATGATCCAAATCTGAACACCTAGGAACAACAGCCTAAGTATTCAACACAAGAAGAAGACACCCAAAGTAGAGAGGAGCCGGAACCCGACAAAAACCAACAAATCACCTCACTAGCCAAGGGTGAGGGTGCCCAAGAAATCATGGTGCATGAAGCAGAAGCACCGGAAGAGCTGAAGGTACCAGAGGTGCACAATGAACCAGAATCAACAACTGAGTAGGATACAACAGTCATGCGAGCAAAAATGGAGCGGGTTCTCCAAAACCCTCAACAATGTGCAGAATTGATGCAACACTGCATAGCCAGAACATAGGTTCTGACTCCTTTTCCTGTAGAGCTAAGGTTGAGGATCATACCAACACCACCAATGGAGGAGGAGGTATAAACCCTCTTAGACCATTCAATGACCAATGGACTTCCACTGCAGCTCCTTCATCTGTTGACCAAGTACAGTGGCCAACGCCACAATTATTTGGACTAATCAGAGCATCAACATACCAATTAGAGAAAAATCTCTAAGAGGCCAAGAGATCCGTCGATATTTCAAGGAAGGAAAAGTTCGTCATGCAAACATGCAGAATGAAAGAAGCACATGACAAAATTCAAGTCCATCACAAACTAGAAAAAGTGCATAAAAAACTTGTCGAAGCCTGGCTGGAGATTTGGAAGGTTGCGCCCAACCTACCCCATGCCAACTATGTAGGCGAGCCAGAGGAACAAATCGAGTTGTTACAAGAAGCATGGACACAACTTGCTACTCACACTGAGTAGCTACAATTGAAGCTACAATAGGTCCAACAGGAAGCATAACACCTCAACAGCTACAGGAAAAGATGCTGAAGATAATATTGCAAGGTAACAATGCCCGAGAAGCACTGCACAAGCACACAACAGACTACACCAAAATATTCAGGGAAGTCAACGACTAGATGGGCATCATTGCTTGATGGAATCGGGTCTTGGAGGAAGTGCGCACAAAGATCCAAGTGTTGAAAAAAGAAGTTGTAGACACAATGGACCCCATGTAGCAACAACAGAAGTTCGACCAAATTCAACTGGCCGACAATGAACTGAATACACTCTGTGAGGCACAATCCATAGCCAAGAAAGAGCTACGTGACTTTCGACCTATAATTCATACCGCCTACATGCAAATGCATGAATTCGACGCAACAACATATTTCGAGTGGAACTCATTGGTTGTGGCCAAGCCAAAGGAGTAAAGCAAAGCGACGACCCAACAGTTTCTTGCAGAAGCATCACTCCTCGCCCGGAAATGGTAGAACAAAGTTGGAAGCTTTCAAGGAGTAAAGCACCAAGCCTTAGAGTTGGTGCTAGAATTGGGCCCTTTGTTTGAGGAGGTAAAGGAAGAAAAATCACAAACAAAAGAGCCCAAAGAAGAAGAAAAGAAGGACACGGGAAAACAACAGATGCTCTTGGAGGATGTGAAAGAACCGAGCGCTTGACTCAAGGATGAGTCAAGGATTGTGGTTGGAGCCTATTGGGCCCTTCGTTTTTGGGAAGGAATTTCACAAGTTTAGACTAAGAACGAGTTGCACAAACTCCATCAGAGGTCGGGATAAGGAGAAATAGAAAGCAGTTGAGAAAGTCAGCGCAACGCCAATGAAGCAACAAATGGTTGCAACAAAACAAGAAAGCGTGCAAGCCGAGAAGGAAGACACAACCCAGCTATATATAGGGTTGAACATAATTATAAATGGCATAGTTCGTGGGTTCATTCATTGGTTGGTTGGGTTGAGTTGAGTCAGGTTGGTTAGAGTCGCCTGGGTTTTGGGATTAGGTGTTGATAGTTGTTGTAAGTCGAGGGAAGACAAGTCTGAGTCTGTAATGAATTGGAACTATCAATTGGAGAATTAGATATTTGTGACATGATTCTAGAGACAAGAGTCTGTACCAAGCCCTACTATGTAATTATGAGTCTGTAATCAGAGAAAGATCCTAAAGATAATATGAAGCAGGACCAAATTTCCAAATATGTTGTGTCTTTGTATGTTTACTTATGCATTACAATCTTTCCTTATGGCTTATGAGTTCTATTTGATGGTTCTACGTTTAAATTCTTTCTCACAACTTAAGTAGGTTCGATTCTTGCATTTATATGTTTCATATCTGTTCATGTCTCTCACTCAAGAACAAGAATGATTTCTGAAGGCTCTATGGATCCTTTTTAGTCTTTTCCCTACCCTTCCCTATCTATCTGTCTCAACAACGCTTCGGGTGAGACTTCTTCTCTTCGGAGGATATAAAAATTACAGCACTCTAGACTACATGGTACCTTTTGTTGGTAACATGAGAAGGACCCTTGTCTGATCAAAATCGCGCCAACATGCTACGTCCACCAGCAAAATTTCCAGGTCCTTCCTTTTTATTATCCAACAAAATGAAGGGATACAACCTACATCACACCCGCTATAACTTCCTCTACTTTACCTCACATTCTACTCTCTCAAAAAACAATAATCACACACCTACATAGCCACAATACAATTCCCTCATAAAATAGGGTTTCCTTCTAGGGAACAAAAACCCTAAAATAACTTCTACCATCATATCTTTGACCTTATAATGAACGGTCCAGATTGACTACGAAATTACAATATTTTACAAGGCAATTTTTTCTTCCAGGGCTTTTCCCTCGTACCACCATTAGGGGACGCTGCCCTCGAACCCCCGCTGGCCCCAGACCTTGTAGGGGGGGCAACCCCCTCTGCAACCCCCCCATGTGGAGGGTGTACAGTCTTCTGGGGTGTGCAGTCTTGATGGGGTATAAAACAGTTGAAAAAAAAGACCTCTAAATCAGGTAGATAATCATGTTCCACAACCAACAAATCTAGCTCTGATTTCATTCAACCTTCTAGGGGACTCAGGCAAGCTTTCCATTTTCCCCCATACCTTTCCCTATTGGTTGTATAAGTTATAAGTAGAGCTATTCTTCAAGATAGAATACATAGGAAACTTCTAGGAATTAAAATTGGAAGGAGGGAACAACTAACTCATATACTACTTGTAGATAATGCATTTCTATTCTATTTTTTCTCTGAAGAGGAATGTCAACACTACAAAGATATTTTTGAAATCTATTGTCTATCCATGGGGATGGAAATTAATATTACAAAATATGCC
>JZKD02S2208942.1:18789-36664 GCA_000966675.3 Picea glauca | reverse complement strand
GTGCCACAAGAAAACCTAGCAACAGAAAGTTGGGTTTGTATACTCCACTTCCGGTTCCTTCTCGTCCTTGGGAAAGTATTTCTATGGACTTTGTAGGAGGTCTACCTATGTCTAAGAGAAATAATGATTATCTTTATGTTGTGGTTGATCGTTTTAGAAAAAATGTGTATTTTGATGCCTTGTAAGAAGCAGGTTACAGCTGAGAAAACGACAAATATGTTCTTTCAGAATGTTTGGGTACATTTTGGATTACCTAAATCCATTATTTCTGATCGAGATTCTTGATTTATTGGGAACTTTTGGTCGAGTCTATGGGCACTCATGGACACCAAACTGAAAAAGAGCACAACTTTTCATCCGCAAACCGATGGTCAGACATAAGTGGTAAATAGAACAATGGTGCATCTTCTCCGTGGTTATTGCAACAAGCATCCTAAACTTTGGGATGAGCATTTACACTACATTCAGCATGCTTACAATCGAGCTAAGCACTCTTCAACTCAAACATCGCCATTTGAAGCATGTTTTGGCTATTTGCCCAAATATCCTTTAGATTTTATCTTTGGGAAGGATATTGCTATTGATGGTCAATATGACATTGATAAGGCAGAAAAGTTCATTGAACAAATTTAGTCGATACATCAAATGGTACAAGAATAGTTGGAAAAGAGTCAAGCCAAGTACAAGACAAGACATGACAAGCATCCTGTTGATCACAGTTTCCAAGTTGGAGATGAAGTTTGGATTTACATTAGTAAGGAGAGGATTAAAGGAGAAGGTAAAAAACTGAATCCAATTAGATATGGTCCTTTCAAGATTCTTGACAAGATTGGTAACAATGTCTTCCCTTTGGACTTACCTCCTTATATGCAAATGTATGCAGTTGTTAATGTTGAGAATTTGAAATTGTATGAGCCTCCTTTGATTGATGATCAAAGAGAACATGTTCATATTCCTTCTATAGATGATTTCTCCCCAGAATATCTTACAGAACTGCATGAAGACACAATCCTTGACAGGAGAATGAGAACTTCAAAACGAGGAAATGTGGAATATATTCGAATTGGTCTTAAAGGGACAAATCCAAG
This sequence comes from Picea glauca, assembly GCA_000966675.3. Classification (NCBI taxonomy): domain Eukaryota; kingdom Viridiplantae; phylum Streptophyta; class Pinopsida; order Pinales; family Pinaceae; genus Picea; species Picea glauca. Next base: position 35,576 of record JZKD02S2208942.1, on the reverse strand, counting down.
CAAAGCCAAGTGGATTGAGATTGGAAAGGTGAGGGAACTATACCCTCATCTTCAGATAGACTGAAAATAGTCTTTTGGAGGTCCAAAAGCTTTCCAATGGGGAGGTGTGATCCAGGGGATCAAATTTTGCTCAAAATTCAAAGTGCTTGGAATCGCTTCAAATTGAATGGGTGCATAGGCCTCATCTTCACAAACCCAATGCAACTCATTTGGGTTCAAATGGACATCGGATGAGAGAGATATCGTGTTCTGTTCAAATTGTCAAACAAGCAAAAAAAATGTGTTGACTGTACAGTCCGTACAGATGATGACGTGGCAGGGCCATACAACACATGGTAGGGCCATGCGACATGTGGTAGGTGTTGGTTGGCAGTTGGACGATGAATTATTTCTTGACACATGGCATTGGTGGCGAATGGATTGGTGACACATGGCCCAAACAAGGGTCGTCATGTGTCGCCTGGACAATGGTTTAAAACTTATGTAGTTGGGAGGACTCGATCCTGTGACCTCCAGGAAAGGGGAAGAGCTTTGGGAAGGGCCACCCAAATGGTGCGCCCACCCATGGTTCTTAACATACAAAAGATTTAAAAATTATTTGAATTGAATTAAGTGTTGAGTTGGGCGCGGTCCGGACCAGGGCTAGGGCCCCCGGTCACATATATAACTACCATATAACCAATGTCATGTGCACATTCAAACCCAAAGTGCTTGACACTTGGTGCATTACCATGTGTTTTAAACTTTGGCCCTTTTTTATGTGCATGCGGTCCTATGACCCACATGTCCACGGTTTTGGCGGTTAGGGGCTAGGTGCGCCCTAACCGTCCTACAGTTCAGACAGTTTTGCGGTTGCACCCAGTGCTAGGTTTTAACACAAATATGAGCGTAGAGGCTAGGTTGAGGATGCAGAGGTGCATTTTGGCGATCCAGAGACAACAAGTTTGAAGGGGAACTTCCAGGAAACCTATTTTCTTCAATTTTTTGTCAAATTAGGTGCCGAAAAAGCCCAGCTAGGGGTTTTTGGATGTTCTGAAGCCAGTGGAGCCATCTATTTGGAATTTTGAGCATTTTAAAGCACATATTTTATCACTTTGAGAAAATAATACAAAAGATCCATTGAAAGCTGGACCAGGAGATGTAGCCCAAGAGAGGGGTGAACTCCTTTATCATTTGTTGTGTTATGTGTTTTTTGTTCACTGTTATTTGTTGCTTATTATATGCATCTTGAATGTGTAATTTCTATAAAAGTTGTGTTTTCAAATTGATCCTTTTGCATAAGAACACTTGAATTAAAACTTGCAAATATTTTCAAGAATACAAGCCTTTATCATTTTCAGATCACTAAGGTCTCTCAGGCTACTGGTTTGAAGGAAGCACCTTCCTAACTCATAGAATTTTAAGTTATGAGCCAGGTCGGGGTAAATTCGTGGGATTACCGAGACAATAGTAGTAATAAGAGGCTTGCTCCCACTCTAGAACTATGAGGTAACTCCCTGGGGAAAACACCTTCAAGGGTTAAATTGGAACATACAGGAAAAATCAAGCAGAAGCACAAGTTCTTAAGGAAACCAACGCATACACATAACTTAACCATTTCAATACATAAACCATTTATATACATGTAAATACATGCGTGCAATAATTAATTCCCAATTCACTGCATAGAGTATGAAAACACTTATTAGAACCAGATAACGTGAAGTGACTGTTGAAATGGGTGCTCGTTTCCACCCAAGCATAGGCTCAGTCACTCTTAACGGCTTTACCACTGTGTTGAAATTACTAAGACAACTGAGAGGGGAGGGTGAATCAGTTGTTACTTTGCTTAAACAAATTTATGCCTATTAAAATATTATTAACCTTCTCCAAGTGATCATCAAGATTATGCAAGACATGAACAACATAAATAACAAACATCAATCACACATATGATATACACAGAGACAAATATTCACGAGGAAACCCATAAAAGGAGAACAACTCTTCTTCTTCGAATGATAGGCAATCTTTTAAGTTTTGTACAACATCTTTCTTTGAGCACCAACTCAAAATGAGGCTACAACCTCTTCTTTAGCAAGCTGCAGCTTGCTGAGAGAACCAACTCCTTGAGTGTTCTAGCACCAACTGAATGGAAGCACCAACTTCCAATCACACAGGCACCAACCCGTATAACAGAGAAAAATGGTTCTCCCTTGCACCACCCTACCACCCTTGTTTTTCTGGCTGCAACCAGATGGAAGCTACAACTCCCTTTGTTCAAGCACCCACTTGAAACTCTGAGGACAACAGTCCTCCCGAGCACCACCCTACACCCTGAGATATAAATCTTTTCTTGATGAAATTTATTACAGTGATACAATATTTATCAATGGCTTACTAGTCTCATCACTGTTCTGCTACACTGGTTTGCTATGCCAGCATCAGTGTCTTCCTTCTCGCATCTTCTTGTGCTTAAGTTCTTGTACAGTTTGTTGTTTTCACCATTTCTGCTATGTCCAGCTTATGTTCTTCATCTCTGCATTTTCTCCCTCAGTTCATGCTATTATATTCATTGCTTACAGTTCGACTACTTTTTACAGAGAAACAACAACCTCTCTCTGTCACAACATTTTTCTTTTATCCTTGCTCTCATCATCCGTTACACTCTGCATATCCAACACTCAAGTCTGGAATCTCAAAGAAACACTCAGGAAGCATGATTCCAATGCTCAAGAACAATGATTCAACCACTCAGGAACAATGATTCAATTAGTGTAACTGAATCATAATTGATCAAGAAATCATGAGATGAAACAACAACCCTTCGATCAGATTCGGTTTGATCAACGTTGTTGGATTATACCCGTAGATGATTTTTGACTTTTCAATGCGTAACCTCTGATGTGGAGCCTAGCATCTCTAGCTCCTTCCCCAAACTTCTGCTGATGTGACCTTGGGAGATGCTATCATGTGACCACGTGATTGCGGGCATGGCCAAAGGTGGTTTGAGGGAAATCCTCTTTTCCCCCCACAATTCACTATAGAGCTCCACATATGCTTTTGGTGATACTGTGGTTTTGATTGCGGCCCGCTCACGAAAAATTAAGACCCGAGCATGTTCTGACCCTACAATGCGATGGGATCATCGATCTCCCAATCTTGACGGTGCTCCTGAATGGATGGTTCAGATCTATCCTTTCACAATCTACGGATCAGATCTAACCTCCCTAAATCAACGACTGTGATTTATTTCGTGATCTGGGCTTTGGGAGTTTCAAATACCAAACCCTTCTTTCTTCCATACACCAATATTTCAGATTCGATGATCCGCAAACACCTGTCCTTCTCAATTAATGGCTCTACCTCTACTTTGGGAATTTGACCTTTCAACCATATCAACGGTTTTGCGGCCCCTTTCACAATCAATGGTCAAGATCTTTTTTGGATCTCTGGACTTCTGAAATCTCAAGTCTCAAACTTTACTTCCCCTCTAATTATGTGGATTACTTCCACATGTCCTTTCTGACATGGTCTGCCATGTGTCCTTGCTAACTTGGTCTACTGACATGGGTGAGGCATGTAGGGAGTGTAGTGGAGTGTGGAGGTAGAGCGCGGTAGTGGAGTGTAACGTCTGAGCGCGGAGGTGGTATGTATGAGTGGTTTGGTGGTTTACTCGGAGGGGGGGTTAGGCGGTAAGTGGTAATGAGTGAGGGGGTTCGAGTTGACAAGAAGGTGACACGTATGAGGGTCCCACATGGAAAATAACACCAACTCGAATCCCCCCCCATGGTTAAAGGAAGAAAGGTTAGGGGGTCCAATATGCCCTATTGACCGTAGATCTCAGTGCCTGATTCTCAGCCACTGAGATTAGTGCACCCTTCCTTCAACTTATCATGTATTTCCACTTTAGAATGATCTGACGACTGAAATTTACTTCAGATGATCTAACGGTCAAGGATTTATTTTGGATCTCTAGGTCTCCGAGCTTTGGGTATTTCAAATCTCAAACTGAAAAATCTTGAAGTGAGATTTTTTCGGAGCGTAACCTCCTCACAAATTTATACCCAAAATGAATGATGTTCGTTTGATCAAGATCTTAGATCAACAACTTGATTTGTCTATGATGCATCTTTGCCTTGGATTAAATCCAACGACTCTCCATATTTTCTTATCCTATTCTTTCACTTAATTTGATCTAATGGCTGACGGAGATTCGGATAATCGAATTCTCAAACCTTATGCCCCATTTATCCTATCCTTTACTTAATTTGATCCAACGGATGATGGAGATTCAGGTGATCGAATTCTCAATCGTTTTCCCCACTTATCCTATCCTTCCATTAATTCAATCTGACAGCTGATGGAAATTCGGATGATTGAGATCTAATATCTTTCATCTTATCCTGTCCTTCCACTCAAAAGTGATCCAACGACTATCGGGTATTCGGGTATTCACATTCTCAACGGTCTGGGTTTGTCCTATGGAGATGTTTATCCTCATCACATTTATGTACTGCACTTTCCCTTCTGGGATTTTATTTCTACTTGCCATCATCATTGTTGTTCTTTCCATCAATGACAAGCACACACTTCCTGTAAAACATGCCAACAACCTCCCCCTTTGGAATTGATGGAAACCCTAAAAGATTGCACTATTCTGCTTAAACCTCCAACTGTAGCATCCAGACCACACCTTTTATCCCCCTTTGACATCAATGTCAAAGAAAACATGCCCCCCCTGAGCTGTTGTAGTAATTTTTTGGAGGTATCATATATTCAACCAACACATACTCCCCCTGACAGGATGGACTCTCTTAGGTGAGAGAAGGGATGACACCCAACTTCTGATGGAGATATTCAAATGGTGTCTTGGCTAGGGGTTTAGTAAAGATGTATGCAATTGATTCTGTGGAAGGAATATAATTCAGTTGAACAACTTTGTTTGTAACCTTCTCTTTGAGAAAATGATAGCTTATTGGTATATGATTCATCTTTGAATGGAGAACAGGATTCTTGGAGACAATAATGGCACTGGTGTTATCACAGTGAAGTGGAATGGGATTAGTATAAGTTACCTTCAAATCTACAAGAGTTTGTATCATCCATAAGATCTGAGTGCATCAAGTAGAAGCAACAATGTACTCTACCTCTGTAGTTGATAATGAAATAGATCCTTGCTTCTTACTAATCCATGCTACTAATGAATCACCTAAGAATAATGCACCTCCAATAGTGCTCTTTCTCTCATCCAAACAGTTTTCCCAATCAACATCTGAATATGCAGTTAATTAAAAATTATTATTTATAGGATACCATACCATAAGTCATTGTACCCTTCAAACATTTGAATATACTTTTCACAACTACTAAATGACTTTGTTTAGGAGAAGATTGATAACGACCTACCATTCCAACAACTTGAATTATATCAAGATGGGATGATGTGATGTACAAAAGACTGCCTATCATTGATCGATATGTTCTTTGATCAACATCAAGTGAAATATCATCTTTACTGAGCTTGCAACCAACCACCATAGGTGTTCTTACAGGTGTAGAATATTCCATCTGAAACCTCTTTAACATCTCTTTCAAATACTTTTCTTGAGAGATAAATATCCTTGTAGAACTCTGATTGATTCATAAACCAAGAAAATATGGAAGTTCTCCTATCATGGACATCTCAAACTCAGTCTGCATTGAATTAGCGAACCACTGAACTGAAGGGTCATTAGTGCATCCAAAAATAATGTCATCTACATAAACCAAAACGACTAATAAATCATCACCTTCAGACTTAATGTATAGATTACTGTCAACAATACCTTTCTTGAACCCTTTGTCCTGTAGAAATTTGTCCAGTCTATAATACCAGGCTTGTGGTGCCTGTTTTAGTCCATATAATGCCTTTTTCAACTTAAGACATAGTCAGGATTATCTGTTAGTGAAAATCCTTAAGGTTTCTCCACATATACATCTTCTTCTAGATCTCCATTAAGAAATGATGACTTAACATCCATCTGATATAATTTAAAGTTCTTATGACATGCATAGGTAAGAAACATTATGATGTCTTCCAATCTTGCCACTGGTGCAAAGGTTTCATCAAAATCTCGTCCTTCAACTTGTGCATAACCCTTATATACCAATATGGATTTATTTCTAACAATTTGTCCTTGTTCATTCATTTTGTTCTTAAACACCCATTTGGACCTAATTACATTCTTATCTATAGGTATAGGAACAATCTCCCCAGTATTGTTCTTCTCAATCTGATCCAGTTCCTCATTCACTGATTTTAACCAATTTGCATCTTTACTGGATTCATTAAAGTTCTTGGGTTCCACCATGGACATGAAGGCTATATGTGATTTCTCGGTGTCTGATTATCCTTCTCCTGGTTTGTACACCTTTGTCTTTTTCACCAATTATATGACTTGCACAATGATTCTTTTGAGTAATTCTGGAGGGAGGATTTGATGTTGTCTGTTGATTTGAGTCTGCCTGAGTATTTGTATCTTCATCCGACTCATATTCTTCTCTTTCTGATTCTTGGACCTGTTCATCTTCAAGTTCAACTATATCCTTTGCTATTTATTTAACACTGCTTACATCTCATACCAGGATGTCTTCATCGTCTTTTAGGTCAATACAATCAACCAATTTATGCAACCTCTTATTATAGCATATGTATCCTTTATTGTTTGTAGCATACCCTAAGACTATACCTTCATCAACCTTGTCATCATATTTGCCAAGATTTTCATCATTATTCTTGATATAACACTTCCAAAGACTTTAAAATGATTGATTGAAGCAGGTCTTCCAAACCATAGTTCATAAGGAGTATTGTCACTTTGTGGCCTGAGATGAGATTTGTTAAGAATATGTACAGCTGTATAAATTGCTTCTACCCAATATGTCTGAGCAATATTCTTTTCATTCATCATTGATATTGCCATCTGCTGAACTGATCTATTATGCCTCTCAACTACTCCATTTTTCCATGGAGTCCTTGGAATAGTATACTCTCTTTTGATCCCATTTTTATCACAAAAATATTTGAATTCTCCTGAACTAAACTCTCCTCCTCTATCATACCTTACTGCCTTCAATCTTTTTCCTGTTTGATTCTCAGTCAGAGCCTTAAACACTTTGAATTTTTCAAATGCTTCAAATTTTTTTTTCAAAAAGGCAACCCATGTAAGTCTAGAATAATCATCAATAATCAATATGAAATAATTTTATTTTCTTATACCTTCCTTCCTTGATGGTCCACATAAATCCATACATACTAATTGAAGAGGCTTCTCTGTTGATTCAAAGTTCTTAGATTTAAAGTGTGTCTAAGTGAGCATTCATATTTGGCAAGGTTTGCATACATAATCATATGGCTTTGATATTTTTGGAAGATCTTTTACTGCCCCATTGTTACAAATTTTGATTAGATGATCAAAATTTAGGTGTCCAAGTCTCCTATTCCATAACCAGCTTTCATCATACTTGCTTAAGTGACATTCTTCATTTTCTTCTTTCAAAACATAGACATTGTTTTCTGTTCTTATGCCTTTTGCAATCAACTGTCCTGAATTCACAGATTGTATTTTACAATATTTACAAGTGAAGACAACTTTACATCCTCTGTCACAAACTTGACTGACACTAATAAGATTATGTTTCAGACCGTCTACAAACAACACATATTGAGCTTTCCCTTTTCCATTACTTAGACTTACCATTCCTTTACCTTTGATTTTTCCTGGTGCATCATTTCCAAAGGTTACATTTCCTGATTTGCTTTCACTTAGAGATAGAAACTTACTTTTGTCTCCAGTCATGTGTTTGGAACATCCACTGTCAATATACCAAGGGTTATTTTGTCTTTGAGTTGAAAGTACTAGACCACAAATTTCACTATCTTTCTTTTTCCATGTGCTGACATTTCTAGCTAAGGGTTTTATTCTTGGATCTGCTTTGTAATTCTTCAGATGGTAGTTTGCAACTTTGTGGCCGAAGTTATGACAGTTATAACATTCGAGCTCATTGTTCAACAGGTCAAATTGATTGGTGCAACTTTGTCTACTCATTGGTTTATTAGTTCTATGTCGCAAAGATTGTTTATCTCTTGATCTCCTTAGTTGCATGTCTCTAAACTTAATTTGACAATTTGCAATCTTATGACCAAAATTAGAGCAGTAAAAATAGTAACCATGGAAGAAATTTTGGTACCTAAAGGATGGCCTTCTTCTTGTCATGTGTTTCTCCATCTTCTAATATCTTCATTTTTTATCAGGGATCATCTTGTCTTTATTATATTTTGGTGGCAGAGTACTCACATGGTCTGATTGTCTGCTGACTTGGAACTTGATCATATTTACTCACTCTTTTCTTTCTATCTATTTGCTGCTTGAACCACATGCATAGCCTAATTCAGTCTTCAACAAAGGAGATCTTTGTTTGCTCAGAATGTCGTTTAGTTCTGTTGAGTCTTTAATGCTTGGAAGATTTTGGAGATACAATGATTTAAACTTCTCCATCTCTTTTCTGGTTTTTACTACCTCTTCTTCCAATGCTTCACATCTTGCCTTCTTCTCTGATAATTGTTGTTTCAGAGTGTCCTCTATTTTCTTTGCCTCTTCTAACTCCACTTTTAGCAGGGCAAATTATTTATCAGGTTTTTTACCATTCTTTTCAAACTGCATCAACAACTGTTTTTGTTTTCTCTTATTAAGTCTGAGTTTGTCAATCTTTTCTAAAGAACTGATTAGTTCACCTTCCATATCAACCATGACTTCTTCATCATTAACATCACTTCCTTTGATTTTATTATCATAATCCTCTTTGGCCATAAGCATAAAGTCATTAACCTTATTTTCATAGGAAGAGTCGCTATATGTGTCTTCTAAAGAGTCATCATTGTTTACACATAAACTTTTCTTTTTACCAAATCTCTTGGATTTGTAATTATCTTCACCTTCAGAGTTCTAGTCCTTCTTCTTGTGTGGACACTTAGATTCAAAGTGACCTATCTTTCCACAGTTAAAAAATTTTAAGGGAAACTTGCCTTGGTATTTTTCTGATCCTTTCTTTAGTCTTCTCACAAATTTTGCTTCAATTTCATCAGGCTCATAATCCTCATTCTTATCTGCTTTAAATTATGCTTCTCTAGAGGTGGGGTTATCTTTACTAATCCTCATTTCATAAGCAGTTAGAGTTCCTAGAATTTGATTAATAGACAAAATCTTAACATCATTCAGTTCTTCTATTGCAGAAACTTTTGGATTAAATCTATTTGGCAGAGATCTTAAAATCTTCTGAACTAAAAATGTGTCTACAGTCTTCTCACCAAGACCCTTCATGGAATTCACAAGCTCCTCAAATCTTAAGAAATATTTATTAGTTGTTTCATCCTCATTCATATTTAGTTGTTCAAATTTCAATCTATATGTCTGAAGTTTGACATCTTTTACTTTCTCATTTCCTTCATAACTGCTAATGAGTTTATGCCACATCTCTTTGGAAGAATCAAGTTGCATTACTTTTACAAATTCAGCTTCAACAAGCCCACTCAAGATAGCATTCATTGCCTTTGCATTAAAGATACATTCTAACTTATCATCTTTGGAAGCTAGCACACCAGATTTTGTATATCCAGTCTCTACAAGATCCGAAACATTAGCACCTAAGGCCATAATGTATGTTCTCATTCTAACCTTCCAAAAAGAAAAATTTGTTCCATCAAATAGAGGAGGATTATTGGTCAAATTTCCTTCATGACTTGTCATGTTTAAGCTTATTTATCTACCTTTAGCTAAAAGGAACCTGCTCTGATACCAATTGTTGAAATTATTAAGACAAATGAGAGGAGGGGTGAATCAGTTGTTACTGTGCTTAAACAATTTTATGCCTATTAAAATATTATTAACCTTCTCCAAGTGATCATCAATATTATGCAAGACATGAACAACAGAAATAAAAAACATCAATCACGCATATGATATACATAGAGACATATATTCACAAGGAAACCCACAAACGGAGAAAACCTCTTCTTCTTCAAATGATAGAAAGTATTTTAAGTTTTGTACATCATCTTTCTTTGAGAACCAACTCAAAATGAGGCTACAACCTCTTCTTTAGAAGGCTGCAACTTGTTGAGAGCACCAACTCTCTGGTTTCTCTAGCACTCACTAGAAGGAAGCACCAACTCCCTGAGTGTTCCAGTACCAACTGGATGGAAGCACCAACTACCAGTCACATAGGCACCAACCTGTATAACAGAGAACAATGGTTCTCCCTTGCACCACCCTACCACCTTGGTTTTTCTAGATGCAACCAGATGGAAGCTACAACTCCATGTGTTCAAGCACCCACTTGAAACTCGAAGGACAACAGTCATCCCTAGCACCACCCTACCACCCTGAGATATAAATCTTTGCTTGCTGAAATTTATTACAATGATACACTATTTATGAATGGCTTACTAGTATCATCACTATTCTGCTACACTAGTCTAATCTTCCTGTGTTAGTGTCTTCATTTTCGCATCTTCTTGTGATTAAGTTCTCATACAATTTGTTGTTTTCACCATTTCTGCTTTGTCCAGATTATGTTCTTCATCTCTGCATTTTCTCCCTTAGATCATGCTATTATATTCATTGCTTACAGTTTGACTACTTTTTACAGAGAAACAACAATCTCTCTTTGTCACGGCATTTTTCTTTTATCCCTGCTCTCATCATCCATTACACTCCGCATCTCCAATGCTTAAGTCAAGAATCTCAAAGAAATAGTTAGGAATCATGATTCCAATGCTCAGGAACAATGATTCAACCACTCAAGAACAATGATTTGGTTAGTGTAACTGAATCATAACTAATCAAGAAATCACGAGATAAAACAACAACCCTTTGATCAGATTCGGTTTGATCAGTGTCGTTGGATTATAACCATAGATGCTTTTTGACTTTTCAATGCGTAACCTCTGATGTGGAGCCTAGAGGTGCTAGCTCCTTCCCCAAACTTCTACTGATGTGACCTTGGGCGATGCTCTCATGTGACCACGTGATTGCAGGTGCGGCCAAAGGTGGTTTGAGGGCAATCCAATTTTCTCCACGCAATTCACTATAGAGCTCCATGTATGCCTTTGGCGATACCGTGGTTTTGATTGCGGCCCGCTCACAAAAAATTAAGAACCAAGCATGTTCTGACCCTGCAATGCGACGGGACCGTCGATCTCATGATATTGACGGTGCTCCTGAAAGGACGGTTCAGATCTGTCCTTTCACGATCTGCGGATCATATCTAACCTCCCTAAATCAACGACTGTGATTTATTTTGTGATCCGGGCTTCGGGAGTTTCAAATATCAAACCCTTCTTTCTTTCGTATGCCAATCTTCTGGAGTTAATGATCCATGGACACCTGTCCTTCTCAATCGATGGCTCTGCCTCTACTTTAGGAATTTCACCTTTCAACCAGATCAACAGTTTTGCGGCCGCTTTCTTGATCAACAGTTGAGATCTCCTTCGGGTCTCCGGACTTCTGAAATCTCAAGTCTCAAACTTTACTTCCCCTCAAAGTATGCAGATTAATGCCACGTTTCCTTGTTGATGTGGTCTACCACATGTTCTTGCTGACGTGGGTGAGACATGTAGGCAGTGTAATGGAGTGTGGAGGCAGAGTGCGGTAGTGGAGTGTGACATGTAGCGGGTAGTGGAGCATGACGTCTGAGCACAGAAGTGGTATGTATGAGTGGTTTGGTTGTTTACTCGGAGGGGGAGTTAGGTGGTAAGTGGTAATGAGTGAGAGGGGTCCCAATTGACAGGAAGGTGACATGTATGAGGGTCCCGCATGGAAAATACCACCAACTCGGATCCCCCCCCATGGTTAAAGGTAGAAAGGTTGGGGGGTCTGACATGCCCTGTCGACCGTAGATATGAGTGCCCAATTCTTAGTCACCGAGATTAGCACACCCTTCTTCTAACTTATCCTATCCTTCCACTTTAGAATGATCTGACAACTGAATTTTACTTCATATGATTTGACGGTCGAGGATTTATTTCGGCTCTCTGAGTCTCTAGGGTTCAGGTATTTCAAATCTCAAACTGAAAAATCTTGAAGTGAGATTTTTTCGGAGCATAAAATCCTCACAACTTTAGACCCGAAACGAATGATGTTCATTTGATAAAGATCTTAGATCAACGACTCGATTTGTCTGTGATTAAAATTTTTCTTGGATTAAATCCAACAACTCTCCATCTTTTCTTATCCTACCCTTCCACTTAATTTGATCCGATAACTGACGGAGATTTGGATAATAGAATTCTCAAACCTTGTGCCCTATTTATCCTATCCTTTACTTAATTTTATCTGACGGTTAACATAGATTCAGGTGATCAAATTCTCAATCGTTTTGCCCCTCTTATCCTTTTAGGAAGTCTATTCTCAAGGCATTGCAACCCCTTTCTCATGTCACCTTTTTAGATACTATCAACCTTGAAGATGAGAATCCTACTATAACCATTGGACATCATATTGAAGACATGATTGATGCTCCTCCTCCTTTCTACATATATCTAAACATTCATGACAAAATATTGCATAACTTTTTAATGGATTCAGGGGCTTCACACAATGTCATACCAAAAGTGGTAACAGATGAATTAGGTTTAGACATCACTAAACCTTACCTAGACCTATACTCATTTGATTCTAGAAAAGTTAAATGTATGAGAGTCATCAAAGACATGGTTGTTACTTTATCTCAGTTACCTATGAAAAGTGTGGTATTGGATGTTATTGTGGCTGACATACCTCCAAAGTTTGGGATTATTTTGTCAAGGTCATGGGATAAAAATGTAGGAGGCACATTACAAATGGATCTTAGTTATGCTACCATACTTGTGTTTGGTGGAGAACATCGAAGATTGTACATGGAAGTAAGGTTGGATTACTTGGTAAGTGATCATGAAAACCCTAGTAATCATCCCATATATGTTGTAGAATATGAACTTGGTTCTTCTATTTTTCACATTGGTGATCAGATGGTTGAAACATCAGTTAGGAAAGTAACACCTATAGTTGAAGTCTGTGCAGAAAATTTTGTCTAGAAAATGTATTTTGATGGGGCTTGCTCAAAATAAGGTTTTGGGGCAGGGATTTTTTTCATTTCCCCTACCAAAGAAGTCATTCCTATGTCATATAAACTAGAATTTGATACAACCAACAACATAAGGTAATATCAAGCCTTGTAGTTAGGATTAAAAGATGCTAAAAATATGGGTATATATAAACTTTCTATTTTTGGAGATTCAAAACTTATTATCCATCAGATAAAAAAAATTTATTAGACCAAACAGCAGATGTTAAAGAAATATATGAATGAGGTGTTGGATTATGTGGACAAATGTTTCTTGGCATTCAACATCACTTTTGTGCACATGAATTTGAATCACCAGGGTGACTCTTCAGCACTTGCAGCAAGTAACTTAAAGACTCCAATTTTTCCTAACTTAAAATTTGATATTGAGGTTAGACGCAAACCCTCAATACCAGATAACATAAAAAATTGGCAAGTTTTTAAAGATGATCGGGAGATTCAAATATTCTTAAAGACCATTTATGAGTTTTACAATATTTCAATAGATCAGGATAATGAGAACAATGATATGGAAGTACATGCTGCAAATGTTCTTCAAGAAAGTGTTGTTGGGCACAAAATTATTGAATTGAAAACAAATCATCTTCCTAAAGGTTTGGTTCCACTTGAGAGATTATTTGACCACAACGATGTGTCCAGAAAAGATATTATTCAGACAGAAGAGATTGATGTGATAGACTGTGATATCAGTTTAGATCTAAATCCCAAGATGGTGAAATTATCTAGAAAATTGTCAGAAAAACAGAGAGACGAGTATGTAAATTTGATGAAATAGTATTCAGATGTATTTTCCCAATCTTATGAATACCTAAAGGTTTTTGATACATAAATTATGCGGCACAATATTCCTTTAAAGCCTGAATCAAAACCTTTTAAGCAAAACTCTAGGGAATTTAAACCATTGTTGTTACCCATAATAGAAAAAGAACTAAAAAGGTTATTGGATGCCAAAATTATAGTACCACTGAGATACTCAGAGTGGGTAGCTAATTTACCTGTCTGGAAAAAGAGTGGAGAGATAAGGCTTTGTGTGGACTTCAGGAATCTGAATAGATGTTTTTTAAAATACAATTATCCATTACCAAAAATGGATCATATTTTACAAAGAGTAGTAGGGGAAAAGAATATTTCTATGCTTGATGGTTATTCAGGGTATAATCATTTATCAGTAATGGAAGAAGATAAGAAGAAAACAACTTTTACCACTCCCTGGGGCACTTTCATGTATGGAAAGATACCTTTTGGATTGATGAATGCAGGAGAAACATTTCAGAGGGCTATGGATATTTCATTTATTGGCGAGAAAGGCAAGTTTATGGTTATTTATCTTGATGACATCACTGTATTTTCAACTTCTGATGAAGAACACTTGCATCATTTGAAGCATACATTTGAAAAATGCAAGAGGTATGGTATATCATTAAACCCTAAAAAATCTCAATTTTCCATGGAGGAAGGAAAACTTTTAGGACATATTGTTTCACCAGAAGGAATCAAGATAGATACTGAAAGAGTAAAATCTATTCAGCAAATAGACATTCCAAGAAACAAGAAGTCTATCCAATCCTTCATAGGTAAAATTAATTTTTTAAGGAGATTTATACCAAATTTTGCAGAGATTGTCAAGTACATTATTGATATGTTGAAAAAGGATGCAGAAATCAAGTGGATACCAGAAGCTAAAGAATAATTTGAGAATATTAAGTAGCCTCTTGTTTAGGCCCCTTTTCTCATCAGCCCTAATTACTCCAAGGAATTCATGATTTTTTCATTTGCTTTTGAAGAAACTATAGTTGTTCTTTTACAAAGAAATGATCAGGGGTATGAGAAACCTATCTCTTTTTTCAGCAAAACTCTCAGAGACTTTGAATTGAAATTTGATATTATGGAGAAACATGCATATGATATGGTGAAGGATTTAAAATATTTCAGGGTATGTGTTCTACAATATGAGATCACTTCATATGTTCCAAATAGTACAATTAAATAAATTTTGGTTCAACCTGATTGTGAAGGGAAGAGAGGAAAATGGATAACGAAAATTCTGGAATACATTCTAACTATAAATCCCACTCAGTTAATAAAAGGACAAGGCCTTGCCAAATTAATGACATAGTCAAATTGTAAAGCAATTGGATTGTATCATTTCTTAAGAAAATCACAGAATTCTTCATTTCAGATTGAGGAAACTAGCTCACAGGTAAACAACAAATATTCTTCTTCACCGTGGTACAAATATATTGTATTTTTTTTGCTAAATCTCCAGTCTCCTCCTGAATTGGATAAATCAAAGTTTAGATCACTTAAATTGAAATCAGTAAAATATTGCATTATTGATCAAATCTTGTTCTGGAAACATCCTAATGGGATTTTGTTGAGGTTTGTTAATGAAGAAGAGGAAAAACATTGTTTTTGTGATTTACATCATGGTGTTTATGGAGGTCGTCATCATTGGAGGGCTACTACTTTCAAGATTCTAAGAGCAGGCTATTATTGGCCAGCACTGTTTTCAAACATATTTTCTCAGGTCAGGGCATGTGAACCATGTTAAAAGTTTGCAGGAAAGCAACAACTTATGTCTCTGCCTTTAAAACCCATTATTTCTCATGGACCATTTCAATAGTGGGGCTTAGACTTCATCATGGAAATCAATCCTTCATCTTATGGAAAACATAAGTGGATACTTACAGCCACAAATTACTTTACTAAGTGGATTGAAGCAATTCCAACTCGGAATGCAACAGACAAGGTAATCATGGAATTTCTTGAAGGTCATATTTTTTGTAGATTTGGTTGTACTAAGAAGCTAGTTACTGACAATTCTCAAGCTTTCAAATCAAACTCCATGATTGATTTTTGCAATAAGTATAATATCAAATTGGTTCACTCCACTCCTTGCTAACCCTAAGGAAATGGGTTAGCAGAATCGTCCTATAAAAGCCTCATAAGGATTATCAAAAAACTACTTGCAGAAAACAAAAGGTCATGGGATTCCAAGTTAAACTTTTCCCTATGGGATGATCAGATCAGCAATAAGAAGTCTATTGGAACTTCCCCATTCCAAATGGTGTATGGAACAAATGTTATTTTCCCAACTCAATTGGGTTTACCTGTTCTTAAATTTCTGGAAGGGGAACTAGAAGAACCCAATGATATTCAAAGGAGATTTTTTCAAATGATAGAAGTTCAGTAGGCTAGAGAAAAGATGGATCAAAAAGTTGTTTTTCATCAGAGAAAATTCAAATCCATATTTGATAAGGGAAATAAGAAAGATATTTTGAAAAAGGGAGATCTTATATTGATATGGGATGCTAGAAGAGAGGACAAAGATAAACATGGCAAGTTTGACAACTTATGGTATGGTCCTTTCAAAATAGCCAAGGTCATGAATAACAATACTTTTCTCTTACATAATTTGGATGACACTGAAATTTTTGGAGGCCCAGTAAATGGGAGATTTCTGAAGAATTACTTTCTTTAAGGTTTATCAAAAAGTTTCAGTCTGTACAATAGGTTTTCTTTTGAATTCAAATAACGACTCCATATAACTAATGGAATTGTTTCATTACAATTTGTGTTTTAAATAAAGGGTGACAGAACAAGGAAATCAAATAATCAGAAGGATATAAAGGCATTGGTCTGCA
>JZKD02S2208942.1:0-10100 GCA_000966675.3 Picea glauca | reverse complement strand
TAATTTGTGAAGGTTCATTTTGGGGAAGCTTGGGTTCTTGATTCTTCGGGATAATAACATCTTCCCACCTAGTGTCATCTGTGGGTTGTTTGGTGGTTTCTTCTTCTTCTTCTTCTTCTTCCTGGATGACTACTGAAGGTCTCTGCCTCTCCAAAATTTTTCCTGATCTTAGTTGAATTTCCTATAATGGAACATTAGTGATAACATATGTCGAGAAGGCTTGTATCTCATCATTGTGAAGAGGGTGAGGGGGCTTATTATCGGGATTCAACACTGGTTTTGTCGATAATAGTGTTGGTCTTGGGGAGCTTGAATTTTTCTATTGTAGCGATTGTTGTTGTGGAATAGGAGGTAAAGGTGGTGGAACAAAACCTGGCAGAAGTTGTGGAGCATTCGATGGGAACTGAGGATAATGATGGTTGGACATAGGGATAGGTGGAGCTTGAGGGTTTCCTTGGTTATGTCCTCCTCTCCATCCTTGAAACCAAGGATTTTGGTACTGAGTAGACTAGTTTTTCCAAGCTGGTGGGTTCCACTGTTGTTGTTGTTGATAATAAGGTGGAACTTGAGATTGTAGATCTGGGTATGTGGGTTGGTTCCTAGGCTTCCATGGCCTCCTAGGTGCATAAGAAGACTCCCCAGGATCTCCACTCCTATAGATGGCTAATAAACTAGGCAATGATGGACATTTTTCAATCGCATGGTCTTTTGTACAGAAGCCACAAATTGAAATTTTATCTAATGGGAATTCCCTTGAGGAATGCTTCCTCTTGCATCTTGGGCAATATATGCTCATTACTACATTTTCCTCCTCCTGTTTCTTTTTTATTTTTAGGGTGTCCAACTATGAACCTATTGTGCTTAAGATATCTGTCTTTAAGTTCTCTAAAAGGCTCCCTATCTCTGCTCTTGTGATACCAACTCAACTAACTGGTTTTAAGTTCCTATTATAAGGGTCTCAAACATTCTTTTCTGTCTTGGCTCTACTCCTTGAGTAATTTTTACACATTTCACATATTTCAGCAAATGGTTTATGAGAGATGTCACCTGATGCCATCAGGTTAAGAATCTATAGATATTATTCTGAAATTCCTTTAAGGAAAAGAGCCCTAATTGCATCCTCTGGGAGGTCATGGTATTTTGACTTCTGGGAGATATAACCAAATCTTTCCATATAATCTTCGAGGGTCTCGTCTTCTAACTGTTGGATCTTAAATATGTCATTACGAGACTCTTTGGTCTTGCAATAGTCTTGGTACTTTTTAAGAAAGATGTCTTTCATGGCTTCCCAAGACCTAATACTGGATTCTCCCAACCCCATGAACCATCTTAGTGCAGAGTCTTTGAGGGTGGCAAGAAAGAGTTTTAGTTTTTGGGAATCATGTATGTAGTTGTAGCTCCTACACAATATATCAAATTCAAATAGGAAGGTGTCTGGATCTTCATTTTTTTTACCATAAAAGGTAGGTAGTGCTGGCAGAGGAATATTCTTCATGTTGACATTTGGAGTGGTGTCTCGAATCGGAAACCCGAAAGTAGTTTCGGTTTGGTTTCCAGTTTCTTCTTCCTCCCCATGTCTTACATTGTTATGGTCTTCCTGATCATCCATACTAGTTTGGTTTCCAAAAAAAGAGTACCTAGGTGGTTTTATCTTTGAAGAGAACAAGGTTTCCCTTTGATGGAAAGGTCTTCCTACTGATTGGATATCTGGGACTCTACTTGAGCCAGTTGAAACTATTGGTGCCAAAGTTTTTGTGTCAGTTTGAGAGATGATTACATTGGCTGAAATACCAAACAAAATATTCACCTGTTCGGGGTCTATAATGTCTTCAAAATTAGGATCTCATGATGGTGGTGTAAAAGAAAAGGTTGTATTGTTTGGTTCTACGGAAGGCTCGAGTGGCCTTACCTCCTGTCCTAATATGATTGATGCTTCAATTTCTTGTTCTATAGTGATCCATGTGTTAGTCTCTTTAGAGACCACC
Organism: Picea glauca; assembly: GCA_000966675.3. Taxonomy (NCBI): domain Eukaryota; kingdom Viridiplantae; phylum Streptophyta; class Pinopsida; order Pinales; family Pinaceae; genus Picea; species Picea glauca. Next base: position 8,115 of record JZKD02S2208942.1, on the reverse strand, counting down.
TTAGCTCTTTGAGTTGAGCTAGCTCATGTTTTTTGGTATCGGTCTACGGATTTTATAAGTGGAACGTCCCTTCCCCCAAAAAGGTCAGAAGGAACCTTGGTTGAAAGGTCTGATTTAGATTTAATGTATCTACCTTTTGGTTCTCTAGGTCTATTCATGAAAGAAATAAAAAACAAAAGAAAAAGCTATCATTTGGTTTCTAGGTCTATTCATGGAAGTAAACAAAAACAAAAATAAAAACTACCATTGGGTTTGGGGGAGCCTACAATTGCAGATGTGCAGGTTCTTACCTCTCATCTTAAGGTTCCCCTACCACCAATCTAATGCTAAGGTATAGGAATGATCTTTTTCCTATCTAATTCTTACCTTGAGACAACTCCCCGACAACAGCGCCAAAAATGATGGGTGTTGTATATGCACTAAAAACACACTAAAAACCCTGAATTAAATTTTCAACCCGGGGTAAGTAAACTTAGAGTTGTAGAAAAATATATGCCAAAGGTAGAAGGGCTGGTAGTAGTATAGTCTAACTAGTGAGGTAGCTATCTAAGGCTAATCTACTCAAGAAAATCTATCTAATGAGCAAACCTTACCAAGCAACTTGAAACTATGTAACCTAAGTACTTTTGGACCAAGGATTGATGGACAGTTCTAAGAAAACAAGTAAAATCCCTACTTGAAGCAAACTAGTTCATAACAATATGTAAAAGAAACTATTAAGCATAACGATAAGCAAATAACAAAAGCAAACTACTTTAACTTGCCAATCTAAATTCAATGAGCAACTACCCTATGAAAGCATGTAAATAAACAAACCAACAACTATTCTATTAAAGCAAGTAAACAAGTAAGAAACACAACTAGCTAACCTATTAAAGCAAGTAAACAAGTAAGCAAAACAACTAGCTAGCCTATTAAAGAAAATAAACAACTAACTACTCTAAGATAACTTCTACTGCAAGTAATCTAATTAAAACTTCTCATTGAACAACTATCTAGCCTAAGAGGCAAGTGGACTATATTCTTAATTCAAACTTCACAACTATTTCTAATTCATAAAAGGAAATCTATTTAATTGAAAGCAAGAAGGACTAACAACTAACCTTTAATCTATGATAAGAAAATTGCTCTCTAACCTATCAAAGCAAAAGATTATCTATCCTACAACAACAATAAAACTATATTCTGATCTATGAAAGTAAGAAACTATATCTTCTAATCTACAAAAGAAAGAAAATATCTTTTGATCTATGAAAGAAAGAAACTATCTTTTAACCTATGAAAACTCAAATATAGTGTTGGCGGTTGTGTGAATGTCTCCGGTGTCGTATGATATCTTGATGACACTTGACAACAAAGGATAATTCAAGCGGTATAACCTCAACACTGATCTCAATAGCAAAGTGAAATGTATGGATTAAACAATCCAATGATAATTTAGCCATTACGGAAACAATGTTAATTACCCTGCATATTCATGAATTATTAACCATCAACAATATAACGAGATCATAATTGTACTTCTATGCTATGTAAACAAACTTCATAATTAAACTCAACCATTAACTAAGAAATATAATTGCAATCTAACTCTAGGAAAGAAATTACATAAAATGAAACTATGTTATATTTATTTTAACAATTCAAACTGCAATAAAGAAAATGCTTAAGAACAAAAATTAAAACATGCCATTAAAAAGTAAACTACCAAATACATTAACCAACAACTAATTAAGCAAGATCTACATAAAAATGAAATAAGCAATCTATAATTAAAAACTGAAATTAATCATATCCATCCATCAAATCCTTGTTAAAGAAAACTCAAATTAAAACTCTGTTCTACTCTATTTAAAACTCTTTTTTAAATTTAATTCTAACAACATAAATAAGATACAATATAACATCTAATTGCACATGGGGTTAGTCTAGGAATTTGCAAATTCGTTCCTAACTACAAGATTAACATATACTAACACAAGTCTTCATACTAACCTACAAAAGAGAGTTAAGACAATTAAACTATAACAACAAATTAATTAACAAAATAATAATGCATGTACAGGAAATGAAAGAGACAACTAAGCTATGAAATGTGTAAATAACCTAAAGAATAGTTACCAAACTGCTGGTGGCCCCCCCAACAAGTCGTGGTCACTTCCTAAAAGCACACCACGAACTCAACAATTTGATTTCGCCATGAAAACTCAAAATCGCAGTTTTTATGTAATATGGCAATGAAAAATGGAAAAACAGAGTAAAAACGTGTTTATCCCTATCACAGTGGTTCTTCTACTGCTTCCTAGCTATCTGACCACCACAATGTTATTTATAATATTTACAGACCAAGTGGACAACCACAGGAGGGTCGAACCACTTCTAAATTCGGCAAATTACATTAATGGTGCCCTGGCTGCCGAAATAGAGCGAGCCAATAATCGCTCTACTTAACAACTTAAATTGATTTGTCAAGGGTACAATAGTTGGAGGGGGAAAGCACGAGAAAACCCCACATTCTTGATTCACCCACCATTGGTCGCCAATGCCATAACCGCCAAATCGCCCACCGTTTTTGTACAAGACACAGTGCTGGATGAAGTTTCGGACTGGCTAACTGATCGAGTACTGGAAGGAGTGTCAGACTGAGTGTCGGAAGCAGAAACGTGATGCGTTTTTCCCTGTATCACCAAAAAAACGTGAATTAGATATTTGGGAACATAAAACGTGATGAATTATACTCAATATTGACATCAAACATGAATCATACATACCTGTCGTAGATCATACCGTTTTAGCACAAAATTCTTCAAAAAACTTCTCCAAAACATGAAAAACACATATGTACATTCGACAAAAGTGTCTAATAATTGTCATAAAATTGATCATATCTCGGGCCCAACACTGACTATAAATCATTTCTTAAATACTAGATTAGCCAATCCCAGGGTCTCTGGACTTCGTTTAAAGAGGAGATTACCAATGTCTTAATTAAACCCTAGTGAAAGAGACTATATTTAGTTGTAGCAGGATGGGATTGCACCCTCTTTTACATTTTAGATAAACTCTTAAGCAGAAAGTAGGGTAAATTAAGAGGATAATCACCATTAATGTGAATTAGCAGTCTGATATGGTAAAGATAAACCAATGAAAACCTTCCCTCACACCTAATATACCTGTGGATGATTAGCAAAGTGATATGCCATTCCTTCTTTAGCCAGCTATGTGGTATTCCCTTTTTCCAGTTAGGGTTTTGTTTCTCTAGGATTAAAAATTGATTCACAAATTCCATAACCACATTCTCCTTATTCCACCACCTTTCCTCGCCAACTAGCAATCTACAGGCTTTAGCAATTGAATGTTCAGCCACCAACATCAGTAGTTTCCCAACTATAACTTCAAAGCCATCAAAATTATGTGCGAAGACCATTGAAATCTATTCATCGTGCCCCTGGAAGGTTGTGAAAAAGTCAAACCAACCCACATCTTTAAACCTTTGCACCATTTGAGGGTATGCTTCGAGTTATTTTGTGCCCTCAGGCTCAAGTCTGATAATTTGGTCGCTCTTCTTTGGTGCCATGTTCCTGATATGGTGTTGTAAACAAATCTGAGAGGATTGATGATTTGAATTCTCAGTTCCTGTGGGCTGTTAAGAACTAAAAATCACTTCTTCCTTCAATATGAACCCTTGCACAAAATAGCCGACACACTAAAATAGAAGGTGATGATTCTATTAATGATATTCAAACATGTCTGATTTGATGCAATTATGGCAGGTACAACTCAATCCTTCATATGTAGTTGTTATAATTGCAGTATCAACCCGAGAAAATATCGTGGAGAGGCATGCATATCCTCTAATCACGATTTGAGAAATTATGACATGATTAGGGCAGGCTGGCGCATGTAAAAATATGATTATTCCTAGCATTGCAGGAATAGCACTATTCCTGTAGCGCCATTTGTGACTTGGAAAAATTTCGAAAATTCAAATAATGAATGGAAAAGTGATGTGACAAGATTTATCATATCAAATTCAAAACCTTTAAAAACTTCAAAAACCATTTAAAAGTGCAATAAAAATGGAAAGAATGACCATTTAAACCAAGAGGTAAAATCAAGTTTAGGCAACAAAGCATAAGCAGGGATGATCAAGGATTAGGGACACTCACTTAATCAAAAACAAAGTTAGAGACTAACACTGGCTCCTTCAGGGGGTAAAGTTTCATGAGAAAACTTTAAGATATGCAGACCAATGCCTTTATATCCTTCTGATTATTTGATTTCCTTGTTCTGTCACCCTTTATTTAAAACACAAATTGTAATGAAACAATTCCATTAGTTATATGGAGTCGTTATTTGAATTCAAAAGAAAACCTATTGTACAGACTGAAACTTTTTGATAAACCTTAAAGAAAGTAATTCTTCAGAAATCTCCCATTTACTGGGCCTCCAAAAATTTCAGTGTCATCCAAATTATGTAAGAGAAAAGTATTGTTATTCATGACCTTGGCTATTTTGAAAGGACCATACCATAAGTTGTCAAACTTGCCATGTTTATCTTTGTCCTCTCTTCTAGCATCCCATATCAATATAAGATCTCCCTTTTTCAAAATATCTTTCTTATTTCCCTTATCAAATATGGATTTGAATTTTCTCTGATGAAAAACAACTTTTTGATCCATCTTTTCTCTAGCCTACTGAACTTCTATCATTTGAAAAAATCTCCTTTGAATATCATTGGGTTCTTCTAGTTCCCCTTCCAGAAATTTAAGAACAGGTAAACCCAATTGAGTTGGGAAAATAACATTTGTTCCATACACCATTTGGAATGGGGAAGTTCCAATAGACTTCTTATTGCTGATCTGATCATCCCATAGGGAAAAGTTTAACTTGGAATCCCATGACCTTTTGTTTTCTGCAAGTAGTTTTTTGATAATCCTTATGAGGCTTTTATAGGACGATTCTGCTAACCCATTTCCTTAGGGTTAGCAAGGAGTGGAGTGAACCAATTTGATATTATACTTATTGCAAAAATCAATCATGGAGTTTGATTTGAAAGCTTGAGAATTGTCAGTAACTAGCTTCTTAGTACAACCAAATCTACAAAAAATATGACCTTCAAGAAATTCCATGATTACCTTGTCTGTTGCATTCCGAGTTGGAATTGCTTCAATCCACTTAGTAAAGTAATTTGTGGCTGTAAGTATCCACTTATGTTTTCCATAAGATGAAGGATTGATTTCCATGATGAAGTCTAAGCCCCACTATTGAAATGGTCCATGAGAAATAATGGGTTTTAAAGGCAGAGACATAAGTTGTTGCTTTCCTGCAAACTTTTAACATGGTTCACATGCCCTGACCTGAGAAAATATGTTTGAAAACAGTGCTGGCCAATAATAGCCTGCTCTTAGAATCTTGAAAGTAGTAGCCCTCCAATGATGACGACCTCCATAAACACCATGATGTAAATCACAAAAACAATGTTTTTCCTCTTCTTCATTAACAAACCTCAACAAAATCCCATTAGGATGTTTCCAGAACAAGATTTGATCAATAATGCAATATTTTACTGATTTCAATTTAAGTGATCTAAACTTTGATTTATCCAATTCAGGAGGAGACTGGAGATTTAGCAAAAAAAATACAATATATTTGTACCACGGTGAAGAAGAATATTTGTTGTTTACCTGTGAGCTAGTTTCCTCAATCTGAAATGAAGAATTCTGTGATTTTCTTAAGAAATGATACAATCCAATTGCTTTACAATTTGACTATGTCATTAATTTGGCAAGGCCTTGTCCTTTTATTAACTGAGTGGGATTTATAGTTAGAATGTATTCCAGAATTTTCGTTATCCATTTTCCTCTCTTCCCTTCACAATCAGGTTGAACCAAAATTTATTTAATTGTACTATTTGGAACATATGAAGTGATCTCATATTGTAGAACACATACCCTGAAATATTTTAAATCCTTCACCATATCATATGCATGTTTCTCCATAATATCAAATTTCAATTCAAAGTCTCTGAGAGTTTTGCTGAAAAAAGAGATAGGTTTCTCATACCCCTGATCATTTCTTTGTAAAAGAACAACTATAGTTTCTTCAAAAGCAAATGAAAAAATCATGAATTCCTTGGAGTAATTAGGGCTGATGAGAAAAGGGGCCTAAACAAGAGGCTACTTAATATTCTCAAATTATTCTTTAGCTTCTGGTATCCACTTGATTTCTGCATCCTTTTTCAACATATCAATAATGTACTTGACAATCTCTGCAAAATTTGGTATAAATCTCCTTAAAAAATTAATTTTACCTATGAAGGATTGGATAGACTTCTTGTTTCTTGGAATGTCTATTTGCTGAATAGATTTTACTCTTTCAGTATCTATCTTGATTCCTTCTGGTGAAACAATATGTCCTAAAAGTTTTCCTTCCTCCATGGAAAATTGAGATTTTTTAGGGTTTAATGATATACCATACCTCTTGCATTTTTCAAATGTATGCTTCAAATGATGCAAGTGTTCTTCATCAGAAGTTGAAAATACAGTGATGTCATCAAGATAAATAACCATAAACTTGCCTTTCTCGCCAATAAATGAAATATCCATAGCCCTCTGAAATGTTTCTCCTGCATTCATCAATCCAAAAGGTATCTTTCCATACATGAAAGTGCCCCAGGGAGTGGTAAAAGTTGTTTTCTTCTTATCTTCTTCCATTACTGATAAATGATTATACCCTGAATAACCATCAAGCATAGAAATATTCTTTTCCCCTACTACTCTTTGTAAAATATGATCCATTTTTGGTAATGGATAATTGTATTTTAAAAAACATCTATTCAGATTCCTGAAGTCCACACAAAGCCTTATCTCTCCACTCTTTTTCCAGACAGGTAAATTAGCTACCCACTCTGAGTATCTCAGTGGTACTATAATTTTGGCATCCAATAACCTTTTTAGTTCTTTTTCTATTATGGGTAACAACAATGGTTTAAATTCCCTAGAGTTTTGCTTAAAAGGTTTTGATTCAGGCTTTAAAGGAATATTGTGCCGCATAATTTATGTATCAAAAACCTTTAGGTATTCATAAGATTGGGAAAATACATCTGAATACTATTTCATCAAATTTACATACTCGTCTCTCTGTTTTTCTGACAATTTTCTAGATAATTTCACCATCTTGGGATTTAGATCTAAACTGATATCACAGTCTATCACATCAATCTCTTCTGTCTGAATAATATCTTTTCTGGACACATCGTTGTGGTCAAATAATCTCTCAAGTGGAACCAAACCTTTAGGAAGATGATTTGTTTTCAATTCAATAATTTTGTGCCCAACAACACTTTCTTGAAGAACATTTGCAGCATGTACTTCCATATCATTGTTCTCATTATCCTGATCTATTGAAATATTGTAAAACTCATAAATGGTCTTTAAGAATATTTGAATCTCCCGATCATCTTTAAAAACTTGCCAATTTTTTATGTTATCTGGTATTGAGGGTTTGCGTCTAACCTCAATATCAAATTTTAAGTTAGGAAAAATTGGAGTCTTTAAGTTACTTGCTGCAAGTGCTGAAGAGTCACCCTGGTGATTCAAATTCATGTGCACAAAAGTGATGTTGAATGCCAAGAAACATTTGTCCACATAATCCAACACCTCATTCATATATTTCTTTAACATCTGCTGTTTGGTCTAATAAATTTTTTTTATCTGATGGATAATAAGTTTTGAATCTCCAAAAATAGAAAGTTTATATATACCCATATTTTTAGCATCTTTTAATCCTAACTACAAGGCTTGATATTACCTTATGTTGTTGGTTGTATCAAATTCTAGTTTATATGACATAGGAATGACTTCTTTGGTAGGGGAAATGAAAAAAATCCCTGCCCCAAAACCTTATTTTGAGCAAGCCCCATCAAAATACATTTTCTAGACAAAATTTTCTGCACAGACTTCAACTATAGGTGTTACTTTCCTAACTGATGTTTCAACCATCTGATCACCAATGTGAAAAATAGAAGAACCAAGTTCATATTCTACAACATATATGGGATGATTACTAGGGTTTTCATGATCACTTACCAAGTAATCCAACCTTACTTCCATG
>JZKD02S2208920.1:8690-39474 GCA_000966675.3 Picea glauca | reverse complement strand
ATTTAAATCATTTATAAAATCAAACACATTAAAATGTACACAATTGTAAAGTAAGCCGGTAGAACCCATGTATATATATATATAACAGTCAAAGTTTGTTTTTACAAAATGTGTCTGAAGACCAAAATATCAAAAATGAAGCTCCTGGCTTCTACAAAGTGACATCACTAATGATGTTCACGATAGCATGCTAAATTCCTGGCTACTCTGCGGAGTAAACGGACCATAGAGGCATAGACTCCCACGGTGTGACGTTGATCGCGTCGTGGGATCTCCTCTAGAGGCATCTCTGGAACATTAGCCATCAAGCCCTCTAGGTTTTGCTCCATTGTAAGGTAGTTCTCGGCATACTGGGGGACTGGAACTGCTGCTTCTCCTCAACGCTGAACAGGAGAACTACCGGTTGGTCTGTATGCCCCCACATCTGTGTTATCAGGAAAATTTTGGTGTTAGTCTTTGGATGATTTTATAAAAACCAAAAACATTTAATATGATGAAAATACAAAAACATCTAAAAAGTTAAAAATTTGGTGTACTTCTTACCAATATCCCCCCACTGTGCATCTTCAGGAAGGGCAATCTCAGGATCACCACGAAAGTCCAAGCCAGCATAAGAATAATCCTCAATCATCAAGACCTAGCCTTGGAGCCAGTCGAAGAAACGATCGTCATACCTGACGATAGGTCCTGTCAGATGCCTGGCCATGAGTTGGCACCATCATAGCATCCGAGGATCCCTAGGACCCGGAAAGTGCCAATCTTCCTGAAGTCTATACACGGGAACTCTCTCGCAGAATAAGGACACTAGCAGCGATCCATAACCGAACTGCTTTAAATCTCCACGCCTACTTTTTGTCAGTTGTTTCTTGAGGTTGCGTAACACCGCATCAGCCCAGTTGAAGACACAGGGCTCAACATACTCGAGAGAATACTAAAAGCAGCTCTGTAGAGCCATATGTGGGGCAGCACTGCCTGCCATCCGATCTATAGTGAAGAGTATGGTCCGGAGAGTTATATCTGTCACTCCCCAGATGGCCACTTTTCCTTTCTTTCGTTCTGCCTCTGGCACGCAATACTCTCAGCAATACTCGCTCATTTTCATGCCACCCCTGCGACTACCAGTCAAACTGACATGAGCACCTCGTCTTGACAACCCAGTCAGGAAATAGATATCTTCAATGTCAATTGTCAATGTGTGGGCACCCACTATAAAGACCTGTTGATCCGGATCCCACATCCGGACTAAATGTTCCAACAATCAAACATGGGCTCTCATGCCCAGTATGCGGAAATACTTTAGGAGACCGCAATCTCTTAAAGCGGCAATGGTTGGAGGGTGATTCTCAATGGTAGCATTGTCATCCTCATGTTTCCTTTCCCTCCATTCGAGCACCATTGTGTGACTATTAACCTGCATGGCAATCATGGGAAGATAGTTAATAACTTGAATCATGGAAAAAATTGGTTTAAATGGCTAAATTTTATACAAATTTTTGGGCACTGCGTTGCTCGCAGGTGAATTATAACACACAGTGCAGACTTCCCGCACTGTAACTTAAGCTCACCTATGGGAATGAAGGCTTTTCGCAGGCCCCGTATGGGCAACCTACGGAAATCCCCATTCACGCGTAGGGTTTCAAAAACTCACCTAAAACTCAAAATTTAACCACTAAAATCATAAATTTAATCCATGAAAAGATAGGGAATTGAGGACTTACCAATTTGATCCAGACAGTTCGTGAAATGATGCCCCGAAGCTCCCGTAAATTGACGGAGAATATCAGAGGTAAAATGGGAATTTTTTCACTACAATGGTAAATGGGTAAAACATATGGTAANAGAACTTATATCAGTGAACTTAGCTTGCTTATTTTCTAAGAAAGTGTTGATGAAGTTAACCCCCAAATATTTGCAATTAGATTCAACCAATAGCTTGTATAAACCTTGGCCTTTAACTAGTTTGGTGGGCTTTATTTCTAGGTCAAATTCAAGGATTTTAGCAATCCACTTGATCCTTCTTCCGTCTATGTCAGACTGAATGAGAATGACCTTCATAAAATCTAAAGGAACATATGCATTGACCTTTGAATGAAAGACATAGATCCATAAATATTTGATGGATTTCACCAATGCATAGGCCTACTTCTCCATGATGTCATATTTGATCTCTGCATCTCTCAATGCTCTACTAAAAAAGGCAATGGGTTGCTCCAACCCTTCATCATTCTTTTGCAACAAGACAACTGCTACTGTGTCAAATGAGGCAAAGGAAAAAATCAAGAAATCCTTGGAGTAGTCAGGACTGATGAGCATCAGTGCCTCAATCAATGCCTTATTGATTTGATTGAAATAATTTCTATACTCATCTTTCCATTTCACTTCATTCCCCTTCTCGAGCATGTATTTGATATGCTTACCAACTCAACAAAATTTGAAACAAACCTTCTCAGAAAATTAATTTTTCCTAAGAAAGACTCGACTTCCTTCTTAGATCTAAGGAGCGACAAGGTTTGAATAGATTCTACTCTTCTTGAATCAATTCTGACACCCTCAGCTGATACTATGTGCCCCAACAATTTCCCCTCTTTCATGGAAAATAAAGACTTTTCAGGATTCAGGGAGAGACCAAATTTTTTGCATTTCAAGAAGACCTTTCTCAGATGATAACAATGTTCTTTATCAGATCTAGAGAAGACTGTAATGTCATCTAGATAGATGACCACAAATTTATCCTTTTCTCTAATGAAAGCTATGTCCATGTCTCACTGAAAGGTTGCTCCTATGTTCATCAATCCAAAGGGCATCTTGGCATACATAAATGTACCCCAAGGATTGGTGAAGGTTGTATTTTCTCTATATTTAGGCAAGACAGAGATATAATTGTAACCATAAAAGCCATCAATAATGGACATCCTAGATGCACCAGTCACCCTCTGTAATATGTGTTTCATATTTGGTAAGGGATAGTTGTCCTTCTTTGAGCTCATGTTCAGGTTTTTGAAATCGACACAAAGTCTGATTTCCCCACTCTTCTTTCTCACTGGGACCAATTTTTTCACCCACTCAGAATACCTCAAAGGAATAATAATCCAAGCATCCAAAAGATTCTTCACCTCTCTCTCCATGATAGGCAACAACATAGGATTTATCTATCTCAAATTATGCCTAAATGGTTTGGCCTCCTCCTTTAATGGAATCTTATGCTCAATGATAGATGTTTCATATGTTCTGAGGTCTTCGTAGGTCAAAGCGAACAAATCAGTGAATTCTCTTAATAACTCAACATATTTGGCCCTTTGCTCCATTGACAATATGCTTAACAACTTGAAAATTTTTGGATCCTTCTATGTATCAATGTTACATTCGGGTATTCCATCATTGTCGATCGGCCTTCCATCTTTTACTTCCACATCATTACTGTCGAAAATCCTGCTCAATATGCAATGCTGAAAATTCCTCAACAGTCTCCAGGAACCTTTTGATCTCAAGATCATCCTCAATCACCTTCCAATGCTTGACATTTTTAGGTATAGAGGGCATGTATTTTACTTCTATACCATACCTGAGCTTGGGTGGCAGAGGAACTCTGAAATTGCTCATTGAAACAACCAAAGAATCAACTACTGTGTTTTCCTTTCTCGAAATGAATGAAATGTTGAAATCCAAGAAAAAAATGTCAATCGGGTCCCACACTTCATTTCTATAAGTTCTGAGCCTGGGATGGTTATCTTGATAAATATTTCTAATCTGATTAACAATCAATTTTTCATCCCCAAACACAGATATTTCGTTGATCCCCATGTCTTTTGCGGGCCTTAAGCCCAAAACAAGAGCTTTATACTCTGCCACATTATTGGTAGCTTTAAATTCCAGTTTGTAGGATAGAGATATCATCTCTTGAGAGGGTGAAACAAGGACCACTCCAACACCAAAAACATCCTTAGAATAGGCTCCATAAAAGAACATTTTCCAAACAGAGGTGGTGGAGAAAGGAAATTCATGAAAAACATATGTTGTTTTTGAGTTTTAAAGGAGGCTCGTGAGCATCAGTGAGTTGCAATAAACTAGACCCCAACTTAGTATCAAGTGAAAAAATAGGATGGTTTGTGTGGTCAACTTTATCACTAATAATATAGGCCAACTGAGCTTCTTTGTACAGTCTCCTATGCTCCCCCCCCAAACATAGGAATGGTAGCATATATGAGGTTCATCTGCAACATTCCTTCAAGTCTTTTTATCCAATATCTTGACAACTACATGTCGAACTTTGGGTGAACATCAGCTACCACAATGTCCATGACCACACTTTTCATGGGAAGTTGAAAAAAGTTGACAACCATATCTTTGATGACCCCAAGGAATTTCACTTTCCTAGAGTCAAAGGAGTACAAGTCATGGTATGTTTTTGTGATTTCTAGTCCTAGTTCTTCCATGACAATTTTGGGCATGAGATTATGAGATGCCTCTGAATCCATCAAAAAATTATGCAACACCTTATCATGTATAGAAGGGATGTATAAAAGGGAGGGGATGAATCATCTCTGTCTTCTATCATGGGACCTAAGATATTTGTTGGCTTTTCATCTTGCAAATTGATTGAGTCTGTAAGATGATTTGAGGGTTCAAGCAATAGAGAGGTTCCTTTTGAAATCTTCATGCTTCATCAGTTCTGAAAGGGGGATAGGAATCCCAATCTTATGAATTTCATGCTCAAAGTTAAAATAGGAGGGGGGATTCATAATTTATTTTACCTATGGGATACGACCTTTGGCTATTGGTGGGGGGTTCTGTGTTTTATTCTCCTTTCTACTTCTTGCTACATCTTCGACAGGCCTTTCTGGTCTGGTAGGTCGATCAAGAACGTCAATATTTCCTCCTTTATTTTTGTACCTAAGGTTGTATCTATTTGGAATGTCGCTGACCTTATCCCTCTTACTCAACTCGTTTAATTGGTTGTCCATGAGAGACTCCTCGTATGTTGATTGAGTTAAGTGAAGAAAAGAGGATGTGTCTCCAAGAAAGTGGATTTTTGGATCGAGGTCTTCTTCCTCTCCTTCATCATATGTAACAAGATTATTTTGGAGAGGGGTCTAGACTTTTTGGTCTTCTCTATCTATGTTCCTTTGTTCCCTTTGGATAATTTGAGGAGCATTGTTATTAGGCCTTCTGAAGTTACCTTGGTTTTTCAACATTTTGTGCACTCTTATAACTCTTCTTCCCTTCAAATTTCATCTTCTCCATTTTTGTAGAAAAATATTTTACCAGCTTGGTCAACTCATCCACTTGAGGGTGGGATGTAGAGGAACCTGAGGTTGAGGCTTCATTTCTCCCTCTTCCTCTATCTCTATCGGTTTTGTTTCTAAGTCTGCCAACTTCCAACACATTAGATTCTATTTCGAGGGTTGCATCTTGCATATGAGCCAAGGAAGTAGCTCTTCTTTCTCTTAACAAGAGGCAAAAATCAGGGTAAAAAGCACTAGCATCAGTAATTTTTTTTTTTATGAAAACGGTTATAGAGTTTTTATTAAAAAGGGGTGGACTAGCCACATATTCGGTTACAAAATAGGCCCCGAATTTCTTCGTGCCTGTCTTTCTGAAAATCCCTTCTAAATATATAACTATAGACTATAATCCTGAGCTAAGATTCTGTTAAACTTCACCAGGTACAGAGTTATTTACAACAATGTCTTCTATACAAAATTCCATTTTTGTTGAAGAGAGAACTTGCTAAAAAACTTCTAGTGGGTTGGATTAGTTCATGGGGTATTGCTCCCAGTCGCTATTTAGCTGAGCCATTTTTGCTTCTAGCTGATCTATTCATTCTTCAAATTCCTGTTGAGGGTTCTTGAGCTCCCTGTGTAGCTTATCCATCTCCTCTGTAAACCCCAGTTTTGCAGTGGTGATGTCCTCCTCCAGTTTCTCCATTCTTCTCCCTGCTTCTGAATCCAAGTTCTCAAGAAAATCCAGGTGAAACTGGAGCAGTTGCTTCAAATTTTCCAATGTTTTATCCATCTCCTTGAGCCTTTCTTCTGTGCTTGGTTTGCTGGTCGAACTTGAAGCCATTCCTGAACGCGTCCCCTTTCTGCTTGCACCTTGCTCTTTACTGATGGATACTTCATGAACTTGCTACCCTGTATAGACTCGCAATCTCACCGTGGTAATGGGATGAGACTGGGTTTCGCCCTCCTTTTAACTCCTCCTTCACTCTTTCTCATCATTTCCCTTCAATTTGCAGATTTCGTGAGGGATGGTCGCGCAAATTTCTTGTCTCCTCCATATCTGCGACGCTCCTTCTCATGGTACTATTCTGTCCCTCTCGTCCAACCAAGTGTTCTGATGCATCCTGGTCTAATCGATTCACCTGATTTCTTGTCTACTGACTTGGCTTGTGTTTGAATATGATATGGAGGGAGAATCATAATTCAAGGGAGTGCCACACTAAATACCATTTCGTCCACGTTCAAAACCCCCGGCTCCAGAAGCGTGCCTCTATTGGCTTGCTCATCTGCCTCCCCATTCAAGTCCCATAACACATGAAATAGTTTATACGACTTGAAGTTCCTTAGGAGGAGTTAGATCTTGTCAAGAAGGTTATTGAGAATAGCACTCTGAGTCTTAGAGTGGCAAATTATTTCCTGTATAATCACTTTGGAGTCACCAATTATGATCAAGTCCTGGATCCTGTGTTTTTTTGCTTGGATTAGCCCTTGCCAAAGAGCCATGGCCTCATCTCTGTTGTTGGATTCAATTCCTAAGCCCAAATAAAAGTGTATCGTTGTAGCCTCAATGGGATTTTCAATTATCCCCCCTCCTCCATCTTGTCCTAGATTTCCTTTCGAATCCTCGTCAAAGAATAGGATAGGAGTGTTCCTTCCTCTTTTCCAATTGGCAAACTCATGTTTGTCTTTCCTGACCTCCCATTCCTCTTTGATTAGGTTGTTGGCTTTTCTGCCCATGTGACATTGGATCTTGAACTGGCTTAGCCAGAGTTCCTCTGAAGCGTCCAACGTGTGGTTATTATTTTAATTGTAGAGATAAGGGGCAGTTTCACCAAAGAGAGCATGAATTTTGGTGACGACCATGGCTGCGCTTCTTTGGTTATCTCTGAAGATTCTGTTATTCCTTTCTAGCCAAAGGTTCCACAGGATAAACTTTGGAAGTACTTTACACATAGTGAAGGCTTGGTTTTTTTTCTTAAAAGTGTAAGGGTAGAGGGAGTCCCAAAGGAGAAGGAGGCTTCTTATATCAGGGGGAAGGTTGAGGGCACTTTGTGTTCCTATTGCTAGCTTCTAGACTTCTTTGGAGAAAACACAGTTGAGGAGGAGATGGTTTGTGGATTCTTCAGCAAGTAAACACAAAGGACACCTGTAGGGACCTTCCCAACCACATCTTTTGAGGTTCTCCCCTGTTTGTATGCTATTGTGCGCAAGCGTCCATATGAAAAGGTCGATTTTTGGGATGGACTTGGACTGCCAGATTGTTTTCCAGATTGCCGGATTAGGCAGGGCGGTGGGAACACGGGTGAAGAGTTGGTAGCACTCTGTTGTAGTGTAGGCCTTTGCAGTCCCTCCCCATCCTCTTTCATCTTTACCTTTCTTTTTTAGAGGGGATTTCCCTTGGAGAAAACTTTGAAGGGTGCTCCAATCCTTTTCTACATCAGTGGGTCTGTTGGGCACTCCCCACCCTTGCCAGGTCATGAGCTTGTCCTCCCCCAAAATTGAGATGTCAAAGAGAGTAACAATGTTTTGACTATCCATCCAGTCTTTGAGATGTTGTAGATCCTGTCCCAGCTCTAGAGGGGGGTTTCCCATGATTGAGTCTTTCCAGATTTTATTTTTTTTTCCATTTCTTGGCACCCATGTGAGTTAAGGACTGAAATGTGGTAGAGCCTTTTTACAGAGCATGAAGATAGGGGAGCCTTTCGATTCTTTGCATGGAAACTCCAAGCAGCGGTCCCTGAAACCCCTAAAGTATTTCCTCCAGAGTGCTTGTTTTCTCCAAGTTGGTTTTCCAGTGACCATCCTCCAAAGCAACTTTACCCCCAATGCCAGATTTTGAGCTTGGATTTTTTTAAAGTTAAGGCCCCCTTCCAAGAAGGGCTTTGAGATTTTTTCCCAACTTATCAAATGCAATTTCCTCCATGCCTTCTTTCCTCCTTCCCATAAGAAGCGCCTTTGATGTGCTTCAATTTTTTGGATGACGGTGGCAGGGGCTAAAAGAAACGAGATCTGATAGATGGGGATGTTGGTCACCACGGATTTGATTAGGACTGCTTTCCCTACTAAATTTAACCAGTTCACCCCCCAGGAGGAAATTTTACTTTTTAGTTTGTCTATCAGGTGGTTCCAGTGAGAGGCTCTTGGGGCAAATTTAAAAATGGGGATTCCAAGGTATTTAAAGGCCTCCCAGTTAGTATGCCTTTCCATCCCCAACACTCTTGTGATTCCCAACATCTCATTTGGCATGATATTCCATCCATAGATTTTTCTTTTGGCCTGGCTTATTTCACTTCCAGAGATTGCAGCATAAGCTTCCAACTCATCTTTAAACTTTTTTTCTATTATTGGACTTGCCCCTCCCAACAACAGTGTATCATCTGCAAATTGTCCATGGTTTATTTATTTCACCCCTTGCACGATTCTTAGTCCCTGGAGGTTTTTTTGAACTTGGGAGTTTTCCAGCTGGTAGCTTAGGACTGAAGCTTGGATTGCATAGAGAAGGGGCGAAAGGGGGCACCCTTGTCTTAAACCCCTTAAATCTAGGAAGAACTTTGTTACTTTCCCATTCACCAATGGGGATATCCATGGTGATCCAATACAAGCTTTTATCTAGTTTACAAAGGACGAATCAAAACCAAATTTCCTCATTACTTCAAATAAATATTTATGTCTAACTCTATCAAAGGCATTAGCGAGATCCAGTTTAATGATCATACCTTTGTATTTCCTCTGGATACTTGAGTGAAGGGCCTCTTGAACAAGGATGATGTTTACAATGAGAGGGAGGATTGACTTGAGTCGATTGGATATAACTTTGGTGATAATTTTATAGCTTGTGTTGCAAAGGGAGATTGGCTTGAAGCGGTTGAAGGAGACTACTCCTTTCTCCTTCGGGATGAGTGCCAGAAAAGACGAGTTAGTGCTTCCACCCAGCTTTCTGCTCTGCTGTGATTTCTTGATCATTTTGGTTAGATCCTTTTTTATTATATCCCAACATTGCTGATAGAATCTGGCAGTGAAACCATCCAGCCCAGGGGCCTTATCTGGATTCATTTGATCCAGGGCCTCCTTTATCTCTTGCTGCGATACATCCCTGGTCAGCTTGTTGTTGATATGCTCATTTATGAGGCCTGGGATAATGGTGAGAGGGTACATCTGCAGGTCTATTTTTGTCCCTTGTGGTTCTGTGTAGAGCACCTCGAAGGCTTCAAAGGCTACTTGTTTTATGCCCTCTAGGTATGCAATTGTTTTATTTTGGACTTGTACTTCTGTAAATTCTTTGTATTGTTTCCTTGCCTCTGCTTGCTTGTGGAAATAACTAGTATTTTTATCTCCTTCTTTCAGCCAAAGACTTCTTGAATTTTGCCTCCAATAGCTTTCCTCCTCTCTGCAGGCTTTGTGCCATTGTCTTTGAAGGCTGTCTTCTTGTTGCAGGGATTCCTGCGTGACCTCTTTGTGTTCCATTTCCAGCTGATGGCTCTCGATCTACATTTGGGCTGCTATGCGCAAGGCTATTGGATTTGGCTGGCTCTTTGCCCATAGTTTTAGGGCTCTCTTTAACCTTCTTAGTTTTTCCTCCCAAACATAAAAAGCTGAGACTTTAACAGTGTTGGTCCACGTTTTGGAAACCAGGGAGAGAAAGTCTTTGTCTTGGATCCAAGTCGGGATGAATCTCAAAGGGATGGGTCCTCTGACTTGGTCATATTTAATTTCTAGACGAATGGGCTTGTGATCTGATACACTGTGGGGTAGAATCTCTGCATTTGTTGTAAGTCCTAGTAACAGGAGGGAGATTTGGACTAGAAATCTGTCCAATATGGCAACTATGTGCCCAGGTCCAATCCTTTTATTTGTCCACGTGTAAATTCCTTTGGTCGGCTTGATGTCTAAAAGGTCCCAGGCTGTGGCTAGATCTTCCACCCATTCTCTGGCTGGATCTCTCACTATGGAGCCCCCTCTTTTTTCCTCTTGATCTAAGGTTACATTTAGATCCCCACCAATAAAGATATTTTCGAGTTTGTTTTGTTGTAGGTAGTTTTGTAGGGATTCCCATCATTGTTTTTTTTCCCCCAAATGCTGCGGCACATAGATATTAAATATTCTTACCTAGTAACCCGAGTCTTTGTGGAGGATTTTGGTGTGAATCTGGTGCATGCATGTGTTAGAGCTGATCAGGTCTATTTTTGAGGCATTCCACAGAGTGCAGAGTCCTCTTGAGGCACCTCTGGCATTTTCAGCTATTCCTTGGCTACCTCTCCAAATGTTCAACGAAGTTTTGAGTGAGTCTTGTTGGCTCATCTTGGTCTCCTGGAGAAGGAAGATGTTTGCTTTCGAGGCTTTGATTATATCCTTGAGTGCTTCTTCCTTTATTTTTCTGCCCATTCCCCTATAGTTCCAGGAGGTTAGAATCATTAAATACCTTGGAGGGAGGGATGGCCTCCTTGGGAGGCTTTGGCTTGATTTCTCGTATGTCGGACGCTGATCAGTTGCTTGATGCTGGGCTGTGACCCTTTGAGGACGTCTTTGTAAGTTTCCTGGTCTCTTTCATCTTTTTTGGTTTTCATACCTCTTCCCGTTTTCTTTGGAGTGGCCCAAGCCTCGCTTGCATCTTCTGAGTTGTTGCCTATTGAGATCTCCCATTCCTCTATGCTCTAACTACCTTCCAACCTTTGGGGGGAATTGTTTTGTGCCCCTTCTTCTTCTGATGTTGAAGTCCCTTTGTCTTCAGGGTTCTAGTTACCTTTTTCTCCTTCCTCTTGAACATCTTTACTTGGATCTGGTTCCTCTCCGTCGACTTCTTTTGCCAAAATACTGAAGTTGTTCTCAATTTCCTTGGTTCCTGAGGTTTTGGTTTGTGGTGGGGATGTCTTTTCATTTCTTGGACCTTTTTCTTTGGATTTCCCTTTTCAGGCCTGTTGCCAGCCTTCATCCCCTTCTTTCTTTGTAGAAGGGTTCTTTGGGAAATTCCTTTGGAAGTGGTCATATTCATGACAACCCCTGCACTTGAATGGGAGATGTTCATAGTCCAACTTTTGGAAGTGGTGCCAATCCCCAACTTTTAATTTTATTTCCTCTGGCAGTCCTACCTCCAAGTCGAATTCCACATAGATCCGCATGCAGGAGTACTGGTCTCTAGGATTTGCTCGATCAATGTAGCGCCCCAATACATTCCCGATTGCTTGAAGCGAGGTTGGGTTCTAGCAGTGTATTGGTAGATTTGCGAGTCTTACCCAGACAGGGACGTCTTTGGGAAATTATGAGGCCAGATCAAAGCTTGGGGTCCATTGGTTTAAATAGAGTCCTTGGGTGCCCATGAAGTACAATCCATTTCTAAAAATCAAATCTCTGTCCTCCTGGGAGATAAATTCAAAAATAAAATACCCTCTCTCGACCGCATAGCACGTAACACTGTTTGTGATCAACGGTCTCTAGTTTCATTGTATCCAGTTGTCTGTGGATCTGGTTGAGGGCCATAGCCCCATAAATTGTCCTACGAGTCCTCATTCAGAGAGGGACAGGGCTACCTTCATTGGATGTTCGGGGGGTAGGTCAATCTCCGAAATAGCGTCTAGTTTCTTGACGAAGCTTGGTGGAGCTGAGGGGGTGATCTTCTTGCTGCAAGATGCGATTAGTTTCTGAAAGAAGGTGGACGAAGAAGGAGGGGGTGACGGCTCCCCTCCTCCCTGATCTTCCATGGAGGTGACTGTGTCAAACCCTAGACAACTCTACACCAGGGCGCGACAATTTTTTGACAAAATTAAACTCGACGAAAGTTTTTTAGATTTTATTTGTTACTCTAGCATCAGTAATTTTAGCAGAGGCTTATGTAAGATTTATCTCAATAGGGATCTTATTGTATATTTTGTTGAATATTTTGGAGAAATTAGAGACAGACTCTCCCTCTTTCCTTTTAAGGGACCTGAACTCAATGATATAATAAATAAAATCATTTTGATCCCACCATTGTATCATAAAAACCTCATCTAAAGTCTCAATCTCAGCAATGGATCTAGGGATCAATCCCCTAAACCATTTCCTAGCCTCACCATCAAGGCTCTGTACAAAGAATCTCATCCACACATCCTCTCTTTCAATATTTAGATTGTCTACATAACTGTAGAAGGCATCAAGGTGTTATTCAACAATTATGTCTTCTTCCCTAATGAATTTGGGCATGTATTTTAGGTAGTATCCAGTAGGGAGAGCATTCATTGGTTGAGGTAAGACCATAGGGGAATATCTCACAGCCACTATGGAATCCATTATGTTCCTAAGGGGATTAGCGCCCATCATTGGGATGTGAGGTGGAGGAGAACCAGGAGGGGATAGAGTTTGAATAAGGGAGACTGGGGGTGTGCTTCTGGGAACAAAGGGAAACAACTAAGGATCTGGAGAAAAGGCCTTAGGACTCAAGGGAACAAAGGATTCCTTCTCTGTAAAATAAGCAACTTTAACAGGAGGAGGAGTGGTGAAAATGGGAGAGGGGTAATCAGTAGGAAAACTCCCAAAATTTGAACTTATAGAAGCTCCAACAGATGGTGTAATAGGAAAATGAGAAACAACTACTGAAGTTGCTATAGAAGAATAATGAAAGTTACCAGAATCACCTAGTTCAGTAGTAGAAGTACCCTCCTGAAGGGTATTTTATCTTTTGATAATTTTCTCTAGGTCAGCTTCAGGGGTTACTAAAGGCAGCTGTGCAGTAGACCTCATGTGTTTGCCTCTAGAAGCCATAGCTGAAATAGTGGAGTCACCAGGTGCACAGTAGCAATTTTCAATGTACTGAGTTCTGATGCACCATCAGAATCAGTAAGCTTTGTCATTCAATCCCAGGGAAAATTTTCAATTAGTCCTCGGTCTCGGCACTAGGAATGTTAGCACTAAAAGTCACCTCTAGATTGCGGCAGAGGTAAGCCCAATATCGATCAATTTTTATGTCACAATGAATAAATTTAAGGGTGGTCTAATGGACGTAGTCTTAGGATTATAATGCTTTAACTCATAAAACTGGGCTAGCCTTCAGAGCCTCATTGTAATCATCTTCTTGTGAATGAGTGGATCCATCACATCTCTTCTCAGATATAATCCACCACCATTCCAACAAGCTTGTTTTCCACTGCATTTTACCGTTTCATCTTATTTCCTTATTGAATAGAAAACCAGTTTTACTGTATCTCTGTTATTCTGTGTTAATCATCTTTTAATAATATGTATTCATTTTTTTCTTCTCATAAAATATGGATCAGTGGTATCAGAGTGGTCTGCTCCTTATCATCTTAATGCATGTCCCCAATGAGGTCAGGGTACAAAGAATTGGGTCTCAAGCTTGTTTCTCTTGAGGAAAAAATCTCTCGCACGCCCAAACGACCTCTCATGGAAGGAGAAAATAAATATGACGGGATAGGAGATGCTTTAAAAATGTTTCTTGAGGAATCCCTCATGCAACAGAGGAACGATATGATGGATATCTTCGCACAAATCCTTCGGTGACTACCAACAAGCGACACATCTTCCTCGAGCAGAGGCACTGCCCCCTTCAAGGTACAAATCAACTTCGATATTCCTATATTTGAAGGTCATATAGACCTGGATGTTGTAGAAAAGTGGTTGAATCTAATATAAGGGTATTTTTTTGTCCATAACTTTTCAAATAGAGAAAAAATTACTTTTACACTCCTCAAAGCCGTTCCCCATGTCAAAGATTGGTGGGAAACTTTATGTGAGCAAAATGAAATAGAGGAACCCTCATTATTTACAGTCACGACCACCTGGGAATCCTTTAGGGATGTTATTAAGGAACAATACTACCCTTTCAGAAGATAATACAACTTGTATACCAAATGGACCACACTATGGAAAGAAAGAGACCAAGCAATGCCAGATTTCACAAATATCTTCCATACCCTACGCACCAAGCTAGTTATCAAATATTCAAAGTGACATGTGGTGCTCAAGTACCACGGTTCTCTACATAGATACATCCATACCAAAATGGAATTTACGGACATCTCATCCTTGGGCGCATCCTATCGATATGCCGTCAAAATCGAGCAGAAGCTCAAACAAAACACGTGACAATTTGGGCCTGGAACCGCTCACAACAAAAACTAGGAAAGAGAAACTCCAACCTATAGAAAAAAGGACAGAGAAAAGATGAATAGTATGAGGACAACTAGTCCAATCCGCAATAAAAGAAGTACACATGAAAGACAAAGAAGGATATCGAGAAGTGGTGCAATTTCCATATGAGCCCTTGGCATAACAATGTTGATTGTTGCTCAAAGAAGTCGTTGGTGGCCGAAGTGAAAGCCTTTGAATGAGATGTGGGTTCTGACTCTGATTCATAACCATAAAGGGGAAGACATATTGTTGATGTAGAGCCCAGTGCCACCATTCCTACCACCAATCTCCAACCTAATGAACCAGACAAGCCAGAAGAAGGAGAGTGCATTTTCCATTCGTAGATGTGGGTAAAAGGTACCCTGATGCACTTCATCATTGATAGCGGTAGCCGAAAGACCCTCATCTTAGTAGAGGTCATCAAGTGACTGGACCTACCGAAAACTTCGCACCCGCAACCCTACACCATTGGATGGCTCCACCAAGTAAGCGATCTCTGCATCAGCCAATAGTGTCGATTGTTGTATGACATCAAGCCCTTCAAAGATGAGGTATTGTGTGATGTCACTCCTCTCGAAGTTTGTAATGTTATTTTGGGCCAACCTTATTTATGGAAACATCATGCTGTATATGATTCCAGGCCTCATAGTGTTATTATTACTTTGAACAATAAATTGTACATGATACTTGAGGCAGTCCCTCCTAGTGTTATTTCCTTGATCTCTGCCAAGCAATGCAGGAAGGTCATCTCTTAGACTGAGAAATTTGTATTCTTCGTGATTCTCTCTTAGAGTACGAGAAATATTGCAGCCACATCCAAGGCCTCTGCAACCAATCTCTCCACACAATAGAAGCAAGTGGATAAGGCCATGGAAGAATACTCAGATGTCTTCTCCTCTCCTACCGGGGTATCTCTACACTGCCAGGTCAAGCATCCCATCGATATGAACCCAGGCACACTGCTACCCAATGGGCTGGTCTATTGTCTCTCTCTATTAGAAAACAAGGAGATCAAGAAGTAGATCCAAGAACTTCTCCACAAGGGGCACATTCGTCCCAGCTCATCGCCTTGTGGGAGACCAATCGTACTGGTGCAGAAGAAAGACAGGACCTGGTGACTCTGAATTGATTTCTGGGCTTTGAATAAAATCACAGTCCATAACCGATACCCGATTCCTCGAATCGACAACCTCCTTGATCAGGTCACAGGGGCCAAATACTTAAGTAAGATTGATCTGAAGTTTGGCTACCACCAGGTCCCAATAGAACATACAGATCTGTATGAAAGATCGCCTTCAAGTCAAAATAAGGTCTTTTTGAATGGTTGGTCATGCCCTTTGGTTTGAAAAATGCTCCAACAACTTTTATGAGGATGATGGACGATATCCTGCGACCTTTCACCAGTACTTTTGTAGTGGTGTATTTGGATGACATCCTCATCTACAACAAGAGTTGGGCAGAACACTCGCAGCATATTCAACAGGTTCTGTACACCCTACGGAAGCAAAAAATATATGAAAACTTGTAAAAACTCTCCTTTGGCATGGACATGGTCCACTACTTAGGCTACATCACTAATCAACATGGTGTGCATGTGGATCCAGCCAAGATATAGGTCATCTGTGACTAGCCAGCCCCAACCACACTCTCTGATCTTCAGATTTTTCTGGGCCTCACCAATTTCTATTCCAGGTTCTTCTTGGGATTCTCTCATATCGTGTGGGCCCTTAGGAAAGTATCCAGGGGTGGAGGTAAGGAAACATTTGTGTGGGGCCTGTCCCAAAAACAAGCCTTCGATGACTTGAAGAAGTTCTTGTGCTCATCCCTTCTACTTTAATTACCGGACCTACAACATCCCTTTGAGATTGAGGAAGATGCTTCATACTATGTTGTGGGCATTGTTCTCACTCAACATGGCCACCCCATGGCGTATCATAGTGAGATACTATCAGATTTTGTCTGTAAGTACCCTACTTATGATAAAGAAATGTACTCCATTGTGAAATCTTACTGCTAGTGGAGACATTACATTCTGGAGAAGGAGAAAGTCATCCACACTAATCACAAGACACTATAGTTCATGCAGGCCCAAGGAAAATTTCATAATGACCACCATCATAAGTGGTCCACGTACTTAGAACAGTTCCACCTCAGCATCAAGTATAAAATAGGAAGTACCAACCGAGTTTCTGATTGCCTCAACCAACCTCCAGTCGCGACACTCACCATGGTGCTAGACTCCTATGGCCATGAGACCTTTGGATGGCCCCACCTCTATGATATAGAACCTGACTTCTCCACCACCTACCAAATGTTGGGAGCAAACTTAGTGGTCGTTGATTTCCATCTTCAAGACAAGATGTTGTGTCATCTA
The DNA here is from genome assembly GCA_000966675.3 of Picea glauca. Lineage (NCBI taxonomy): Eukaryota > Viridiplantae > Streptophyta > Pinopsida > Pinales > Pinaceae > Picea > Picea glauca. The sequence continues at coordinate 22,761 of JZKD02S2208920.1, read as the reverse complement.
GTCCATCTCTACATTCCATCAAGCGAGTGCATGAATTTGATCTAGGAATCTCACTACAGTCAGGTGGTAGGACACTTTGGTGTCAAAAAGACAGTGACAGTTCTGCAAAAACATTTCTATTGGTTGAAACTTCAACAGGATGTCGACAAGTATATCAGGTCCTACACCACCTGCACTATTTCAAAAATGACCACTAATAAACAGGGAATGTGCACCCCTCCTCCTACTCCTAAAAATCCATGGGAATCCATCTCCATGGACTACAGGTCAGGCCTTTCGTCCACCAAGAGTGGAAATGACTTTTTTTTTTGGTTGTTTATCACTTTTCCAAGATGGCGATTCTGGCTGCCTGGAAGAAGAACATCACTACATAGGCCATTGCCAATCTCTTCATTGAATGCATCTGGGTACACTATGGGATCCAAAAAATCATTTTCTGAGATCAGGACAGTCGGTTCCTCAGCACATTCTGGTCAAGCCTCTCGTCATTGCTGGATATGAAGCTCACCAAATCCACTGCCTTCCACCCCTAGATAGATGGCCAAACTGAGGTCATCAATCGAATGATCGTACATATCCTATGCATGTACAATTCCAAGAAACCCCACACATGGGATGAGAGTCTTCCCTATGTCCAACATAGCTACAATCAAGCCCTTCATAGCTCAATTGGCCATAACCCCTTTTAGGTGGGGTTGGGATTCCAACCATTGGGCCCCATGGATGTTGCACTACCCCTGGAAAACACCTTGGCTGACTCGTCTCCTGATCCAACAGAAGATGAAAAGGCCACCCGATTCATTGAGAGGATCCATCACATCCACCAACAGGTTCAAGATATTTTACAAAAGTCCAATGCCAAGTACAAGCAGTGCCATGATCAACATCGGGTGCCACATAAGTTTAAAGTGGGTGAAAAAGTTTGGTTGCACTTGCATAAAGAACACCTTACAGGGCCCCATAGGAGGCTTCACCCACTCTATTATGAGACGTACACCATCACCAAGGCTGTGGGTGACAATGCTTTTGCATTCAACATTCCCTCTTTCCTTGGCCTGCAGTCAGTCTTCGACGTGGCTCTCCTTCGGCCATATTTCCCACCATTATTGGACACCTCAAAGATAGAAGAGTAGTTGACACCAACAGAAATCAACCCTGAATGCATGCAATAGGAATCCAGTGATCATATTGTGGACACAAAGATCAAGGGAACTTGACAATAAAGGATCTAGCTTTATCAAGTTGTCAAAGGAGGGAAGCTCCTACACCAAGGCAAGTGGCTCATCTGGGGCCAAATTCAGCATAAATTTCCTCATCTTATGGGGGAACTCAATGAAATGGAGACAATTTCTTATTAAAGGGGGAGGATTGAACCATATGGATGTCGGTGGCCTCCCACCTATTCCAACTAGTTCATTTTGGCAATTTTCCAGTTTGGTAGTTTTTTTCCTAGTTTTCAAGTCCCTAACTTGCGGGGCCATTTTGAGGCCCTAAACAACATTTTTAGAGATCACCACTGTCGAAAATTCCCTTTAATGTATTAGACCAATATATGTATTCCTTGGATAGACCTTTCCAATGGGCTATCGTGAACCTAAAACGAAGATCTTATGCAAAAGTTACAACCCTGGGAAGTTGACCGACTAACTTACCCAAACATGGTCCACATGACTTTTGACACTTCATCTCCTAGAGTTAGGTTTTTGGATGTCTAGGGTTTTTTACAGTCCTGTTTATTGTAAAAAGGCCTTCAAAGCCTCATTGTAATCATCTTCTTGTGAATGAGCGCAACTGTCACATCTCTTCTCAGAGATAAGCCGCCACCATTCCAGCAAGATTTTTTTTCATTGCGTTTTACAGTTTTAGCTTATTTCCTTATTGAATAGAAAACCAGTTTTACTGTATCTCTGTTATTCTGTGTTAAGCATATTTTAATAATCTTTATTCATTTCATTCTTGGCATAAAATCTGGATCAACGCAATCTTAGATCAGTATGGGGTTTGTAGGAGAATCCGTTGACAAGGGGAATTTGTGCTGACACTCTGCCTCCACAACCATCTTTTCCATGCTTTCCATTTATGGGGTGAAACAAGTTTTTAACCACCTCCCCCATTTCCATTAACTACTTTCATCGGGATCAGGATAAAACCTGACACCCATGAATGTTTCAGGAGATGTTCACGACTCCTTCAAGTCAACCCCGATTCCTTAAGACCACACAAATCTTCCTCTATGAACAATACCAATGATTTCGGCCTTAGCGCAGCTTCTCTCCATCGCTTCATGCGACCTTGGGCCATGACCTGGGGCTCCTATGTGAAATTTTGGGATTTCGCATTTCGGGAGTCTTCACTCCAATTGATTCCAAATATCTTGATGCTCGAACCTGCAAAACAACCCATCCATATTGATGGTCATATTTTCTTTTAATTTAATGGCCAGGATGCTTGCTCGAAAACATCAACCACCTGTCGCTCAATAAGCTCTTACCCTTATTTATGGACCTACTTCCCATATAACCACAGGCTGTGATCGTGGGCCCAACTCTAGGTTGCTTTGCGGCTTGATGTTTTGTGGATCAACGCTATGATCCATGCTAAACCCCCCAAGTCATGAAATCATGATTTCTCAGATCAGGTGTCATGTGTCCCTTTGAATCAGACGACCCAAATGTATATCGAAATTTTAGGATTTTTTACCTTCGGAACTTCGGGACTCGGAACTCTGCACATTTCTCACTTTAGCCTTCTCGAAATGACTTTCCCTATTTCTAGGATCTGGTACAATGCATTCTGTTGGATCAGATGGATCTTACTGGTTTCATATTTCATGGGTTCAGATCTTTTAAAAATAACTTCAACAATGTTCTGAACTCCCGATTCCTGCGATTATCATTCGCCACTGAAAGACTGCACTTGCACGCTCTCTTTATTCGGGTCCATATCAGACTGTTGTGAGTGTTGCACTTTCTTCTCAGAGTTGCAACCTCTGTAAAAAAATATTTGGACGACTGGCTAAGGGCTCAAGAAAGAAAAAGGGTCGATGACAGAGGAAAAGAGGGAAGTGATCAACCTTAGGGAAAACATGTCGATCAAATGGGTGAAGGTTAACAAAAGAGAGACTACAAGCCGAGAGGAAAAACTTAAGATCAAGTCTGCAAAAGGAGGAGAGACACGCAACATTACAAACCTAGGTAGAAACCACAAACCAACAATACTCTAACAATTTTATGTGATAAAATATATGTTGGTATTTTTTGGTGCAAGATGACTTATGGTACATGATTAATTACAAACTATTGGTACATGTTGGTTACAGGTTGTTGGCACAAATTGGTATAGGTTTACATTGGTATATCTCATAGGGACAATGTGGTACTGGTTTCATCATTTGACACTTATATTTCATGGAATTTGAACGGGGAAAGGATAGGTGGTTGTATCCACCTTCTAGTTGTAGTTGGAGAACATAGGGGGTTGTAGCCTCCTTTTAGTTGTAGCCAGAGAATTGGGGAGTTGGAGATTCCCTCAGGTTGTAGCCTAAAAATATAGGGGGTCGAAGCCTCCTTCCAGTTGTAGCTAGAGAACAAAGGAATTTGGTTCTTCCGATGAACATAATTCTAAAAGACATATAAGAAAAATAATTACATGGTTTTGTCCTGGATTGGGTTTCGACGTAAAAATTCTGGTGTAATGTGTATGTGTATAATTTCTCAATGCTCATGGTTCATTTATTCTTCACTTGTTGAATGATAATGGTAAATTGATCATAAATTTAAACAACAATTATATAATGTGGTTAAAAAGGATTAAAAATCTCTATTACTAATTCACCCCCCCTCTCAGTAGTCCAACAATTTGTGCATTTAGAGAAATAAAACCCTCTGCGGTGAAAAAATACCAACAACTATTTTATAGAATAAAGAGGTCAATATTATAGGAAATATTACAAGTTACATGGTTGTAGAAAAGTAGTACATATTTCTATATTCTATGTGGAAAAGGGTTTATCAATTTAAAACTTAAAACCCTTTGATGTGAAAAAAGAACAAAAATTGTCTTTTAGGACAAATAGGGAAAATTTTGCGCTAGTGTAAATTTTTGTTTGGTGCAAAATGTGTGCCATGATACACTAAAATGAATGCCCGAGTCTCAAAACTCATTCAATTTTATAGGTTCAAATTCTAAATTATTTTTTAATTCATTTTGCATAATCCTATATACTTACTTTTACATTTTCAATCATAAAAGACGTTGTTGTGAAAAAATAGGCAATAGATGCCTAGTAAAACCCTATAAATTCCCAACATGTTTTTAAAATGTAACAGGAGGTTTTATTATAAAGTATATTTGAGTTGTGAGAGTTTTTTGGTGTGTGGTTTATCATATTATATCTATTCATGTTGTTAATTTTCAACTGCAAGTTTAAACAGGGTTGATATGTAGAAAAGACTAAGTTTTCCTTGTAATTTCAAAAGTTACAACTATACTAAGTGACCAAATTAAAATGCATGCCCAAGCTTCTCTGTAGCTCCAATTTTATTTTATTTTTATTTTTAATATGGAGTTCTATATATGGAAAATTTACCCATATCATATAAGGTGCAATTCAAGAACAAGATAGGTAGCTTTCATGCACCTAGATTTGGAATTACATGTAAATATGAAGTCAAAATTGCATTAGAGTAAAATGCACACCCTAGTCTCAATTTTGACCCAAATTGAGTGGTTCAACTTGAATAAGGTGTAATTTGTGATTTTATACTTGCATATAGCCTTATATCGGAAGTTTCAGAAAAATTCCTACTTGATGTTGTAAATTTGTTGAACCTGCACAAAATAGATCTAGCTAAAAAATACCACACACATTTGCAAAGAGAAATTGAGAAAGAAGAAGCAAGAGAGAAATAATAGAAGAATTCTCATTAACCATAATGAATAATGAATAATTTATGCATGATATAATTTGTATAACTCAATCAATGTGCGCTGGAGGAGAACCAATGCACCATAGTGATGGTATAGAGTTATCTAGACACACATCAACAATTATGGGAGTGAACTACCAGCTAGTCTAGTCTCTTAGGCAGTTACGGGAGTGAACTGCCACCTAGCTAAGTTAACTAGTCAACTAGTCTTCAGTTAACTCACTGAAAAAGAGTGTAGTGAGGAGTAGATAAAGGAATCAAGGGTAATGTGCCATTATGGTGATGAAACCAAGGCTAATGCACATTATCATGGTGATGATCCCAATGTTGCATGGTGACAAAACCAATGCAACATCTAGATTCAACTCAACTAGTCAAACTGAAGTGTCAACTAAAGAGAATATTCTCCAGGTGGAATATTCTCCCCTAAAATATAGTTGACTAGATAATGACTAATAATGACTAATAAACAAGGAAAAACCTTAGGAAAAAGAAATCCTAGGTTGGTGTGAAGTAGCTCCAACACCCCCCCTGAACATCACTATGGTGAAAATAAAGAATGGGTCCCGACAACAAGGCCATGTTAGGTACCCAAATACAAAAGATACACTGAAATAAGGTGAGGAAAGAGGGAAAACCTCATGGGTAAAACCCCCCCTCAAGGAACAATGTATGTAAAAACAAGAACTGACAATTGCTAGGAAACTGTGTCCTTCACTCCAAGATGACTTTTCAAAGAGTGGAACTTCTGCTCAGTGAAGGTATTGGTGAATATGCCTGTCATTTGTTCTCCTAATGGAGAGAATTGTAGGTAGATGATCTCATTGTGTACTAAGTCCTGGATGTAGTGCATGTAGATATCAATGTTTATTTTTTGTTGCCTATGAACTAGATATCTACAGAAATTCAGAGTGCTCTGGTTGTCACACCAGATGACGATGGGCTGATGAAACTGAATGCCCAACTTAATGAGAAAATATTGTATCCACATAGCCTGAATGGTTATGTTAACTACCCCTTTGTACTCTTCCTTGACTGAAGAAAGAGAAATAATAACCCGCTTCTTGCTCGACCAACATATAGGCCCAAAACCAAATACTGAGTGAGTAACCAGATGTGGACTTGTGATCATTATTATCGCCATCCCAGTCAGAATCAGTAAATCCGATGAGATATAATGTAGATTTTGTTGCATAATGAATCCCAAAGGTGATGGTTCCCTATGCGTATAGAAGGACACACTTTGCATCCTTCCAATGTAGCTCATGTGGCTCCTCCATGAACCTGGAAACTACGCCAACTACATAGGAGAGGTTTGGTCCAGAGTATGTGAGATACAACAAGCTCCCAAATAACTATCTATACAGTGTGTTTTCAACCAATGGAGTGTCCCCACCATCTTCAATTTTGGCTCCTGATAGGAAAGGAGTCAGAGCAGACTTACACTCTGTCATGTGAAATCTCTTAAGGAGATCTTGAGCACACTTGGCCTGAGATAGTTTGATGTTTGATGCATCTTGACTAATATCAATTCCAAGGAAGAAGTGTAGTGGACCCATGTCCTTCATAAAAAAAAAATCATGTAGAATCCTCTTGACTGCAACAATCGCTGAAGTCGAGAAACCGGTGATCAAAAATTCATCAACATACATAACTAAGAGTAGAAGTGAATCAGTCATCTTCTGTAGACATTTGGTTCTGATTTACAACGTACAAAGTTTTGTGACAACAGGTAGGAGTCCATCTTGGAATACCATGCCCTCGAGGCCTGCTTAAGGCCATAAAGGGACTTCTTTAGTCGACAGACCAAGGATGTGTCCTACATAAAGCCATGGGGATTCTCCATATAGATCTCCTCAGAGAGATCACCGTGAAGAAATGCATTCTTCACGTCCATCTAATGGACTTCCCATCCCTTTTTTTTTGCAATGGCAAGTGTCAATTGTATGGAATCCATGTTTTCTACTGGAGTGAAGTCTCATCATAGTCAATACCATGAACCTACTGAAAGCATTTGGAAACAAGCTTGGCTTTGTATCTTTTAATGTGTCCATCTGTTGCGCTCTTGGTCCTGTAGACCCATCTACATCTGACAAGCTTTCTTCTAGAAGGAAGGGGAACCAAATCCCAAGTCTGTTTCTCGAGGAGGGAGTTGTATTCCTCCTGCATGGTGGATTCCAAAAAGGGATTTTTAGTAGCCTCGCCATAAGACTGTGGATCTGAAGACTAAACCAAGAAAATATTACTGGAGGGAAGTGGTTTAGTGGCAGTGAGTGCAATAGGAGGCTCCTCGAAATTAGATCGCTTCCTCCTATTATCAGTTGTATCACCAACAAGATCCCCTACCTCTTGATGAGTAGTATGTGCCCACTTGGACCTCTTCTCTGTCTTTGCATTTGTATATGGATGCTCTGACTATACTAAATTTGTATGTGGATCATCTGATTCCTCTGAATCATAACTCTTTTCTAAAGAAGAGTCATCATGTGGATGCTCATCGTCTCAGACAGGTGGAATAATGAAGGTGTATCCATGTGACTACTGAGGTACATGCGAGACACTTTCCTCAAATTGGACACTTCGCTCAATGATGAGTCAATCCAAGGAAATATCAATAAGTTTGTATCCCTTCACATCATCGGGGTATCCAACAAAAATACACTCAGTGCTCGGTGGATCAAGTTCCTTCCTCTTTTCAGAGGGAATCTGGGCCCATGCACATGAACTGAAAATACGAAAGTGGGTCACTTCCAGTTTGAGGCCGCTCCAAGCCTCATAGGGAGCCTTATCCTTGAAATATATATGGGGAATTCTATTTTTGATGTAGGCTGCACAATTAAGTTCTTCGACCCATAGTCTCTGTGGTAGTGATTTTTCATGTAGCATGCAATATTCCATCTCTTTCAGAGATCTATTTTTCTGCTCAACAACTCCTTTTTGTTGCATAGTATAGGGAACTGTGTGTTGCAACTGAATCCCTACCTCATGACAAATATTATGGATCTAATGATTTCCATACTCTCCCCTGTTATCAGTTCAGAAAAAATATATAGATTTTTTCGTCTGTAGAATGGGGAAATAAAGCATCCAATTCATGATCTCATCCAAAAGGGCCACATTCGTCCAAGCTCCTTTCCTTGTGGGAGCCCAATTACATTGGTATAGAAGAAGGATGGGACATGGATATTATGTATTTATTATAGATCCCTAAAAAAAACCATTGTTAAGAATTGATACTCAAACCCCTATATTGAAGTTTTTAATGATCAACTTAAGGGTTCCAAGTTCTTTAGTAATATTGATATGAATTCAGGATGCCACTAGGTCCCGATTGAACAAACTAATGTATGGAAGTACATGATCAAGTCTAAATAAGGACTTTTTGAGTGGTTTTTCATGCATTTTCGCTTGACTAATGTTTTGGAAACATTCATCAAGATGATGGATGACATATTGAGGTTGTTCACAAAATATTTTTTTGTTTCATATTTGGATGAAATCCTCATATTCAATAGAAATCGGGAAGAACATGTGCAACACATTCACCATATCTTGAGCACTCTATGGAAACACAAGTTATATGCCAATTTGGAGAAATAATCCTTTATCATATAGTGAATTTAGTATCTAGGATACATTGTGGATGAAAATGGGGTGCATGTGGACCCAAAAAATATCCAATTCATTCACGATAAATCAACCTTGACAAATCTAATAGAGCTCCAAAACTGCTTGGGACTTTCCAAATTCTATCGTAGTTTCTTGTTGGGGTTCTCTCTTATTACCCAACTCTTCATCCAAGTTACCAAGGGTGGAGTTAAATATATGTTTTCCTTCTATGAGTCACAATCAAAATCATTCAAGTATCTAAAATGCCACCTTTCCTTGGCATTGGTCCTCACTCTAACAAATTTGTAATGACCATTCAAGATTGTTGTGTATTCCTTTGACTATGCTATTAGTGATGTCATAATTTGCATGGAAATCTGGTGGCATATCATGGTGAGAATCTCTCTGATATTTTTCATAGGTATCCAACCTATGAAAAGGATATGTAGTCCATTGTGTATGCATGATTATAGTGGAATCATTACATTATGGCAAAGGAAATGATCATCCAAATTGATCACAAGTATCTACAATTCATGCAGACACAAGAAAATTTATAGAATTACCACCATTAGAAGTGGTCCATGTACTTGTAAACATTCCACTTGAACATTAAGTACAAGAAGGGAAGAAAAAATTATGCTGTATACTACCTCAACTAACCCCCAGATATAGCCCTAACCAGTTTTCTTAACTCTTGTGTACATGATACCTATGGGTGGCCCCAATTTTATGATAATGACCCTAAATTCACTACTACATATCATACACTGGGAACTGATGAACAAGTTATATAATTTCACCTCTAGGATACACTTTTGTGTAACCTAGGCCATCTCTTTGTTCCTCCAATCGAGTGTGAAAATATAATTTGGGAAACATATTATAGTCATATGGTAGGGGGATTTAGTGTGGAGAATACAATTGTAGTACTTCATAAGAAATTATACTAGCAAAAGCTATGAAAGGATGTCAGTAGGTATGTCATGATTCATATCATACACTTCTTATGCCATTGCTAAACCTTCCATTAAGAAGGACATAATGTACACTCCTCTACCAACACTAGACAATCCCTATGAGTCAGTCTCCATGGATCACATGTTATATCTTCCATCCACCAAGCATGGTAATGATTGTGTATATATGGTTGTTGATCGGTTCTATAAGATGGTCATTTTGGCACCTTATAAGAAGAGTATCACAACGGAAGCCACTACTAACCTCTTATTTGTGTGTCTTTGGATTCTTTTTTGGCTACCACAAACCATTATTTTAAATACGGATAGTAGGTTCCTTAGTACCTTTTGGTCCAACTTGTGGTATTTGATGGACACCAAGTTGGAAAAATCGACTGCCTTCCACACCCAAACATATTGACAAACAAAAGTGGTAAATATGATGATTGTGAATATCATATGCATGTACAACTCCAATAATCCATGTACATGGCATGATATCCTTTCATATTTTCAACATAGCTAAAATAGATCCCTCCATGGCTCTATTGGCCATATCCCTTTCTAGGTGTGCTTGGGGTTCCATCCATTGTCCCTCGTTGATGTATATTTTCCCATTTCATCTTCACAAGGATCATTGCTTCCTAAGGAAGGAAGGACTAATCTAGATGGACATCAGTGGACACCCACCTCTTCCACTGACTCAAAATGTTTCTCCATCTTGGTAGTTCTGTTTTCTACAATTGTTTCAAGTCCTAAACTTTTGGGGTTATTTTGATGCCTTAAATGATGTTTATTAACCATTCAAGGACCTAGGGTGGCCATGGCATGCCTAGGTATGCCAACAATTGTACTTCTCAATTATGTATTTCCAATGAGCTATTGTTTGGTCAAACTAAAGATTGTATGCAAATGTTATGCCCCTAGGAAGTTGATGTATCTACTAGCCACCTTGAGCCCCACAATCCTTTCAGTGCTTCATCTCCTAGAATTATGGTTTATGACTTTATGTTAAAATGACATTTCAACCTCTTGTAGTTTCTTCTTATGAATGATCATATCTAACACCTCTCTCTTCAAAAATAACATATCACCATTCTAGCTAGTTTGTATTACTTTGTATTTACAATTTTGCCCTATTTCTTTCATTAATAGAATTTGTCTTTCACTATATTACGATTCTCTTTGAAATAGTTATGTGTGTATGTTTCCATTCATTATATTTCCTTTCATTTCATTATCTATACAATCTAGATAAGAAGAAAAACAGTTTCAAGAAAAAGGGCCATCTAAAGTGATTCTTCTAGTTTGTAAAAGGCCAAGGGGTGAGGAATTAAAAGTGTTATCTTTAATAATAACAATGGGTTAATGTCAGACATAAAATAATTTCTAAAGAAGTAGTTTTTTATTTCCTATCATAGTGGATATATAACAATAAATTTGTTTAAGATAATGTGAGGAGTGAGGGAGTGACCATGCTACCCAAAATCATGGTAGGTGTTATGTGATAATGTATGTTCAACAAAGTAAGTATCCAAAGGAAGGACACATGAACACACTTATAGAATATATTTCATGTATGTATATTTTAGCCTTTTCAATAACATTTTCAATAATGAACAAAAAAGATACAATGGAAAATGCACACATTACACAGATATTTTTCCCCTGGAAACCCAAACTGGGAAAACTAGCATATTCTATATTCATCATAACATACATGTTTTACAATAAAATATACATATAGGATCTCGTAGAATAAAAAATCCTAATACAATAACATGTATGGGTAAAAAACCCTAATTCCTTAACCAGAAATAGAAAACCATTGACAAAAACCATGTGCCAAAAAACCGCCAAAAAATGGACGCAAAAAACAACAAAAAAAATGACACTAGTTCTAACCATGCAAAGAATATAACACATACCCAACAATCTAATTATAAACCACCTTCATGGAATTATTTTGGGCATGATTGATGCAATGATGGAGCTTCTAGTGTAGGGGCTCACTAACAACTATTTTTGTCCCCCATTTCAAACCACATTTGTTTTATTTTGGTTTAATTTTATTGTTGGATTTTAGCATCTTTGCCCAAGGATGAGTGATATAATAGATGGAAGGAAGGTTACAATTAGGGACTGATAAAAAATATATAGAATTGGGGAAAAGTACCAGAGCCAAGATGATAGCTTCCCACCCAAAGGGGAAAACCATAAATGTACCCCTCAAACTAACGCAAAGAAATTTAGCTAGTTGTTGATTGATTTTCCCTACATATCTTGATAGTGATTCAAGACAAAATAAGAAACACTTTAGACTACTAAACATACAATAAAACTCAAAATCAAACTTAAAGGAATAAATATGGAGGAAAGACTAACGATACCACATAACCCAACTCCCCTTTTTCTTCCATCCTTCATTTCCTATTTCACAGGTGAACCATTTGAAACTTCATTCCTTCTCTACAAATGATTCTATGCATGATGGGATAAATGGGAAAATTATTCCAACTGTTATTGATTGAATGGGATGGCTTTGCAATGAGAGCTCCAATATTGGATGCCATCCAAATCAATGTCCTCTACATGATTCAACCGATGTGAGCATGCATCCATGCACCAAGAAGGATCAAATACCTCGAGGTGAAAACCTTTCATAAAATTTGGAACTTTAAAAAAGGGTTTCACCTTAAAGGATTTGATCCCTCTTATAGTTTTATATACTAGGATTTAATATGGATCTTTGTTGATTTATTTTATTGCAATGTTTTTTAGGTTTTTTATTATTATGGTTGACTATTTTTTAAATTTTCATTTATATACCAACATAAAAAAAATTCAATTTAGTTTAGTAATGTTACAGATGTAACATATAACTGTAGATGAACCACCTAATTACTCTTTGTGAGTAGATGTACTATATAAATGTATTAACTACAAACAAATAAGAGAAACATACATACCTATATTTCTTAATTTCCATGGTCTACATTGACAACCACTAATTGACTTTGGCCAAGACATTTTAAGAGGAATTTGTATTTTCATCTGCCATAGAGATTTATAGATAAATGGGACATAAGTTACAATGTCTTCAATACTAGGCTATAAATTTTTATGTGAATCTATTTAGTAATTATATTTATGTTTTTCAAAGTAGGTAGAGATCCTTTGGAGACACAAGTACATAATTAGATGTATTAGAGAAGGTGATAGGAACTTTAGATTATTTCATAATTCTATGATCAATAGAAGAAACCATAATCACATCTCAAATCTTAGGTCAACAACAATGAAAAATATATAAAGGCACGAGGAAATTGAACATGAGCTAAAAATCACACTAGTTTGGTTCTATTGGAGCCTCCAAAGAATAAACATGCAACCATTAAAACTATCATAATTTGTATCCCCCCTCTTGTCTCGCAAGAGGAAAATTTAATTCTATTATGCTCCACCTGTTTTGAAGAAGTACCCAAACAGTCGATGTTGATCCTTTATCCCGATGTTGGTAAAAAGAGTGAATGAAATGTCGATACAAAAAGTGATGGAAATGCATTTTGGTATAAACTGTTTGGATAATTTTGGATCATCATTTTTTTGGTTCGGAGAAAGTTGGAATGTGAAGTTGTGTAGGATTCTAGAAGGTCCAGGAACATTCTACATGATTTTAATTCTACTTTCCTCAGTATCTTCCCTAAATATCAAAATGTGAATACAATAAATAAGTTCAGGCCTATATCTCTCTACAATTTCATCTATAATATCACTACTAAAATTATTTCAAATCATTTGAAACCCATAATGGACTAAATAATATCTCTATAAAAAGGAGGATATGTTTAAGGAAGACATATATTTGATGGTATCATTGTTTCTCATGAAATCATACACTGTTTTAAAATCAACATAGGTCTAGGCATGATTATGAAACTGGACATATCTAAGGCTTGTGATAGACCAAGTTGGAATTTTTTGTAGAAAGTGTTGGAATCCTTTGGTTTCTATCAAGAATGAATCTTATGGGTTATAAATTTGGTTTCCACAACTTTTTTTTAGTCTTGGTTATTGGATATCCCTCAGCTACTTTCAACCCTTCACGAGGAATTAGATAACAATATCCATTATTTCTCTTTTTGTTCGTCCTTGTATCAAAGGACTAGGAAAAAGTATTATATTAACCTTGAATGCAGGATTCATAAAAGGAATTAAATTGATCAAAAATGTCAATATTTTATCCCACCCACAACTCATGGATTCCACACTACTCATAGGGGATCCTTGTATCCATGAATCTCATATGATCAAGCTCAAACTAGACACCTTTATTATTGCATTGGGAGATATGATAAATCAAGTAAATCTCCAATCTTGTTCTTTAATACCCCCTCAAAATACATAGTAGTATCGATATATTATTTTCTTCTTAAAAGGATCCCTTACCTCTAAATATCTAGGTGTCCCCCTTATAGAGAATTCCTTAAGAAATTTCTCATGGGAAGATATTGTGTATAAAATAGAATCTAAGGTAAATTGTTGGAATTTCATATTCCTAACCCTATTAGGAAA
>JZKD02S2208898.1:11051-22313 GCA_000966675.3 Picea glauca | reverse complement strand
GTGATTCTGGACCCCCCCACCTTTCTACCTTAAAGTAGAGGGGGGGGTCCGGAATCGAGGACGCATCTCTCCGACGGCTGCGATTTGAGCGCCCAGATCAACGACGCGCAGGATATCCGAACATCCTCTGTCTTCCTGCATTTAATCAGCGTGGGCCCCCTTTCCTTGTCGTGTTATCTTGCCATCTTTTCTTCATCTAACCATGCGATGAGGCTCACTCCCTTTAGCCCCTTCCTCATCCTCTGACATCTGTCCATCCCCCCTCTTCTGGTCTGTGTGGCCCCTTTCCCATATCATCATCCACTCACCACCTCCCATGTGTCCCACTCTCTTCCATGTCAGCCTCCCACTAAAATGTGCCCATTATATCTCATCTCCTGCCCCCTCCGCTTATTGTCTTCCGCCATGTGTCTTCCCCTGTAACCTCTTTCACACCCTCATAGTTTTGGTATCACCACTCCCATTATGTGCCCCATCCTTCGCGTTGGCCTCCACGCCTATTCATCAGGCCGTTCAACTAATCCAGGTGGCATCGCGTAGGATCTTCCGTGTCGCAAAAGTGTCGAGTTGGCCAGACCATCCTCAATCCCAAAGAAGCAGTTATTGAAGTAGTTGGTGGTGGTTAGACATCACCTCTGCCATAATAGGAAGGTCCGACGATGAATTAAAGACACATCGATTCGCCCACGGAACTGTCAGGAGTTCGATTGCGTCTGCCATAAGTGCACGATCATTCAGAGACTGCAGGTGCAGATTGTCAGAAGCCATGCAGACACAAATTTTTAATGCAGCATCTCGATTTCGTTGTTGTTGTTGTTTCGAGTATATGTAGGCGTTTTCGCCATTTTTGTATCTATCGATGGTTGAGCAGAGCTCCCTACTGTAATGTTTTAGCAGCTATTCTAGCTTTCAGCTTATGAATTTGTATATGAGATTTCTTGTTTTATGACAGACAGTTCTTCTTACTCTGTCTAATTTTCATCTTATGATAAGAGGGTTCGTAAACGACTGACTCGCACAAATTGTTGCAGTTATGTTATGATAAAAGATTTATTGTTGCATTACTGCATTCTTTGGATTTTGCGTTTGAATGTAGGATGACCTTGCGTTCAGACGTCTTTTTCTACAGTCTGTTAGAAACCTGTTGTTTATAACAGACCTCCGCTTTTCTCTTGTACAAGTCTTCCTCCTGTTCACCCTTTACTATAGCTCACTATCTGAAATTTACGCAAGACCTCACTTGCTCATGCATACCTGACCTGGTTTCAGAGTTGGAACGCTATTGTTTTGAGTTTCCCTCCATTCGATCACCCATCTATAAACAACCGTGACATAAAACTGATGGGCGTCGGGCTCTGCTCCTTCTAGCAATCCAGGAGTGACTTTCGTCGCCAACACATTCTTTAAAAACAAACAACAAATAATGCAGAGAAACAAGTTTTCTTTTTCTGCGTCCATTGAATTAAAAAACATTTAATGTTTGAATGACTCAAGCACTTACATGCGATTTCCGCCACAAATCATGAATGTCGTTGTCATCGGTCGTTCACCAAAGACGAAACAAAGAATTTTCCTGATGCATGATATTTCGTCCCAAATCTCGGAGATGGTGATGCATTTTTATCACATTGTTTTCGATGTCCACCTCTACAAGGCACCTACTTTCTAGATTCAAAAGCCCCACCAAACCGTTCCATACTGTCATGGCCACATCCCTAGCCATATCCCTGTCTTCTCCTATGAAAAAACAACAGGCAAAGTCTAAGAATATATGTTTTTGGTCTCCATCTAATGCATCGTAACTTATTTGAAGCCTCTCCTGAATCTCACTCGGAAGTTTTAATTGACCAAGTTTATCCAATTGGCCTTCCCAATAAGATTTTCCATTCTTTTGAGATAGAAGCGCCCCAAACACTTTCAAAGACAAAAGCAATCCATGTCAGGCCTTACAAAACTTGTCTACAAGAATTTTGAATCCTGGAGGTGGACGAGGCTGCAAGAAGAGTATTGTTCGTTGAGGCTTGTTAACTTATAGATTGACGACTCTGCTATTCCTAAGCTGAACGCGAGATGTAATCAAAATCAAGCTAAGTGAATGAAGGACTTCTTTTATTGGCAAAAATACATAATCTAAAACGACTAGAGCATGTGACGAGGTATTTCTATGCCATCACCAATGCTATCTATTGTTCATTCCTCATAGTCAAGGCTTCAAAAAGTTTTCTATGAGGCTATATGAGATCTAATAATAAGAAGTATTTTTGTCAATTGCAATGGGGGAATCTGAAACACGGAGTTATATTTTAATTTGAAAGGTTATTGCTATTTTAATAGGTTAACCATTTAAAATATAGGGGTTGTTTAAACATTCCATTTTTTTAACTTTTTGATAGAATAGATTATTGGTCAAACAGAGCTTGGTGAAATTACTATTTTTTATTGTTTAAATTGTATTTTTTTAATGTATAAATAGATTTAGCACCCTTAAAAACCATCAAAATAATATAAATAAAATAAAATTAATGTATATTTTAATATTAAGAATAATGTTAAATTATAATATTCATTTTTAGTTTACTGAGTTTAATTTAGGCAGTTAAGTGGAATGATGGTCATCCTTCCCATTAAGATTCAATTTTAACAAGTAACATGTTGAATTCTTAATAAATAGATTTTTATAATGGCTTGAAGCCTTATTGTTAAGTGAGTATTGGCTTCTTTAATTTTTCAAACAAATACTTATCTAGAAAGACATTGGACTTTAAACATCTAATAATATCAACCATCATATAATTTCATAAATATATCTTAAAATATTTCATAATTACAGTGATAGTTATCCTATAGACTTATACTTATTGAAAACTTCTAGATTAATCACTCTTTTAATACCAAATTCGAAATGAATAAATTAGATTCATTTAATCATTACTCTTTTAATTCGAAATGAATAAACTAGATTTATTTAATAATACCATTTTTCGAAATGAATAAACTAGATTTATTTAATAATACCAAATTCGAAATGAATAAACTAGATTTATTTAATAATACCAAATTCGAAATGAATAAACTAGATTTATTTAATAATAACAAATTCGAAATGAATAAACTAGATTTATTTAATAATACCAAATTCGAAATGAATAAACTAGATTTATTTAATAATTAGTGAATGTAATTATCAATTTTTACAGTCTGTAATTTCCAAAAATTTACTATCCGTAATTTCCTAATATTTACCTTTTCTAATTTCCTTGATTGTTTCTAACGTTTCCGATGTGCATGCGTTGCTTAGTTGTTTCCATTTCTAGGATCTCGACGCTGTGACGGCGTTGGAGAGTGGAAGCGCATGCAGGTTCCATATATGTACGAATAATTATAAAGCATATTTTTTCCTGTGTTTGATAATCAAGGAGTTTTTTTCATTTTACTTGTGGAGTTTCGGAGTGTGCTAACTCGGAATCAATTTTTCCTCCCAAGTTAGTTTTTTGGTAGGTTTTCTTGGCAGTGCGGTTTTTTTGGTCAATCCAAAACTTTGGTCGATTTTTTGAGCATCTGGGTTGAATTAAAATGGGCCAAAATCCCTGGGGCAAGGCTCTGAAATGCATGGAACTTTGATCCATGCGAAATTCAGGTTACCCCTAAAAATCTGCAGGATTCATGCCCATTTTTTTGTTGCCTGAACAACGGGTATGTTTTCTCCCGAGTTAGCCTACTCCCATTTTTTTTGAAGTGGGCAGAGGAAAGAACACAAATATTAAACTCAATCAAATAACAAATTGATATTGCCAAATGCCTACATAAACAATTACACACTCCTCTTTTTATAGAGGTCTTTAGAAGGATCCCCAAGATCCAGAACATTCATGAAGCGACTCGAGTGTCTGTGGGATATGGAGGTGGAGGAACAGTAGTCGGTGGTTGAGTGGAAGGTTTTGTTTTAATGCGGTAGGTAGAAATTAAATTGTCCAACACTCCCCCCTAATTTCTACTACTAATTACATCAATATTTATAATGCCTAAAACTTCTCTCAAATACTCAAATTGGTCTGGTGCTAAAGCCTTTGTAAATATGTCTGCAAGTTGCTCCTTTGATATGCAATGTTGTAGGATGAGTTCTCCATTGTTGACAAGTTCTCGAATGGAGTGATATCTCGTGTTAATTGTGAAAAACATGATTCTTTGATAGTGCAATGGTGGACTTGTTGTCACAATAGATTGTAGTAGCCTCCTCTTGATTATGCATTAGATCCTTCAATATTCTTCGCATCTAAATTGATTGACATGTTGCTGATGTACTTGCTACATACTCTACTTCTGCTGATGAGATTGTCACTATTGGTTGTTTCTTTGATACCCATGCCATAACTCCTGTTCCAAGATGAAATGCATATCAAGATGTGCTCTTTTAGTCATCAATGCTTCCTGCAAAATCATTATCTGTGTATCCAACCAACTGCAGATTATTTGAAGTGGAATACAGTATGCCATGATTCATAGTCCTTGCAATGTATCTTAGTAACCTTTTTCCTGCTTTCAAATGTGAATTCTTTGGTGTGTCCATGAATCTAGAAATCAAACTGACTCCATACATTATATCTGGCCTAGTCACGGTGAAATACATCAAACTTCCAACCAAATTTATGAATATGGTTGAATCACAATCCATCTCATTTTGTTCTCTACTTAGTTTTGTGCCTATAATGTCCCCATTTTGGGACATTATAACATAACAACATTTCAGAGTGTTATGTTTACTCGAGTATCCAGATAGGGGTGACAGAGAGTTCAGGAGATATTGAGGGGTTTATTTGGGCTCGACTTGCATTGATCATCATCAGGATCCATTCTGCGTAGCTGGGCTTTGGTTTCATTGCATTCCGACGATTTCCATAATTTTGAGTTATTGTGGGTCATATCTTAATTAAATTCACTAAGAATGTCATAATGGGCATATTACTTAGAGAAACCTGTTAGTGTAATAGCTCATTGGAATCGGGAGGAAGAGCACTACAGGATAAGATGACGAGAAGTGACTTTCAGTGGCCGGAAAAGCCAGCAGGATGGATAAATCACTTTTTAGAGGTAAAATGGTCAATTAATTAATTAATTAAGAGATTTAATCAAGGAATAATAAAATAAAGTAAAAGTCACTTGGAGGGAAAATGTCAACAACGAATTAGGGTTTGAGGAAGCTATAAAGGCAGGGTAAAGCAACCTAATTCATTATGCATTGTTATGATTTGATGTTGAGAGTTCCCAGAGGAGGAAGATAGTCGACCTTATTGTTTTGTGGATTTCTGGAGGAAACCACCACCATTGATCGGTTTCGGTGTTGAGAGACACAACCTAGCCCATCAGAGATACCATCCAGGTATTTCACTGTACTTTTCAGGAGTATCCATTACAGAGTGCACAACTTAGCCAGTGAGGGCACAAGTCAGTTTGAGGGTTTGGAGAGATGCACGAGGTCCATGTCTAGATTGTAGTTTCCTTCTGACCCATTTGAGATCCAGCCAGGGCGCTTCTATTGAGCCATCTATCGTCAGATTCTGACAGTGGAATCTTGCATATTGCCTCATCCAACCATTTAGGGTGCAGCTGCTCCGGACAGATATTTGGGGTTGCATGAAAAGTATAAGAGCAGATCAGGGAAAATCCTTCCGACCGAGTTCCACATTTGGCGAGAAGATCGTTTTGATCCCTATAGCAGCAGATTCCATTGGTGGAATCCTTTGGGGTGCATCCAGTGTCCCAGGAGGCGCGCAAACCTCCCAGGGGTCCAGATCCAGTGCCCCAGAGACTAGATCCGAGATACGACACTCATCCATTTCAATCTAGAGGCTAGGGCGCTTCTATTGGAATAATTTCCAGTGCATTCCAATGGTCTATCCTTCCGGACGAATTTTCTAGTTGGTAGCCGTTACCGTACTTCTCCAGAATCACATATTTTTGCCGATCTATCTGTGCATGCATCAGATATGTTATCATCTTCCGATCACGGGTATTTTTATGCTACTTGCTTATATTCCAGTGATGATCCATGAGATCTAGATGACGTTTATATTCTATATTTCCAATAGGCTATTGTATTTCCAGGCTTTAGTCGTATAATACATGATATTGGGTAGTTGATGTTCTTTACTTATGCATGCGTCCTTTATATGTTGTTTAAACCATAAATATGCAACATGCACATGCAATAACCATCAAGATCTCAAACATACAACTAAAACACATCCAAAAACCCCAAGTGTATCAGATCTGCAAGATAGAACAATAGATCAGTAGCAAATATCTTGATCAGCGGGATCAGGGATATTACAGTGGTATCAGAGATTTAGTCCTGCTAGCCTGTGACTAAAGTCGATGAGTTTAGTGGGTGACCCATAAGGAAGAGAGGATGCTAGGAGACAGATATGAGAGACTAGAGGGAAGTGGTAAGGCTCCCATGGAACCAGTGGCAACCTTCATGTAGGTTATCAGTGATATGTTAGCTAGTCAGTGGACCATGTCTCAGTCCTTGGCTCAGGTGGCTTATAGATTGGCTATGGTGGGAATTTCGGGCACACAAGCCCCACATGTAGCACAAGGGAACTCGGGGGTAGGCAATAGACCCCAGACACCTACTCACACATACACATCTTCGAGTAGGATTCCCAGACCATGTTTCCCTAGTTTTCAAAGGGCACTAGCAGCAACAACACAATAGTCATTAGCACACAGGCTGCCCACTCAGGCGAAAGAATTTGCAGAGCACAAGAGGGAGTATGCAGCATTGGGTCCTGACTTTCATCATGACATGACACTGGTTGAGTATTGTGGACTTAGGGGCATGGACCATCCCAGAGAACCTCAGAGAGGAGGACAACAACAACAACATGGGAATAATATAGATTTCATCCAGAAAGTTGGTAAACTCACCACACCTTCTTTTGATGGATCGTCCAAATGCACTGCCAGAGCTGGGGTACAAAAGTTAGACATGTACTACAATCTCAACCAGATGATCGAGACAGAGGCTAGTGACTCTTGCGCATTTGAGGGACAGTTGGATGGACAGGATGATAGTGCATGTCCTTCATCTTTCCCATCAGGCAATGTTGAGGATTCAACACTTCAGCATACTAGTGACACTTGTAAGGATTCATATGTGTTGGCACTTAGACATGATGAGATTAGGAGGTTGGATGACCTACGTATGGGTGTAGACATGGCTTCCAAGACATCATGTATGGAGGATGATGAGCTTCCTATGATGAGAGAGCCACATTTTTCATCTTCTCAGTCATATATTCTAGCCATGACACATGAGGAGATCAATGGCATTCCTGATATGGTAGAGGAGTCTTGTGTGGGGATTGTACACAAGGGACATATGGATCTGTAGGCCCAGGAGGAGAGGTATGGCTTGGAGATAGTTGACATTACACATACCTATCAGTATGAGGAGAGTGAGTCACCACTCTTGGAGATTCCATTGATGGACCAGGTTGTGGAGACTGATAGCTTGTTGGAACACTTACTCCCAGGATCGATCTACAGTGATGATGATACACTCCTTATTGTTCGGGATGACCATAGCATGTGTCTGGACAGATTTGTATGGGATCCAGGCGCAGATGATATTAGTAGGGTGAGCGCACAGGAGGATACATCTGCCCATATAGGATATAGTGCGATTCATATGAGGGTAGCAGTTGGTGATGGTGTGCAGTGCCCTATAGGAGGACTCAGTAGCGTAGTGGACCATGGGAAGTTAAGTGCCTTATCTTTTGAGGAGTGTGTTGTTGGGGATTCCATTATTGACACTAGCAGTGAGGGGCATGAGGTAGAACCTCAATGGTACTGTGATCAGGAGTCATGACACTAGACGAGACAATTGAGAGTCAGTGAGGACATGATCATGGCAGCCACTCGATGCATTGATGATACACATGCATTGGTGGTAGGTTATTGTTGGAGAGCCTCGATGGCACATGATAGTTCAGATAGGGGACTTGCCATTGATGACTTCCATACACTCATGGAGAGAGTGACTGTGATGAGGGATGACTACCAGCAGTTATTGATGGACAGAGATTACCTATTGGAGATTAGCAAGAAGTATCATAGGGAACTGAGGGAGCAAGAGCTAGAGGTGGACCGACTCACCCGTGAGTTGGTGAGCACACGAGGATTCTTGGAAGGCACACAAACAACCCTTCAAGAATCAAAGTCCAGATTAGATGAGCTCCTTGAGGAGACTGGTTAGAGATACATTATATCTATCTCGGCAGAGAGTCTGATATGTTCCTTAGTTACATTGCTGGAGGATATCTAGGTGTCACAGGGGCCACCATTGATGGGTAGTTCTGAGACAATCGATCATACACATACACATGAGGATTCAGGAGCCAGTGGTAGTTATGAGGATGCTTTCATTTGTGTTCCAGGATTGGTTGATATCCACATAGAGGTTGATTCGACAATACACCTTGGACATATGATGATGAGAGAGATGTATAGTGGGATTCATGGGGACGCATTGGATGGCAGGGAGGAGACACACTTAGGAGCATGGAGATTCCTCTCCCTTGCAGCAACACATAGTTCTCGGAGATCACCTTCACAATAGAAACAACTATCTGAGTGATGATGGAGGGAGAGTGATTGAACAATAGTTTGTGGAGTTATCTACTGTTGTACTTGATAGTTGGAGTTTAGGTGATTATTCACCATGGGTTCTAGTTGATGAGCTTTTGGTCCAATCCCGGGGATTGACCAAAGCATATGATACTTTCCAATCCTACAGTTGGGTGTAGATATTTATGATATCCTTTCTTGACACTTTTATCATTGACAACAACATAGAGGGTGCTAGACAGTGGCAGGGAACATGGAGAGTTGGTAGGCTGAGACCACTTGACAGGAGTGTCTTGATTGCATATAGTAGGATAGGGGTGGATAATCAGGGGAAGAAAGTTGAGGTCCTAGGCATGATGGAGAGTATCCTAGGCCATGGGATAGAGGATAACTCAGAGGTTTCTACATATTCAGACTCTCATTGGGATGAGGGTGGATGAATTTCGACAATTATCAGTAGGGCACATCAATAGTTAGTGGGGATTGGAAGTGATGAGCTTCCAAATTTGACATGGGATCTTGGAGTCCATTGGGTCAATAGCTTGTTTCATATTATGAGGATCCATGCGTGGAGGGTCCAGTATGGATACTTTGAGCAAAGAGTCATGATCAAAATAGAGAAACATCAACATGATGGTCCCTGTCAGAGACTAGCATGGGACCCTGGGATTACAGGGCTGGGCATTTCATTGACTGATAGAGACGAGCAAACGTTTGCAGGGGGAAGTCACTTTGATTTTCCATTGAGTTTTAGTATTGGGGAGAGAACGTCACTCATTGGTGATTCGTTGAGGTCTTGTAGTACCTCACTATGGCAACAACATGTTCAGTCGGTGGGGGTCGTGCTGAGTTTGGTATGGTTTGGTAGGATAGACCCATTTTAGGTTGAGGCCATATTTTATGTGCAGGAGACTCATGGTGTTGATATGTTAAAGAACTATACTCCACAGGGCATTGCAGTTCACATTCTGATATGGGATCCAGGGATTAGAGTGCTTGGTAGTTCATCATTTGATCTAGTTGAGTTTCGAGTAAAGTGGTTGCTTGGGGAGTTGACTGAGATTTTTGGGCCATTGATCATTCTACTCATCAAGATCATGTGGGTTCCATGTGTGGTGAACACTTGGAAAGACCACATCTTGAGGGGAGTCTACCTTGTGTCACACAGGTGGATATGGGACCTCGGTATCATATGTAGTTGGATTCAGTTATTGCTTGAGGATAAGCAATATTTCGACAGGGAGGACTATAATGTCCCCATGTTGGGACATTATAACATTACAACATTTTAGAGTGTTATGCCTACCCGAGTAGCCAGATAGGGGTGACAGAGAGTTTGGGAGATATTGAGGGGTTTATTTAGGCCTGAATTGCATCGATCATCATCAGGATCCATTCTGCATAGCTGGGTTTTAGTTTCATTTCATTCCGACGATTTCTGTAATTTTGAGTTATTATGGGTCATATCTTAATTAAATGTAATAGCAGGTGAATGTAATAGTCAGTGAAATAGAACATGATGAGTGGTATTCTGACATAGTTTATTATCTAAAGAACTTGTCTTGCCCTGATCATCTGGTAGATTACAAGAGGAGGGATTTGAGGTTGAAGGCTATGAAGTAATGTCTGACTAAATATGGAATTGGGTGGAAGAATCTCGATGGTGTTATACTTCGATGCACAAACAAGGAAGAGGAAAAAAAGATCTTGGAGGAATTGCATTCTGGGCATTGTGGTGGACACTTTGCTGCATGTACTACTACCCATAAGATCTTGAAATCTATTTATTATTGGCCAACGCTTTTATCAGATGCTTATAAGCACATTCGGTCTTGCCAGCCTTGCCAATACTTCATCGGCAAACCAAAACTTCCAGCACAACTTTTGAAACCGGTAGTAGTGGAGGCACCCTTTCAACAATGGGGCCTGGATTTTATTGGTGAATTCAAGGATAATTCAAGTAATGGATATCGTTGGATCCTGACAGCTACAGATTATTTCACTAGATGGGTTGAATCAATTCCTACAAAGAAGGCCACTGAAGATCTTGTCATGAACTTCTTGGAAGATCGGATCATAACTAGGTTTGGCATCCCTTCCAAAATCACTACGGATAATGCTAAAGCTTTC
The DNA here is from genome assembly GCA_000966675.3 of Picea glauca. NCBI lineage: Eukaryota > Viridiplantae > Streptophyta > Pinopsida > Pinales > Pinaceae > Picea > Picea glauca. The sequence continues at coordinate 11,555 of JZKD02S2208898.1, read as the reverse complement.
AGCTCTTACGCTCTGGTAGAATTTTGTTTCAAATATAGCATTACCCTATCCCATTCTTCAAACTAATACCCAGAAGGAAATGGGTTAGTATATTCAACCAACAAGAACCTCATGAATATCCTAAAAAAGGTTGTCGAAGAAAATAACAAGTCATGGGATAGTAAAATAAAGTATGCAGCATGGGCAGATCAAATAACAACAAAAACTTCCACGGGGAAAACTGCTTTTGAGCTAGTATATGGAATCGAAGCAAAACTTCCTGTAAACCTCCAAATTCCTATCCTCCGATTCGCACAACAATACGACACAGATGCAGAGGCGATCCAAGGAAGAATAAATCGGCTGATAGAATTAGATGAAACACGGAGAAATGCCTTGGGTCAAATAACAAGGAACCAAGAGAAGATAAAAAACACTTTTGATCACAAGGCCAAGGAAAGAACTTTCACCAAAGGAGATCTTGTCCTGCTGTGGGATAAAAGGAAAGAAAATCCTGGCATGCAA
>JZKD02S2208865.1:12093-39477 GCA_000966675.3 Picea glauca | reverse complement strand
ATTTTCACAAAGCCGCTTGCAAAGAATGTTTTTGAGCATCTCCGGGAGGAGATTGGTATTGCAGACATACATGGCAGTGAAGATTAAAGGGGAGTGTTGGTGACGTGGATCTCCAAATCTATTAATCTCCCCTGCCATAAATTTTGTCAACCACTCTCCAGCTTCTGCATTTAATTCCTCCTTCTTCTACAGTCTTCTACGTATCTCGATTCCTCTGCCAATTTGTGTGTTCGTGAAGCTTCCCCCCGACTCTAAAAAAAAATGTACTCTGTTTTGTAAATGCATATAGCTGCTCTGTTTTCTGTAATGAAAAAACTGCAACTCTGTTTTTTGTCTGAAGCAGCCGCTGATACTCTGTTTTCTACAATGGATGTAATCTGTTTTGTCTTAATACTCAGATACAAATCTTATGGCTTTTATTCTTTCTTTGTTTTTTGTGTGGGCAATTTGTAATTAGACGCGTCTGAACCAGCAGCTCTGCACTCTGCAATTAATATCATCTCTTATGAAATAAAATATGCCATCATTGCCTCACAAAAATCCGTCTAAATTCGTCCACAGTTTGTTCAACATGGGCATAATGCGGTCCGTCCATGAACTGTACTTGATGGCAACCAAATGTCTGCACACGCTGCATTCCTTGCTGAGGGAGTGAATCACAAGGAAATTTGAACGCATCCGGGACCTTAAATGCGTGATATGGTGGATTCTGTGATATATATTATGGATTCTGTCAAATTAATATTTACGACCTATTTAAACAATCAGTAATCACCTTTTTTTTAAACATGGTTATCAATTCTCCCCTTAATTGATTTTTTTGCACAAATTTTGATCAACACTTCTCAAAAACTCTTTGGGTTCAGATTTGATCGTGATGGTTCTATTGATGAGGTTCTTATTCCAGTAATAGGCCTGCAACTTGATGTTCTTATTCCAGTGATGTTGTGCATTTATTCCTGCCATTAATTGGCCTGTGAAGTTCTTGATCTTATTCCGCTCATCGTTAGGGCGATAGAAATCTTGTTGATCCTCAGATGGACTATCGATTTACAAAAGCAAAATCCACAATCTGAAAATACATAATACCTGTCAGATAACTCTGACAAGGAGAGTTATAAAATTTAGAAGAATTACAAAGGCTCGCGCCAGGTAGGGGTCGAACCTACGACTTTCTGCTTAGGAAACAGACGCTCTATCCACTGAGCTACAGGCGCGGATCTTTGTTTTATTCCTATATTTAATCTGAAGCCCATATCAATTTTAGTTTCATTTTCGCGTCTCCAATTTCAGATTCGCACTAATTTTAATTCTATTTTTGGTGTATCTAATTTCATATTTTTAAAGCCCGGCTTTATTAAAAACTAAGTGGTTCGAATCCTGTAATTAATAGTTCAATTTCAGTTTTAATACATAAAGTCATCGCCATTACCATTCCACAGCCTGATAATTCCACTAGACGCGAATCGAACCCAGGTCTGCGCCGTCACTAGCTATCGAAAATACAAACATTAAAAGTAGATAAAACTGACATCGAAATTTGATGTAGCAAATGCTCTACCACTGAGATATAGGCCCATTAACATTGTTTATTTTTGATTTCTTTTGCTGATCTGAGTTTAAATTTGATTACCCAAGCATAATTGAATGTGCATTTAGAGAAGGGAAGATTCCACATGATATGACCAAAATAATTTAATCAAATTATTATAAATTTGTGCGTTTGGGACTTATTCGTTTTAAAGTTTCTTAATTAGTTTTGAATTTGTAGATAATGAAGCTATATTATATTTTTGGTGGAAAGGAAAAATATTTTATCTTTCATAAGTGTTTGATTTTTCGTTAGTCCAAAACGATTGTTTTGACATTTTTTTTTTTTTATTATGGACAGTTTTTTTTGAAAAGTTTTAAAAATTACACCTGCAATTTACGGAACCTCATAGTTCACCTTAGGTTTTGTTTATTTGTATTTCTGTAAATGTTAGTCATTTTGGTGAGTGTTAGAGTAGCATGTTGGTTGTTGATACGGGTCTAGGATGAGATGTTGGGGTGTGGTAGCATGGTGACATCAATGCATAATATTTTTTTGGTTCATTATGGAAGACTATGCAAACTCTCTTTGGGTTTTTAGTGATCCTGGTGGTTCTATATGGTTGTGAAGTGTGGGTCAGCAACATATTTGACTTACAGTGGAAGCAAATTGAGAAAATTCAAAAATGCTTGATCACAAACAAGTTTTAAATTAAAAGTCCAGTGCCTTATGATATCATGCTGAGTGAAATGGGGGCTTCTCCTATTGAAGCAATTGCTATGGTGTGTCTCATAAGATATCTAAAAAAAAATGAGCAAATGGATGACAGTCGGTGGCCTAAGATCGTCTTCAATGACATATTGTGCAAAAGAAAGAAGATGTGGATGCAACAAAATATTAAATGGCTTAATAAATGGGATATCCACTTGAACAGGTGCCCTACGAACAGTAAAGAGATAAAGGTTGTTGTTATTGATAGGTTCCACAAGCGAACTTGGGATAAAGGGCTCGGGAGAAAGAAATAGTATTATATTGAAGAGTTTAACCCCACATACAATCATCATCAAAAAGCGTACATAGGGGCCAATATATCTTGGAGAACCAAAATGCTTATTGCCCAATTAAGAACCAATTCCCATCAACTCCATTGTGAAACTGGGCGTTGGAAAAGACCAAAAGAAGCTTGGGAAGAAAGGGTGTGTGTGTGTTCTGCACTTCGAGAAAAGTGGAAACAGAAAAACATTTCATTTTAGAGTGTGAAGCCTTCAAAGACAGTAGGGACAATTATATAAGTGTCTTGACAACTAGCTCTTGGAATAACTTATTCAACGAGGGGACAATGGAGAAATTTGGGGAGTTCATCATCAAGTTGAATAGGAAAAGGGTTGAACTGCAGAAATCAGTGTGTGAGGCGGTTTGTCCCATAGGCTATTGTTAGCCTCGTGGATGTTAAAATCATTTTCTTTCTTTCTTATTATGATTATTTATTTATGTTTGGGATGAGTAGACCTCCGAGCTTATCTTAATTCTAGATTTGCAAATGTCATCCACGTGTTTGAGGGGTCACTTCTTGTTATCAATCTTCTCTTCCTCATTGTCGTGTCTCCTCCTTCTCGACGAGGCCCCTTATGTAGGCAACCTTCATTTGGGTTCCATCCACCTGCTTGTGGGACCCCACCTCGTCAAACGAGAGTTCAAATCCCGCCAACTAAAATTTTCAAACAATCAACTGAGTTATTTAGTGATGTTAGGATCTAGACCTCCTCTACTATCCTCGGAGGTTTGTCGAGGAGAAACCCCTTGAAGAATCAAGGTGGGAGGTAAATATTGCAATCTTAAGTGTGATTGTTTAAAGGTGTGTATAGTTGTTTTGGTACCTCTAGGATCCACCCTTTACGTCCATTACCATGTTTTTTATGATTTGTTTGATTAGTATACACATTTTTTTTAATTTTTTATGTTAAGGTTTCTCATGTTGGAATAACTCCTACTTGTCTTGTTAATTAATGTGAGATTATTCATCATATCATAGGGTTATGATTTATTATTGAACTTGGATATTGTAATGTAGAGATTATTCTCTACTTGGTTGGTTAGATCCTAACCTTTAAGAGTTTGTTAATAAGTTGGATTTGAGAAAATTGATCCAACTTACTTAGCTCTTAGACTTGGTGTGTAGTTGAGATATTCTCTCAACTCATTGATTGTATGGCTAAGATAATCAATCTATCTTAAGGAAAAAATTAATGTATATATGTGTGGAATACTTCATTGAATTAATAAGATACTTAAAACATTTTTGGTGTGAAAGAAAATATGTTTACTCTCCATTTTTCTTTCATCTTAGGGTCTTGATTTTATATGAAAAATTATCATCTCATAAAACTAATAATCATAACATTTGACTTCGCTCCACCATTTACATCGATTACCCTGTTTTTTATTATTTGCTTAATTGGTATACACATTTCTGAATTTTCGATGTTAGGGTTTCTCAAGGTCTTGATTTTATATGGTAGATGCTCATATCACAAAACTAATAATTGGAAGATTTGACTAAGTCCAAAAGTCTACCCAAAGCGACAACAACAAAGGTAGTAGAATGATCTGATCAATTTCTTAATTTTTCTCCTCTATGAATTGCTCGATAAGAATTTCTCTTAATTTTTGCAGCTATGTTCATTCCATTTTTTTTCAAGTACATTTATAATTATTATACTTCTCCAAACCTTTCGTCCATGCACTCCAAGACGGTTGTGTTCTTCTACTATTTTCAATAATATAATCACATGTGTAGCCTTCATGTGTTGCTTATATTTATCATATTTCTCTTGCAAGAACTGTGAACTTTTGAGTGCACAAAACATGTGGTTCTCATTGTTTATTGCTCCATCTTCGCAATGTTGGGTGCATGTAGCTCCAATTGTATGGAATGCATAATAGCATCCATGTATAGCTCCATTTTTATTTAATTAACTAGGCACTACTTTTGTATCTCAACGTGTATTTTTGGTTTGGTAACTCATTCTATTATAATTCTATAATTCTCTCAATCATGGAAATACAATGATATAATTATGTGTTACTATCAGGGTCTTTTGTACATGATCGACATCCTTGGTTGATACGCAATATAGAAACAAGAATATGCAACAAAGCCATGCTATCTTTGTCCATGTCTTATATAATTATTTTTATATTCTTTTTGAGCTTTGTGGGTTTATCGTGTTGAAAATGTGGTTTTCATCATCATCGATATCTTAGAAATTTTGATATTTTGCAGGAATCTTTTGATGGTGAATTTACTATGATTTCCCATTCTGGAATCTTCTTAAATACATATTAACTTCACAGTATACATACATATTAAAGATTGTCGGTAAATATTAAACAATGTGTGCTCATATTATCGGTACTCATGGATGATGATGCTATACTTGATGGTGAGAGAGTTCTAGTGTTAGAGATGTGTATGATGATCTTATTGTGACACTTGACACAATAGACGGACTTTCATAGAGTGCTCCCTTTATGGAATAATTTTCATGGTGATATGTTAGGTTTTGAGAGGTCAATCTAGTCCATGTGCCACTCATTTCTTTCTTCCTAGATTTCTTGCCTTATTCTACATGTTTTGGCATTGATATTTCACCTTATCATGGATGTAAACTTCATATCTTCTGAGTTCCCTAGCTTCCTTGGAAGGTTTTGACACTTGGAACACTCTGTGATGACATGGACTACTATTCCTAGTGGATCTCTCTTCGTGTGCACCTCTTTTGATGTGATCCTTACCCTCACAATGGCTAGTTGACTCACTTGATATTGTTATCTCTAGTGCTTTGAGGATGGCTTGGCATGATTTATCCCAATGGAGGCCTTTTACTTAGGGACCCTCACTTGTTTGGTGACTTTGGCACTTGGATAAACTTGTACACATTGCAACCTTTGGGGCACCTTGCCTTAGGCATTGGGACCTTACCTTAGGCATTGCATCACTTGCATCAAGAGTTGTGATACAACATTGGGCATTGTGACACTACATTTTGAGTTTGATATCGCACCAATTGAATTGGGTGTTGTGAGCCTTCCTAGGGCATTGTGACAATACCATGGAGAATTTTAGAGGCTATGTATCGCCCATGGGCTAATTTTCCATGTTTTTTCCAAAAAAAAGATTTTTCAATTTCCATTTTTTCTAAAAGTGATTCACCCAAATTATATAGAATAAAATTATTTTACCTTAAAATAGACCAAATTCTATAGAAACTATATAAAATCCTTAGAAATTTGAATATTTTTACAAAAATCTCGCCAAACATTTTATACTTTGCATATTAAAGACTAGTAAGATTCGCCAAGGTTTCTACATTCTAAGATAAATTTTCATCCTTAAAATTATCTCCATGTGACACTTGCCTAGGATGTTGTGATCTACATTGGGAGCTGTGACATTGCCTTGAGAGTGGCGATATTGCATTGAGAGTTGTGTCATGACATTGAAAGTCGTGACACGCTCCTTGGACATTGAAGAAAGTGGCTAGCATGTGGATTTCCACTTTTGAGGAGTTTCCATATGGAGCGCTCACTTGCCTTGGCACACATGTATGATAACTCAAATCTCATCATTGTTCATTGCTAGAAAGGTGTCAACCCCTTTTCTGTGGTTGTTTTTTGGCATCTTGCACATGGATTGATGAGTTTGTTGGTGGTTTGACTCCTCACATTGGGGGATCTAACCACTTGCACATGATTTGATGGTGCTACACCTTGGATACCACCTCTCCATGATATTATAAGAGGGACTACCACCTACTTGGTCCATGCATGCCATGGATCTTGCATATATTTAGTGGAGTAACTTGTATTGAAGAAGATTGAGGGGGTGGCTACCATATTTATCCTACATGTGCCACTTTGGAGCTTGAGCATGGAGCTTTTTATTGCACACTTTAAATTGATATTGATGTGATGTCCTATTTATGATGTCACGTGTCTGTTGATGTGATGTCCTATTTATGATTTACTTTGAGTGATCAATGTTTTACTAGGCTCTCTCCAAACCTCAATTCTTAAACAATAATGCAATTCCCCAAGATCTTTCATTTCAAATTCTTGAGACAACTAATTTTTAATCTCTTCAATTAACTTGCATGCACCGCCTGCAATAATGAGATCATCCACATACAAAGATATTAAAGAAACATTTCCTTCTTCATATTTCTTAACATACAGGTTAGGATCATTTTTTCTTTTCACAAACCCATTTTGATAAAAGAAGGTATCTATATTTACATACCAAGATCTCCGTGCCTATTTCAAACCATATAATTCTTTCCTTAACCTGTAGACTAGATGCTCATGTCCCTACTTGACAAACGCTTTGGGTTGAACCAAATAAACCTCTTCTTTTAAATCACCATTCAGAAAAGAAGATTTGACATCTAAATGATGTATTTTCCAATTATGTTTTGTAGCTAAGGCAATCAGTACTCTAATTGTATTCATTTTATCTACTGGTGCAAAAGTATTTTTGTAATCAATTCCCTCCTTTTGTGAATATCCTTTTGCAACTAATCTTTCGGTATATTTATCAATAATGTTACCATCTGCTTTAAATTTAGATTTATACAACCATTTGCTTCCAATAGGGACTATGTTTTCAGGAAGTTCAATTAATTCCCATGTTTGATTTTTCATCAGGGAGTCATATTCATCATTCATAGCATTTCTCCACTCTTCATGTTCTTTAGCTTGATCATAGTTTACAGGTTCTACAACATTCATTACATGAAGCATCAATGCATAATCTGCATACCTGATAAGTGGTTGAGTTTGTCGTGATGACCTCATTGGTCCTTCACTTCTTTCATCTCATCTCCTACTCTGTGGTGACTCTTCTCCACTTGATGTATCCTGACTGCTTGAAGTGTCCATACTACTTTCATTTCGTTCTTGAACCTATACTTGTTTCTGTTCATGTTTAGCCATTGCATCTATTTTGACATGTTCATCACTATCATTATGCCAAGCATCTGCATCATTCATTGTATCAACTCTATCTGCATTCTCATGAAACATTACATCTCTACTTACAAACAATTTTATGTGAACTCGGATCAAACGATTTGTACGCTTTTTTATCAGTACAATATCCAATAAAAACACACTTGATGTTTTTTATCAAGTTTTCTTCTCTCATCCTTTGGAATATGTGCAAAGGCAATGGATCCAAATACTCTTAAATGACTAACATCAGGTTTATAACCATAAAGAATTTCAAAAGGAGTTTGGACATCTAATTTCTTTGTTGGACTTCGATTCTTTAAATAAACAACAATATTTACATCTTCTGCCCAAAAACCATTAGAAATGTTTTTACCTTGAAGCATACTGCGAGCACACTCCACCAGTGTTATGTTCCTTCTCTCAACAACACCATTTTGTTGATGTGTATGAGGTACTATAAATTGTTGTTGAATCCCATGAAATTTACAATAACTTTTAAATGCACCTGATGTATATTCACCACCCTGATCAGATCTAAGAAATTTAATACATTTGCATGTCTGTTTTTCAGTCATAGTTATGAATTCTTTAAAGTACTCAAATACATCACTTTTTCTCCTTATGAAATAGACCCGTGTATATCTAGATCTATCATCAACAAAAATAAGAAAGTAGGAAGCACCACCAAATGACCTAGTTTGCATAGGTCCGCATACATCTGTATAAATTAATTCAAGTATATTTGTTTGTATTTTCTCTGTATGTATGGGAAACTCCTCTCTATGTTGCTTATCAAGTGCACATGCTTTACATGGAAAATGATCATTTTTCATGACAGGAAGACCTTCTACCATTGTTTTTATTTGCAATAACATCAAATCATTGTAATTTAGGTGCCCATACCCGTGGTTCCATAACTCTTATGTTGACATTGTTGGATGTTAATGCAACATGATAGTTCATTGTCACATCCAAATTATACAATCCACCAACCTTGGTACCTGTAGAAACAACCCTGTAGTGATCCTGGATATCTTTTACAACACACCTCAACTTACCAAATTACATTGTTGGATTATTATCATTGATAGTTGAAACATATATCAAATTATTTTTAATATCAGGAACATACATCAGATTATGAATCTGTCACAATTGTTCATTAGGTAAGTTCACACTTATTAATCCATATCCCTGGACTTTATGTGATATGTTATCTCCTAAGTAAATGTGTGTGCCATCAAGTTTCTCATAATATTCATCATACCATTCCTTATTACAGGTCATATGAGCTGATGCACCAGAATCTATGAACCATGCATTCTCATCATCGGTTTAGGTAGCTTCAGAAATAAACAACTTAAGATTTTTAAATCCATCATTGACTGAAGTGTTTTTATGCACAAAATTTCCATTATGCCTTTTATATCTCTGATTTGATTCATGATTCTTTATTTTATAGCAATCTTTAGCAAGATGCCCAGGTTTCCCACAATATTCACATTCAATATTTCTCTTAACATGAGAATCAGGATGTGTCATACATTTTTTCTTTGCTTGAAACCGACCTCTGTTCTTGTCCCATGGTTTACCTCGGTATGATTTTCTACCTTTTGCAATCAAAGCCAAATCTGAACCACTTAAGTCCTGATCATAGTTATTCATTCTTTCTTCTTCTTGAAAGAATGTTTCTTGATTTATAAATAATTATATAAAACAATATTTCTTGATATAAATGTTGTATTTTTCTTAATATATTATTATTATATAAAAAATTGTTTATTGATATAAATGTTTTCTTTATATTGTTATTAGACATTTATTTTAAAATATAAAATAATATAATCAACTAATTAATATTAATATTGTATTTTTTAATATGTAATCAAAATTCTTTTATATAAAAAATTAATCAAATATTAATAATTAATATTATATTTTTTTCTTAATATAACTTGTAATTAAATATTAATAATTAATATTATATTGTCTCTCTTAATATAATTTAATAATATATGAATAATTAATTTTTTATTTTCTTTTAGTAAATATAATATATGTAATCAAATAACTCATAGAAGCCTGATTCTAATAAACCCTAAAATATTAGGGTAAATAGATATAATATATAAAATCAAATAACTCATAGAGCCCTAATCCTAATAAATCTTTACATGTGTTTCTTTTTAAGAGGTCACAGGTTCAAATCCAGAGGGGGTAGGGTATGTATACCTTCTTAGACTATACTCCTTCATCTGACTAAAGGTATGTGGCTCATGACATGAATGATTAAGAATGTTACATGCAAGCCATAAGAAGCAGAGTTTTCAACTATATCATTAAAACAAATATTTAGAATACCAATAAATCCATGCCTATGGTGTCTTTGTGGGAGAAGGTATTAATTTATTTGTAAGCAGAAAGCAAAATCGACAGTAATTCAAACAGTCATTTTTTTCAAAAATATATTTGTTGGATTATCTTTTGGAATACATGGCAGCAATACTTATTGCACTATAAGTTGAATAGTTAAGCGTAGCTCCACTTTATCTTATCGGCTGATATTTCCCTATCAATCTACTAAATAGTTACGGGTACTTCTGTTGATGAAGAGCCAAGGGTCATTTCATTCAATATGCTTTTAGTATGGAAAAATTAAATAACCCTGTATTCACTTCTTATTCTCCTTGGAGGTCTGAGTATAAAGTGAAGTTCTTAGAAATATGAGAATACTTCGTTGTGACACTGATGGTAAGCCTGCAAAATAAACTAATAGTTTATTAAAGGAGGGTATTGCAAACTCTATTAATTTTGGATGCTACGAGAATAAAAATAATATGACACTTGATTGAATAAAAAAGTTGTGAAAAATGGAAAACAAAAATCGGAATAAAGCATTGAAAACAGAAATTGGAATAAAACACTGAAAACATTTAGTTTATTTTTCTCAACAATTCAGGAATTTACGAAGAAAGAAGGATGGGGTGAACAAAACACCTTACGGATCTGAAAAGAAGAATTTTGAATCTTCCTTCTAATTGCATTGGGAGGCCGCAGTTCTTACTATAAGCAAGGCCAGAAAGACAGCCTCATAGCTTATTTGCATGCCCTCACATTATAAATCCGCTCCATCTCATGCTTTTGGATTAAATAATTATATACGCGAAACTCAGTCATTGAAGCATAATTCAATTGAAATGCATGCTATATTCATAAAACCCAACCCAAATTGAAACGCCTGCCACCCTTCATAGTCGACATAGTCCGGGTACTATATGGAACGTTGATGGCCATAAAATGAAACGCCACAGAAATGCCGCCATAAAATGAAACGCACGCCTGTATATGGCCCATAAAAAGTGGCAGGACATTACCAAACCTTCCCATCAATGTTCAACGTTTTTTTTCCACTAATTATAGGAGCCAAGTTATTTCAGAATATAAAAAGTTAATTAACAAAGTTATTTCAGAATATAAAAAATTAATTAACATATAAATGTTAAAAATTAAGGAATTTTTATGATATTTGTATCAGTGGCAATGGAAAACTTGATTTGATAATTTCTTAATTCTAAAAATTAAATGTGAAAAAATAAACAAGTGAATGGATAAATATTTTAATTATAAAATTTGAATATTTAAACTATAAAGCATGATAAGATAATAAACCAGAGAAAAGCATGATAAGCTAATAAACCAGGGAAGAGCTTTAAAAAAAAATACAAGTAGAGATGAAACGCTCTGGCAAGTTAAATCCTGGAAACGTTGAACTGTTGGACCTTAATAGAAATTGAAGCAGCACGTATGGGCTGGGCAGGAACACAAATTTAGCACAGCGTGTCACCTGACCGGTGAGATATTTCTTCTCAAGCTTAGGGCTGGAACACAAATTCAAATTCAGCAGGGTCTATTCTCTGACCTGTGAGATATTTTTTAGGTGTTTTTTTACGAAACGGTGTTTTAGTTGAAATTTGGTAATATAAATATACACGAAATTATAATATTTTTTGTTGTTTAAAATTTATTTTTGAATATAAAAATGAATTCAGCATGTTCAAAAAAAATTAATATTTAAAAAAACTCTTTTGAAACATTTTGTTTATACAAAAATAATCACTTAAATCTTAAATCTATAGATCTAACAATTTCTCACCAAATTTCAGATGAAAAAATCCCAAAAAAAACATTTCTTAATAACTACACCTTTTTGTGTCACGTGACACGGAATTGTCTTTGAGGAAGATCACAAAATAAACTGCCCGTCCGCCATCTCAAACCTATTAATTGTGGTAGACTCCCCATTTTATGGATTCGGTCAATGTAACAAACAAGTAAGCATTAACCATGACATGCTATCTTTGTTAAACCAATCAATCTCCTGTTCTGTAATTTGTAAAACTTGCAGGCGTAGATGTATAGCCATGGAGATACCTATCGTGTACAGTTTTAGCCACCGTGAACCAAATGCACATCCTCACACATTAAAAACGCTTTGCACTCTGTAATTAATATCATCTCTTATGAAATAAAATAAAATAAAATATGCCATCATTGCCTCCACAAAAATCCTTCTAAATTCGTCCACAGTTTGTTCAACATGGGCATAATGCGGTCCGTCCATTAACTGTACTTGATGGCAACCAAATGTCTGCACACGCTGCATTCCTTGCTGAGGGAGTGAATCACAAGGAAATTTGAACGCATTCGGGACCTTAAATGCGTGAAATGGTGGATTCTTAGAAATATATTATCGATTCTGTCAAATTAATATTTGCGACCTATCAATCAGTAATCACCCTTTTTTTAACATGGTTATCAATTCTCCCCTTAATTGATTTTTTTTGCCCAAATTTTGATCAACACTTCTCACAGGGCAAAACCCTTTGGAAGGGCCCGGACTTACTATGCATCCTATTCTCCATTTCGGCGAAAGAAATCTTGTTGATCCTCAGATAGACTATCGATTTACAAAAGCAAAATCCACATCCTGAAAATACATAATACCTATCAGATAACTCTGACCTGGAGAGTTATAAAAATTAGAAGGCTTATACAGGATCGCGCCAGGTAGGGGTCGAACCTACGACTTTCTGCTTAGGAAACAGACGCTCTATCCACTGAGCTACAGGCGCTGATGGTAAATTCGTTCCTATAGTTAATCTGAAGGCCCATATCACTTTTAGTTCCATTTTCGCGTCTCCAGTTTCAGATTCGCACTAATTTTAATTCCATTTTCGTGTCTCTAATTTCATATTTTTAAAGCCCGGTTTTTTGACAAATTAAGTGGTTCGAATCATAGTTCAATTTCAGTTTTCATACATAAATTCATTACCATTCCACAGCCTGATAATTGCACTAGACGCGAATCGAACCCAGGTCTACGCGGTCTCTACCTATCGAAAATACAAACATTAAAAGTAGATAAAACTGACATCGAAATTTGATGTAGATTGGATCGCCAGACTGGGTAACCTTTTGGTGTTGCAACTTTTTCATACACAGAGACAGACATGCATCGTTGGCATGGAAAAGGGCCCAACCGGGTTCGAACCGGTGACCTCTTGATCTGCAGTCAAATGCTCTACCACTGAGCTATAGGCCCATTCGCATCTTGTAAATTTTGTTTTCTTTCCCTGCTCTGAATTTAAATCTAAATCTGATTAGCCAAGCATAATTGAATGTGCATTCAAACGGACGGTTCTTGTATCCGTCTGTGCCGTGAAAATATGAAGAGAAGGGAAGATTGTAGACAGGATATGACCAAAATAATTTAATCAAATTATTATAAATTAGTGCGTTTGGGACTTATTCGTTTTACAGTTTCTTAATTAGTTTTTGAATTTGTAGACGACGAAGCTATATTATATTTGGTGGAAAGGAAAAATATTTTATCTTTCATAAATGTTAGAATTTTCGTTAGTCCAAAAGGATTGTTTTGACATTTTTTTTTACGATGGACAGTTAAGAAAAGTTTTAAAAATTACCCCCTGCAATTTACGGAACCTCATAGTTCACCTTAGGTTTTGTTTATTTGTATTTCTTTAAATGTTAGTCATTTTGGTGAGTGTTGAGTAGCATGTTGGTCGTTGATACTGGTCCTGGATGAGAGGTTGAGGGTGTGGTAGCGTGGTGACATCAATGCATGATATCTTTTTGGTTCATTATTACGGTTATTTATTTATGTTTGGGATAAGTAGACCTCCGAGCTTATCTTAATTGTAGATTTGCAAATGTCATGCACTTGTTTGAGGGCCACTTCTTGTTATCTTCTCAAAACAAGTGGCCACTTCTTGTTAACAATCTTCTCTTTCTCATTGTCCTGTCTCCTCCTTCTTCTCGACGAGGCCCCTTATGTAAAACAAGTGGCCACTTCTTGTTATCAATCTTCTCTTCCTCATTGTACTGTCTCCTCCTTCTTCTCGACGAGGCCCCTTATGTAGGCAACCTTGTGTTGGGTTCCATCTACCTACTTGTGAGACCCCACGTTGTCAAATAAGAGTCCAAAGCTCGCCAACTAAAATTTTCAAACAATCAACTGAGCTATTTGGTGATGTTAGGATCTGGACCTCCTCTACTATTCTCAGAGGTTGGCTGAGGAGAAACCCCTTAAGCATCAAGGTGGGAGGTACATATTGTAATCTTAAGTGTGATTGTTTAAAGGTGCCCCTTAAGCATCAAGGTGGGAGGTACATATTGTAATCTTAAGTGTGATTGTTTAAAGGTGTGTATAGTTATTTAGGTACCTCTACGCTCCACCCTTTATGTTCAGGTTTTTATGATTTGCTTGATTAGTATACACATTTTTTAATTTTTTATGTTAAGGTTTTTTATGTTGGAATAACACCTACTTGTCTTGTTAATTAATGTGGGATTATTCATTATATCATAGGGTTATGATTTATTATTGAATTTGGTTATTATAATGTAGAGATTATTCTCTACGTGGTTGGTTAGATCCTAACCTTTAGGAGTTTGTTAATAAGTTGGATTTAAGAGATTTGATCCAACTTGCTTAGCTCTTAGATTTGGTGTGTAGTTGAGATATTCTCTCAATTCATTGATTGTATGGCTAAGATAGCCAATCTATCTTAAGACCAATCTATCTCTTAGATTTGGTCTTTAGGACCGCTACCAGCATATAAATCTGGTGCCATGGCTTGGGGTTCTAGGGTGGTCACAAATTCCTTGAGGTACGACGTTTCGTCAACATAGCAGGTTGGAAACTCGTCTGCAACGCCTCCCTCCAGACTGCTTCCAGGCTCAATTGCCCTGACATGAATGCTACGCTCTGTCCCAGGCTCAACGATAATGGCGCGTAGTGCCAAATGGTCAACGCATGCCCTCTGCCGGAGAATGGAGGTTGCCATTGACAGAGCGCGCTCTAGGTTCTTCCTCCTTTGCCGTTGCTCTTTGTGGGTGTACTAGGCCGAGCCTTGGCGAGGCCTGCCTCGCTTCCTAGTCATTGTTGTTGCGGGGTGGATAAAAACACAAAGAGAATGCACCAAAACGAAAGTGAGCCAAGAAGATAGGGAACCAGAGCTGCACCAGAGCTCCCAACCGGCGGGGAGGTCCAAAACGAGAGCGAGCCAGCTCTGTCCAGGGTCTCGAAGTTTCGAATTATCAAATGACCGATTCACTTGGCTACCCATTAACCCTGTCATATTGAGTGCGATCTGAGCGAGAGATTTTGCGCGAGGGAGGAGTCCCTCCTCCATATAGCAGTTGTAATGGTTGGCTACCATCGTAAATGCGGAGAGGATGGGTGGCGGCCATCAGCATTAAAGCTATGGCTTGATGCTGAGCCATGTGGTGAGGGGTCGCCGCGTGTCACCCCATCCGAGGAATAATAATGACTAATTAATAAAGTATTATTAATACTTTATTTATGAATATTATAAAGTATTATTACATATTAATGTGGTGATTAACATAAAATATTATTAATAATATTAACAATTATTATTATTATTACGATGTAACAACTCTAATTAATTAATTAATTATCATGATTAAATATTTGTTTCATGAATATTAGTTTAATTAATTAATTAATTAAATATTTGTTTAATGAATTAATTATCATAATTAAATATTTGTTTAATTAATATTAGTTTAATGAATTATTAATTTTTATTATGAAAACTTAGTTAATAATACAACTGTATTGGTAGATAGACCCATTTATGGAGGGGGGATAAGGTGGTTGAGACTTAATGGAGGGATAAAGTGATGAATAATGAGGAAAGGAGGAAAACTTGGGAAGAGGGGTCTTATTTTGTTTGCGGGTAATATTTTTGGGGGATATTGGAGGAGGGAGAGGGGAGGAGGAGTGGAGACTATGTATCTTTTTTTTTCTTTTACAGACTTGAGGACTTTCATAGGGGGCACCCGTTGCTGGGAATTTTGGGCTCGGGGGCCAGGAAACCGTAAGGAATCCTAGAGCTAGGGAGCTGGATAGGTTGTTCCTAGCTGACTGGGAGGTTAATCAGTTTTGGTCAGAGCTTTAGCTTGGGGCAGAGTTTCAGAACAACATCAGTTTGAGGTATTTATCATCATTATTGTGCTGTGTTAATTATTGTTATATTGTTCATTTTTTTTTATGTTGAATATGATATTCATTATCATGCTGCTAAATTTTAAATTATGCTGAACAGTGAGTTGTTATATGCTGATTAATGAACTGTAAAGAATTTAGGATAACATTCTATATTTAAATTTATGTTTTTAAGGCTCTGTTTGGACAGGCCTTACACATGTTATCAGAGCCCTAATTTAAAATCTGGGGCCAAAGGCTTACCTACCCACCCAT
Source organism: Picea glauca (assembly GCA_000966675.3). Classification (NCBI taxonomy): domain Eukaryota; kingdom Viridiplantae; phylum Streptophyta; class Pinopsida; order Pinales; family Pinaceae; genus Picea; species Picea glauca. The sequence goes on along the minus strand of JZKD02S2208865.1, from coordinate 23,128 downwards.
CCTCTTGACCCTTGACTGAATGCTATGCCTTATGAGCCTTAAACAACCGTGAAAACCTGGGCATGCAACTTTGAAACCCTTACAACCCTTTAACAAAAAAAAACTACATCCCTTTAACAACCAAAAATAACCCAAAAAAACTTAGATCTGTGGTAAGCTAAAGGGGTAGGTGGTACAAAAGAATGCATATTTAACTGAAACAACATGAATTGGAGTTATATGTGTTCTATTTACAATAATTTAATTGATTGGTAGTACAATTATCATGTACATGCATCTCAATAGAATGTCTGGAAAGAAAATAAAGACCTCCCTACCTGGAATTTTTTGTACTCCGAGTTTTTCACAAAATGAATCACATAAATGGTTACAGTTCTTTGAAAACAAATCATAGGCATAGCCAGGCCATTCCCTGCTAAGTTCTGTCAAAATCCGAGTCACCTTAGTAGCTGATTTTTTGTTTTACAAAATAACACTAATATTATTTATCAAAGTTGGTAACATACAGGAGAAAGGTCCAATACTCTATCCTTCAGAAATATTTCAATGGCCGCATGATCACTAAAAGTGGAAATGATCGATGATATATTATTCCTTAGATTTAACAGATACACATGAATAATTATAAGCTCCAAGATTGCAGTGTCAATCGTGGCTAGTGGGTTGAATACTGCCACGAACACAGGCCCTCTTTTGTTTATACCCCAAGCTATTAAAAAAAAAATCAGTGCAGAACCTACGATTCCTTAGATCATTCAATATATTTACCAATCAATCTAAGTACTGGGGATTGTTGCAATTAATATTTTGTTGCTATATTCAATCTGTAATGTTGTGAAACCTTTCTATTCCAATGAACAGTTTATGTTGAATGTCAAGATCCTTACCGAGTATATGACACTAAGAAGTTCGATATTCCGTATTATAGCCCAGACATTGGACTTATTATGCTCGGAGATAACATCAATTATAGCAGATTCTACTACATTAACAAGAGTCATGAGTGTTGTTAATGATAGCGGAGCCGGATACCTCTTCAGAACAGGTACTTGTGTTGAATTTCACAAATCATACCATCAACAGTAAAGGAATTATAAGGAGAAAAATATCAGTGGATGGGATAGATAGAACTGAAAATGAAAGTAAATATGATAGAGATCACTTGAAAAGAAATGTACGCAGCCCAAACCAACAACGCACTATGTGTGTGGACATTGGTTTTGAACCTGCGACCACCACCAAGCCAATGCTTTGGCAAGAAATCTTTCTCCAACGTGCCATGTTTTTGTGCTCATGGGACTCGAAACCATGACCTGTTGGTCGAGCGCATCAAGGGAAGAGCCCACGGGTCCAAGCTTCAATCCACAAAGGCCAAGCTCCAAGCAACCAGTGTCGAGCTTCAAGCCATGAAGAAGGAGCCCAGAAGAGGCGAATACATTTTAAAACACATAGTTCAAATCCCAACGACCAAACGAGACTGAGCCAAGCACCTAAAACACAACACAAGTCAGCCAATACCAAGCTCCCAAGTGGCACAAATCAATTCACATAGAGGAGAAGCTCACAAGGGGGCCCAAAAGGGGTGAGCTCTTGGGCGGGGGTTACAAAAGTGCATACATATTACTCGCAAACAAACAATCGGAGGCATTAATGGGGTTGGCATTCACTATACATGTAACTACAACCCTCGTAGGTATCACTCGGGTCACCATGAAATGAATCCGCAAACCCCAAACAATGAGATTTAATGGAGGCCGTAAGTATTTGCATAGCCAAAAACCCAAGAAACCAATCTGCTCTACCAAGCTGCCAAGACATCAATGAAAAATCTCGTCGTCACTAATACCAAAGGTTCCAGCAATACGATGGTGTCAAGCCTGTCATTGCAGAGTGGGGGAGGTGTGGGAGAAACCTTCGGACGCAGTTGCAGAAAGGGGAGAGGCGACAGAGGAGGTAGAAAGGGGAGAGGTAACAGAGGAGGTAGGAAGCGTTATGTAGGCAAGTGGATGTAAGGTATGGGAGTTGAGAGAAAAGGAAGAGGGGAATGTGTGCCTCATGCGAGGACCCACGATGCCCGTCTTTGATTTTTTTTTTTTAATTTTAATTATTTAAATTTTTTTTTTTTTTTTAATTATATATATATATATATAATTCTTTGGTTTTAATTATTTTAAAACATTATTCTAAAATTCAATTGTTTTTATTTACTGTAAAGTTTAATTATTTTAAATCATTATTTAGTGTAAATTCTTAAATTTTAAATTTTAAATTTGATTAATTTTAAATTTGATTAATTTTAAATTTTAAATTTATTTCAACTAACGATATTAGTAATTAATTAACTAGTGACTAATTAATTAGGATGATTAATTAATTAAGTGAGTAATTAATGTTAACGTAAATTATGTTAAAAATCACCTTAATTAGTTTTAAACGAAAAGATTAAGGACTTAAACCATGACATGGGGGGGGGGCTTCATGCGCACTAAGAAGGTAAGATAGGGAAATTGGTGAGTGTGGTACAATGCTAGCGTAGCTACCAGGCGAGAGAGTTAGTGGTTTTCTTAGGCGAAGACATCAAACTTAGAGGATTTTGACCCTGACCTAGCCACTTACCCTAAAGAGAGTAACGTTTGTTTACAGACAAGTAAAAAAAACTTACGCCTAACCCCATATTTTCAAGTATAAGTTGCGCAAATGTGAATTGCCTTAGAATATTCCCTGACATACATTTGGTTTGATGTATATTCAATTATACAGGATGGTCAGGACTCGAGGAAATCAAGGAAGAGGGGCATCGTCGCAAGGACCTCCAATGCCACCACCACCATCGTTCGAACTAGCTCTCATTCTGCGCTCTTTGGAAGCCATTAATGAGACTTTAAAGGGGCATCAACCAACAAGGATCGAAGTGGATCCCCCACCATCTGGAGAGGGTAACCCTGAAGCATCGAGGGAATCAGGGGGAGGGCCTCCACCCGAGGACATCACTAGAGAACTGTAGAAGATCAAACTTTCAGAGTTTGCCGAGGGTTGTTCTAGTGAATGTACAAAGGAATGGTTGGAAGGAATGACACAATGTTTCGCCTTAAGAGACTATGCTTCCACATCAAAGTTGAAAATAAAAAAATTTCAGTTAAGGGATAGTGCCTTGAATTTGTGGGGCAAGCTGGAGAGGCAGTTGCACCTTACCCCAGGCATTGTCTCTTGGGAACTTTTTGAGGAAAGGTTCCGAAGAAAATATCTACTAGCTTACTACGAGGAACAACAGGTGGGAGAATTTCATGCTCTAGTACAGGGAAACTGGACCATGGAAGAGTACAAGATCAAGTTCATGTAATTGGTAAAATATGTTTCATACATGGATAATGATCAATGACAGGTAGGACGCTTTGTCTATGGGCTAAACCCTAAGATAAGGGCCATGGTATGGATGTGGAAACCATCTTCAGTAGCGGAAGCAATTGAAAATGCACGTTATGCTGACGAACACATGAACTTAAATGGAGGTGTGAGATTGACCTTTCCACATCATCCTAGATTCATGGGGAAGGCCCCTAGGACCTTCTCGAGGGGAGGGAGATCTAAGTCACCTCCTTATGGTAATAGAGTCGCACCAAGGACAGTTGCCATAGGTATTTCAATGGTAGCAAGTGCAGCATCCCGTAAATCACCAACGACGTTGGCAGGTTCACGGCCTTCTCTGGGAGCAGCTAGTAGGGGTAGGGGTTCCAAGGGAAGGAACTCATTTCAGAGACCGTCATAGAGAGGTGCATAGGTTCAATATCATGTTACATGTTGGGGATGTGGATGACCCCATTACCAACATGATTGCGCAGAGTTGCAAGCAGGATTTGTGCATAGAGAAGGAAAGGCTCCAATGGGAAGAGCAAGAGGTAGCCATCATATTTATGCAGTAGTTAATAATCGTCAGACAAAACATCAATCCATGGTGGTGGAGTCATCAGGTACACTAAATCATATAAATGTTAAAATTTTATTTGATTCAGGTGCTACGGATAGTTTCATTTCACCTTCTGCATTAGAAAAGAGTGGGTTGGCATCCTACGAGCACGGTGACTTTAAACAAGTCGAGATGGATTCGGGGAAGAAACAATCGATAGGACCTAGCATTGATAATTGTATAGTATACCTAGGAGTGTGTACTACTAGGTTGAAGGTATACGTCACTGCTCTTGAGACGCATGACCTAATCATTGGAATGGATTGGTTAGAATCCCATCAAGTTATGCTAGATTGTTTTGCAAAAAGGGTGCTTTGTGTTGACGATGAAGGATGGCCAATAGAGATCCATGGTGTACAGAGAAAGGTGTCTCTATGAATTATCTCAACTATGAAGGTTAAGCAGTGCATGAGGCAAGGGTTTCAACTATATGTAGTGGAAGCATTGAATGAAAGGAAATGACCCGCCTTGGATCATTACCCAATATTATCAGATTTTAAGGATGTTTTTCCGAACGAGTTGCCAGGGTTACCTCATGAGAGGGAGCTTGATTTTACTATTGAGCTAAAAGCTGGTGCAGAACCAATTTCCAAGACTCCGTATAGGATGACAGTGCCAGAACTTTGTGAGTTGCAGATGCAGTTGAAAGAGCTACTCGACTTACGGATAATAAGGCCCAGTGTTTCACCTTGGGGTGCACCAGTAATTTTTGTGAAGAAGAAGGATGGTTCCTTATGACTGTGTATATATTACAGGGACTTGAACCGTGCTACAGTGAAAAATAGGTACCCAATGCCACGGATAGATGATCTCTTTGATCAGATAAAAAGAGCAACGATATTCTCAAAATTTTATTTGCAATCAGGGTATCACCATTTAAGAATTAAGGAAGGCAATATTCCTAAAACCTCCTTTCGAACTCAGTTTGGGAATTACGATTTCGTTGTAGTACCTTTCGGATTAACCAATGCGCCAGTAGTATTCATGAGCCTCATGAATGGTGTATTCTGGAAGTACTTAGATCACTTTGTACGAGTCTTTCTAGATGATATCCTCATCTATTCCAAGAATGAAAGAGACCATAAGAAACACTTGCAAGTGGTGTTGTCACACCTTAGAGAGAAAAAATTGTATGTGAAGATGTTGAAGTGTTCCTTCTTCCAGAAAGAACTTCACTATTTTGGGCATATCATTTCCGGTGAAGGAATCTATGTGGACCCAGAAAAGGTGAAGACCATTATGGAATGGTCAGTTCCGAGAAATGCTCATGAGGTAAGAAGCTTCATGGGGCTAGCAAGTTATTATCGGAGATTTGTGGAAGGGTTCTCTAAAATAGCGAAACCCATCACCACTTTGCAGTACAAGGGGGTCAGGTATGAATGGACAAAATAATGTGATAGTCCATTCATTGAGCTTAAGAGGTTACTAACTAGTGCGCCAATTCTACGAGTTTCGAATATGGAAAAGGACTTCATAGTCTACACGGATGCCTTGAAGCAAGGGTTGGGGGCCGTGCTAATGAAGGATGGAGGAGTGATAGCTTATGCATCAAGGAAGTTGAAGAAACAGGAGGAGCTTTACACTACTCATGATTTAGAGTTGGCAGCTGTAATGCTAGCTCTGAAACTTTGGATGCACTATCTTCTGGGGTGAAACTTTGAGCTCAAAACGGACCATGAAAGCTGAAAACATATCTTCACTCAAAGGGATCTTAATACCAGTCAGAGGCGATGGAGTGAGTTCATGAGGGGGTATGATTTTGGTATTTGATATATCAAGGGAAAATAAAATTTGGTCGCAGATGCCTTGAGTAGGAGACCACATGTCTTCTCCTTGGTACCCTTAAAATTCAATCTAAGGGAACGTGTGTTGACACAACTCCTTGGAGATAGTTGGTATTTAAAGGTTACTTCAAACCTTCAAAGTGGGTGGCAATTAGATCCAAAGTATGAAGGATATAGCCTGGAATAAAATGGGCTATTAAGATACCAAGGAAGGATGCACATCCCCGAAGGTGGAGATATTTGAAGCATCATACTGAAGGAAGTCCATCGAGCACTTTATTGTGTGCATCCGTGTGTGAATAAAATGTACGCAGACATGAGAAATATCTTCTTATGGGTAGGCATGAAGTGTGATGTAGTCCATGGTATTCCACCACCATGATATTCCTATGTCCAAGTGTGGTTGTAGGAGACCTGCCAGGTGATGGTGGTCGACTTTCACATGATATTCCTATGTCCAAGTGGGAAGTCATTTACATGGATTTTTTTGTGGGGTTGCCGCTCACATCTCATAGACATAATGTCATCCTTGTGATAGTTGATAAGTTGACCAAGAGTGCTCATTTTATTCCGGTTAGAGACACTTACGATGCCACTGATGTAGCACGCATGTTTGTAAGTGAGGTCATCTGTTTGCATGGGATACCCAAGAAGATGATTTCATATAGGGACCCCAAATTCACTTCTAGGTTTTGGACAAGTTTGTTGTCAGCATTGGGGACTCAATTGAACTTAAGCACAACTTATCATCCTGAAATAGATGGGTAAACTAAGAGAGTAAATAAAGTTATGGAAGACATGCTTAGGATGTTTGTTATGGATAATCGAACCCATTGGGAGAAGTACCTACCTTTGGTAGAGTTCGCATACAATAACAGTTTTCATAGATCCATCGGAATGCCACCCTACGAAGCTCTGTATGGAAGGCTATGCAGAACACCATTGAGTTGGGAAAGATTAGAAGATTGTGTGACAGTTGGGCTAGAATTGATTCAAGAGATGGAGGAACAGGTGATTCAAATTAGGCAGAGACTAAAGGAAGCACATGATGGACAGAAAATTTATGTTGATGCACACAGGACTAACCGAAGTTATAAAGTGGGAGACCAGGTTTTCATTCATATCGGGCCTAATAAGAGTACCATTCGATTCGGGAAGGGGACAAATTTGTCACCTTGATTTATAGGACCGTTCAAAATCCAAGAGAAAATTGGACTTGTTGCCTATCGTCTTGTACTGCCACCCCACTTGCATAAAACTCATACTGTTTTTCATGTATCTATTCTATGTCATTATATTGTTGATAAATGACATAAACTAAATTGGAAGGAATTGCAGGTATCAGATGCGGGAACCCTCACGGTAGAACCGTTACGCATATTGGACCGTAGAATTTGACATCTCATGAACTGTCTGGTAGACCAAGTTAAGGTCTAGTGGGACGAGTATAGTCCGGGATCTTCTACTTGGGAGGATGCCAAGACATTACAACGGGATTATCCCTCACTTTTTTGACCACCTCGAGAATATGTTTCTCGAAGGTTGGGTATATGTAACACCACCTTTTGTCTTAGACAACTGGGATTACTTGAGGCCTAATCACCCTTATTTTCTATTCACCGCGAAACTATTAATGATACACTTGAATTTTTAAGACATATGAACCTTTATAAATGTTTAAATGTCACCTGAATGATGATGGATATGATGCGACCTACTATGTGAATGTAAATTCTATGAATGTTTAAATGTTATTTGAATGATGATGGATATGATGCGACCTACTATGTGAATGTAAATTCTATGAATGTTTAAATGTTATTTGAATGATGATGGATATGATGCGACCTACTATGTGAATGCAAATTCTATGAATGTTTAAATGTTATTTGAATGATCATGGATATGATGCGACCTACTATGTGAATGCAAATTCTATAAATGTTTAAATGTCACTTAAATGATGATGGATATGATGCAATCTATTATGTGAATGTGAAATCTATGAATGTTTAACGTTACGTGAATGATGGTGGATATGAAAAAATCTATTTTGTAAATGAAAATTCTATGAATGGGTAACTTTAATTGAATTATGGGGATATTATGAGATCTATTTCTAACTTGGAAATTTTGACATTAAAGTTGTTGGTACATGGATACCGAATTGAGATTATGGTCGGATGCATATACATTATGATAATGCATAGATATGTACGAGTTTGTGTTATAGACTAATTTGCAGGTCAATGGGCTATGAAATAGCCAAAAAATAATGGTAATAAAAGTGGATGTCATGACCACCGACCGAGAAACAATATGGTATGAATATTTGTATGTGAAATTATATTGGTACAAATGCACTGTTATGATATATGGACCAGTGCAGGTTTTCAGGTGGTGAGACTGCCCAAAAACTGAATAAACGATGAAAAAATTCCCAACAACATGGTGCCATTGTATATTCCATTGTAGGGTGTGGACCCTAGTCCTATTAAGAAGGGTGGAGGCATTTCCCACCATGTATCCTTTGAAACATGCATTCATGGGAGGACGGTGTTAGCTCACGCTCCCCTAGACGTGTGATGATGACTATTAGTTGCTTACTCAAGATAGTGACACTTCCGCTTATGGGTTCTATTTGAAGTTAGGTCAATATAGTTGACGCCCCACGATAGTCCAGCAGATGAAGGATAGGAATGGAAGATGGAAGTAAGTTATGGAGGACGGATGAATAGAAATAGTTGAGAGTGTATGGAGATTTGCCTTATGGTGGAATTTATTGCTTTTCCTTCTAAAAAGAAAATGTGTATATACGCATATTCATGATTACTTAACTGAACTACAATTGTATAAATAAACATTGTTGATGTAGATTATTGTAATTAAGAGATTTCACAAACATTTGATTGGTTTATTATCTTTTATAAAATGAATAGTCTTGTTAATTGGATTGGGCGCATACAAAAATTACTATAGAGGTGATAGTTATTGTTATTAGTACATGCACGCGACTTGTATGTACTAGCTACACATGCATTTCTTGCACATGTACACTAATATGTATGAGTTTTCTTGGCTTACTTACTGATAATGTTGTTTATTGGATATGAATGTGTGAACCATGTGTCATTTCCCTTGTATCATAAATTACTTTAACTTCGAGACGAAGTGGTTTATGTAACAACCCTAATTAATTAATTAATTATCATGATTAAATATTTGTTTAATGAATATTAGTTTAATTAATTAATTATCATGATTAAATATTTGTTTAATTAATATTAGTTTAATGAGTTATTAATTTTTATTATGAAAACTTAGTTAATAATACAACTGTATTGGTACATGGACCCATTTATGGAGGGGGGATAAGGTGGTTGTGACTTAATGGGGGGATAAGGTGGTGAATAATGAGGAAAGAAGGATAAGGCAAGGGGGAACACTCGCGAAGAGAGGTCTTATTTTGTTTTGGGGGTAATATTTTTTGGGGAGATTGGAGGAAGGAGGAACACTTGAGAAGAGGGGCCTTATTTTGTTTGGGGGTAATATTTTTGCAGGAGATTGGAGGAGGGAGAGGGGAGGAGGAATGGAGACTGTGTATCTTTTTTTTTTGTGCTTACACACTTGAGAATTTTCACAAGGGGCACTGGAATTTTGAGCTCAAGGGTCAAAAAACCATAAGGAATCCTGGAGCTAGGGAGCTAGATAGGTTGTTCCTAGCTAGCTGGGAGGTTAGTCAGTTTTGGGTAGAGCTTCAGCTTGGGGCAGAGTTTCAGAACAACATCAGTTTGAGGTATTTATCATCATTATTGTGCCGTGTTAATTATTGTTATATTGTTCATTTTTCTTTTATGTTGAATATGATATTCATTATCATGATGCTAAATTTTAAATTATGTTGAAGAATGAGTTGTTATATACTAATTAATGAACCATAAATAATTTAGGATAACATTTTATATTTAAATTTATGTTTTTAAAGCTCTGTTTGAACAAACCTTACATATTATTATTATTAACTAATAATAACTAACACAACTAACACTCTTGTATATTAACCTGTATATTTTATTTCAATATATGCAAACTAACTCATTTCATCATTGTCAATTATGTATTGTTGTAGAAATACAATAATTATTTGTATTATTATCATTGTCAATAATTGTTATATGCAAAAGAACTCATTTCATCATTATAAATTATATATTATTATTTGTATTACTATATATTATTATTTATATTATTGTAAAAATACAATAATTGTTTGTATTATTATAATTGTCAATAATTGTTATATGCAAAATAACTCATTTCATTTTTGTGCATTACATATTATTATTTATATTAATGTAGAAATACAGTAATTGTTTGTATTATTAGATGATTATCATTCTCAATAATTGTTTGTATTATTGTAGAAATGCAAATAAACAACTATTACATTTTTCACTCACAAACAAAACAAATAACAAATAGTGAATAATTGAAAAAAAACAGAGATAATTCTTATCCAAAATTAAGGATCCATGCATATTCCTTGCAACTCTCAACCAAATTTAGTGACTGAGAATCCACCCAATTAAACTCCAACTGTCAACCAAATTTGGTGATTGAGAATCGACCCAATTAAACTCTAGAAACACAATGAAAATGTAAACGCAATTAAATTATTATTATGTAATTACAATAATTTAAATTATTTTTAATCTCCAGAAACGCAATGAAATTATTATAACATAATTACAATAATTTAAATTATTTTTATTACTGTAATGTGATTACAATAATTTAAATTTGAGTTCTGAATAAATCCTTTCAGAACTTATAAATCCGAAATATAAATAACTCTAAACTAATTTTGAAAACGAACTGTGATCCGCAAATGCTAAGCTTTCGTTAGCTGTTGGTCCACAGTCGTCATCAATTTAGTTCTTACCTTCAACCCTTGTTCTGGTGTGAAGATCCTCTCGATGTTCTGGTGTGAAGATCCTCCGTCCATTGTTGCTATCTTCGCACCGTTGCTTAATGCCTTCACGTTTATCTTCATCTCTTTCCCTTCGTCACTCAACAGTTTTCGTATAGCGTTGCATATGTCTTCCCTCGCTATCAATTTATTAAATTCATTGAATTTTTTCATATTATGATTTTAAATTTACAAATGTATGGTTTTTCTTATTAAAATTAAAATTAAAATTATTATATTTTATTTTATTTTATAATAATAAAAATAAATTTAAACAATAATAATTTTAATTTAATTTAATGCATTATTTTATTATTA
>JZKD02S2208831.1:427146-460035 GCA_000966675.3 Picea glauca | reverse complement strand
TAGACTAGGTATTGAATATATTAATGTCTTTGCTGTGATTGGTTTGTGTTGTTGTGATTGGAACGACACAAGAGCATCGGAGCAGAGCAAGGAACAACAGAGATTAAAGGAGAGCATTCTTAAGTTATGTCCACTATCCATTTCTCTTAGTTCATTCAATATTTAGATCTAGGGAAAGAGTAATATTCTGTTACGGTTTGTTCCAGATCCAGGTGGATCTGGGGAGATTGGTCTGTGTCCGCACTCACGAATTTATCCATAAACAGTTCTTGTTTTAGGAAGGTCACATGAAATAGCTCTAAGAAGGATCTAGAGTGGTAGTTGCAAACATGGAGCATATGACTCCATCAAGTTGTGAGACAAGTGATGTCACCAAGTACCAATTCTAAAAGAAAGCGTGTAAAGAAAAAAGAATCTTTGGACATCATTCACTCATATGTGTGTGAACCAACGTCAACCTCCTCACTAAGAAGGAGAGTACACCTCAGATGATTTCAATACATTCTACAGAGAGGTCGGGATTATGAGGGAGTTCACTACTCCCTACAATCCTCAGTAGAATGGTGTAGCAAAGAGTAATAAAGGTGGGTTTACCCACCCAGATTGAGAAGTCGGCCTTGCCAGTGAAGAGACACTTCACACGTGCTAGAAATTGTATAAATACAGGAGGCTAGCGCCTCATTTGATCACAACTCACTTGCTCAGTTTGAGAGACAAGTTCTGATCTATTACCAGCAAAGGAGAGAGGGAGAAGAGTGGCACATCTTTTGGAGAGGACTATCTGTATTGGTTTGAGTTATCTCTTGACATTGTATTGGCAATTTATGATAAGGAAGTTTTTGTTGGGTTTTCTTCCCCTAGAGGGTTTCCTAGGATAAATGTTGTGTCTCTTGTGAATGTATATTTCTCAGTGATATTGTTCTTATATTTCTATTATCTATTGAAATGCAAAGAAATATAATAATAGCATAAAACATTAACATAAAGAAAAAAAAATCTTTGGACATCATTCACTCATATGTGTGTGAACCAATGTCAACCTCCTCACTAAGAAGGAGAGTACACCTCAGATGATTTCAATACATTCTACAGAGAGTTCAGGATTAGGAGGGAGCTCACTACTCCCTACAATCCTCAGTAGAATGGTGTAGCAAAAAGAAAGAACCAATCCATTGAAGAATATGTCAAGGAAATAATGAATGAGCAAAATCTATCCATGTTTCTATGGAGATAAGAAATTGTATATGTTCATAATATAAGTCCTCGTCATATATTGAAGAACATGACTCCAGAAGAATCTCTCTCCGGAAAGAATCCAAGTGTTAATCAAGAAGAAAGAATGGAAGGAAGCTATTAACCCATCATGAAAAATTATGTATGGGAAATCATACCTAGACCTAAAAAAAAGTCTGTAAATGAGTTTACAAGATAAATCATGTAGTTTATGCAATTATCGATAAATACAAGGCAATATTTGTGGCTAGAGATTTCTCCCAGTAGGAGGGAGAAGACTATGATGAGACATTTGGTCCAATTGCCAGATATACCTCTATCATATCTCTTGTAGCATCCATGGGTTGGAGTTTACAAAAGATGGATGTAAATATCTCTTTTTCTCAATGGAGTAATTGAGGAAGAAGTATACATAGAGAAACCTTAAGGTTTTGGTGTACACCTGAGAGAAACCCATGTATGAAGAAGGACTTGTATGGACTCAAGCAAGCTCTAAGAGCTTGGTGTAGAGCCTCTCATTATTCAGTGTAAGAGGGATTTAGCCTTTGAATTCTATATGAAGGATCTTGGTCTCATGCATTATTATTTCGGACTAGGAGTATAGCAGAAGTGTGGTGAAATATTCATGTGGAAAAGGAAGTATGTTGTAAAAATTCTTTAGAAGTTTGGGATGTTGTATTGCAAATCCATGAAAACTAACATGGTAACATATTTGAGGAAGTTGAGAGATTTTGATTCTGATCCAGTACACACATCCTTGTACTGACAATTGATTGGCTTCATGATGTATTTGTTGAATATTGTGCCATACATTTTCTTTGTTGTGAATACATTGAGCCAGTTCTAGGTGGAACCTAGAAAAGAGCATTGGATAGCTGAAAAGAATATCTTGAGATATCTTCATGGGACGATAACTTATGGTTTGAGATATGGTTCAAACAGTGATGTACAATTGCATGGATTTACTAATATAGATTGGGCAGGGAGTGAATATGAAAGAAAGAGTACTTCTGGTATTGTTTTAGTTTGGGATCTTCTATTATATCATCGGCTAGTAGAAAACAAAAGTTTGTTGCACTCAGGACTATAGAAGTAGAGTATATTGAAGCTTGTGATTCTTGTACAGAAGTAGTGTGAATACGTAAGTTGGTTTCTTGATTGTTTGAATAGGTTTTGGATTCAATTGTGATATATTGTGATAATCAGAGTTGTGTGAAGTTCTCATAGAACCCAGTGTTCCATGACAGGTTGAAGCACATTGAGATCAAGTATTATTTTTCTATGTGATAAAGTCCAAAGGGGAGAAGTGTCTCTCTAGTATATCTCCATTGATGAACAAACTACATATATTTTTACGAAGCCTTTGTCCAAGATAAAGTTTTCATACTTAAGGGACAAGTTGGGGCTCATGGAGATTGTTCCTTTGGTTGAGAGGGAGGAGATGAATTCCTCAGTTGGGAGGGAGCACTGATATGTGGTATCATGGACTATCAGTGAGTTGTAGATCTGTATCATGCTAGTACATATTAGATATGGTAATGAAACTTAGAGATGATGCTTGTGTCATGATATATATTATCATGCTAATAAAAATCATATATGATACAAATGGTTGGAGTTTTTGATACACTGGTTTGAGGAGCATCATTCTAGTACATCTTAGAGGTGGACATACAAATTAGATATGATGTATTGACATCATGCTAGTACAACTTAGAGACAATTTTGGTGAGACACATCATGCTAGATATGGCCATGTGAGTACATATTATATATGACATACAACTTAGATATGATGTATTGACCTCATGCTAGATATGTCATGCTAGTACGACTTAGAGATGACCATACAACTTAGAGATGATGCAGGTGGCTCGTTTCATGCTAGATATGATCATGCAAGTACAACTTAGATGTGGCATATATCTTAGATATGATGCATTGGCATCATGCAAGATATGTCATGCTAGTACGTCTTAGATATGATCATACAACTTATAGATGACATAGTGAGGCATTGATCTACATCGTGTGAGTACAACTTAGATATGATGCATTGGAATCATCCTAGATATGTCATGATACTACGACTTATAGATGATGTAGATGATACTCCAGATCACACTAGTACATGTTAGATATGATGCATTCACATCATGCTAGTACGACTTAGAGGTGATGTAGTTGATGACATTGTTGATGAAAGATGATATCAGATGATATGATTTGATTTTTTTGGAGACTGTATGTCTATGGACAATATTTTTATGCTACTGTGGTGGATTTTATCCCCTGATAGTGACTGCATGTCACTGGTGAGTAGTTATGTGCTAATAGGAGTGATTGTGTACCACTGGATAGTAATTGTGTACTACTGTGGATTGACATTGTTGTGATATATTGGATGGAATTGTAGTAACTGTGTACTACTACTAGATGTCCATGGAGATTACCAGTAGTGTTGAAAGTGTTTCTTAGGCCAGTGTGACAAAAAGTAGTGTTGGTGGTGATTTTTAGCTAGATTGATAGCGAGATGATGTAGAAGCATTGATCTACATCATGCACGAACATTAGATATGGTGCATTTACACCATGCTAGTATGGATTAGAGATTATGTAGATGGTACTCCACATCATGATAGATATGATCATGCTAGTACAACTTAGATATGATCATACACTGTAGAGATGATGTAGTGGAGAAGATGGTTCTTAGATCCATTGAGGACATTCAACATCTGTTGGGACAATCATTCTTCTAGGATGTATGTATGGATTAGAATAATGGTCCTTGTATCACTCTATTGAGTGTGTCACTTATTTAACATCATGCCCGATTACTCAAATGGATTATGGGCTCAAGAGATTATGCAGTTGATGCTATGAGATGATACTGATAGTGGTGATGATGCTCATGAATTTATCTGTGTGATCATGAGATAGCATGTGTGTCTATGATGATGCTACTGATAGAATGGTTTTTGTGTGCTCAATATCATTACCATTAATACCTCACTATCTAGGAGGGAGTGTTTATGTTATGGTAGTTGCGAGAGGTATTAACCTCCACGTGTAACCTTTGACTAGAATGGAATATTCTGGAATCAAGGGAAACCCTAAACAGATGTGTGAAAACCCTAGAAGACAAGTTGGACTAGAAGAATAAATAATATTAGAATACTATCTTCCAGAAAGACAAGTCGGCTCCACAGGAAAATGATAAATAGAAAATATAATTACTAGAGAGTTAGGTCGGAACATGTAGAAAAGTCACTGGAAAGATTAATATAAATATAGGACGTTTTAGCTCATTTATACACCCAGTCAGAGCACAAGTCTTGTGGAGATTTTTAGTTGCAGCTGCAACTGCAGCTGGAAGGAGGAATAAGTGTGTATGGTCATCTCTTGGTCTTGGTATCTCTCTAGCACTATCAAGTGATACTCTTGGTGATATTCTAGGTGATGCTCTTGGTTATATTCTTTTTGGTCACACCGACCACACTGAGAAGGGGGGGTGAATCAGTGTAGGGATGTTTTTTCTCATTTACAAAACACCTTAGTTAGAAATAACCACTTACTCATCATTCATTACTTTCATTTATAACCATTTGTATGTAAACATCACTCTGCAACAAACATCATCAATTATAACCATCGTCATAAGAACCACAAGGAACAAAATATATATGTACAATTTTTCTTTTATATTATGGACTACAATCCTTGGGGATTTATCAACAACAACTAAATAGAGAAACAACCCCACAAGAGAACCAACTCTCAAATGAAAGACTCAGACTTCAAAATTCAGCATCAACTGAGAAGAGGAATCAATCCTGAATAGATACCAATATGTCAATAGGTGCGCGACATGTTAATAGTGCAAACCTCATATGTATGTGACCTACCTATACTGAAGCACGAGTATGTACACACCCTAGCCCACTGCCAGCCTGCGTATACCTTCAGACAATAGGGTTTTTGAACCTTCATCCTTCTATCCCTTCAAACCCTTTTTGTCTCTTTCAAATTTACTTATGATCCCGTCACTGCACTCTGCCTTCCATTGCTCAATCTGTACCATAATCAATCATAAACATATCTATGCAATCTAATAACTTATGCATGCTCCTCATGCATACACAATTACATATCATGGATATCTCTAGAATAGAATTAAACTACTCAACCAACCAACTACCATATTCAAACAACAACACAACCATACACAAAATTCCTCCAGCATTTACCATACCATGAGAAAATCAAGACAATATTTACTCATACCAAAACATCTGTAGCAGATATGAACCTAAAGAATGTTTATTTGGAACTAGATTCAGACTTTAGGAACTTGGCACCAACACTTACTCAAGTCTTCCATGTCTTTCCCAACTGTACGCACCCTTTCCTCCTTCAACATGCATATGTATGTGCCCTGGCTCACTGAAGCCCACATATGTATGTGCCATGGCTCACTTCATCCCATGTACTCCTTCAAAAACTAGGGTTTATGAACCTCCAAAAATTTCACCATCAAGATCTCAGACTTACAGAACTTATGATGTGACCATGAGTACCTGGAAGGAATCTTTCATCAAAATAGATCTTCCATGTGATCAAGAGATTCACCCTCATAAGAGACCCTTTCTCTCTTATTTATACTTCTCCAAGTAGCTTCCTCATCTAACCAAGTATAACCAACTTCCTTCTTTTAGGGTCTAACCCACTTCTGACATCTTGTCCACTTCTAACCCACTTTTCTACAAATAGTGAAATATCCACTTCTAGTTGCAACTAATTTATTTTTAATTGTTTTCTTGTTGCAACCAATTAACCCATGACTAACCACTTTGAATTTTCAACATATTCTAGGAGATTCTAGAATAATTTGACTTCTTTGACCTTCTAGGGGCTTCTAGACAACACATGAGGGTTCTCCAACTTCACATGGCCATAACTCTCTAACCATGAGCAGTTATGTGACATTCCACATATCACCAGAAATGGCATGAAAATGACTATTCATATAGAATAGTCTCACTGAAAATTTCACTGATATTCATAACATTATCCCTCAACCAAACTTGGGTTCCCTAATCATACCGCTTAGGATGACTCAACCACTTAACCATTTGGACTTCACAAAGTGTTTTCATGTGATGTATTTCACCATAAGGGGACCACTCTTGAGTTCATCCATTTGGTACTTCCTATCAACCATGATAACATAACAATGATCATATTTTACATCAACCCATCTATACATCAACCCATATGGAACATAAACCCATGACAAGACATCACTGTGACACCTCATGACATTATCCATCAAACATCAATTACATCTATGATCACATAGTCCATCAATCAATACATCAATGACAATATGAAAATACATCAACTTTTTGACATCAATGACAACATAATGCAACAATCTCCCCCTTTGGCATTGATGGAAATACCAACATTGATATCAACACCAATAATTTATGGAAACATTTAGACATGGAAATTCTCTTCATCAATAGTCATCTCAATCACATCAATGTGACTATCTCTCCCCCTTTGACATCAACGAAAAAGGGTGGTTATCTCCTTGGGGCTGCTCCCTATGCCTGAACTATTCTTGCAGTTTATCCCCCTATATGGATTCCTTTGAGCTTCCTCTGAATAATCTCTCCCCTTCTGAACAAGGGATATCACTCTGATGCAATGCTACAGAAATATCACTCATTCTCCCCCTATGACCATCACTCCCCCTGGAAACATTCCTATGTGCTCTCTCTCCAAGCATTTATCTCTCTATCTTGTACTTGATTAATCTCTCCTCCTCGAATCATGGGAAGAAGAATGGATCCCCCTGTGGGTATGTCTCCCCCTATCTTTTCTACAAGATGAACACAATTCTACCACTGCAAATGCCACTGCTCAACTGGAACAATTGCTCAAGAGTGATCTGCGCTACCTATGACGATCCTTGGACATATCCATACATCAATCATCCAAACTCATCCCATACCATACATCAAGTGTGTTCCAATCATCTCATGAATCAATCATGAAGAAAAAGATATGTCAAAAGTGAATCATGAACAGAACATCAACCATGTTCCAACCATGCACATCAACACCATACAATAATATCTCATCACTAAAGTATATATGTCAAGAATATGTGTCAAATGTGTGCTAAGAATGTATCAATATCACCAACAAATGCCTCCAAAAATCTTCAATCATGTGTGAAACCATGCATCGAACAATGAACCATAACATCACCAAGATGTGTCCCATCATATACTAACATTACCAAGTATGTACCATGACCTCATTAATATATGCATCCAATCCATGTAAAAAACATGTGCCAACATCCATAAGATATGTACCTCAGCCATGTGCCATATCACTCATGATATTCTTTTACCATAAACCAAGTGTCACAAAGCATGTGTCAAGAAATGCATCTCAACCATTAAGCATCAATCAATGCATCAACCAGGAACCACAACAAGTGTCTCAACTATATCATACATCATGAACCAAAGTATATGTTAAAAAAGTAATGTCAATGATGTACTTTAACCAAGTACTATCACCCATAATCATATATTATCTATAAGTGCATAAACCATTCACTAAACATGTATCACCACTGGCAGAAATTAAGTGCATCAACCATGCAACAAACCTCAATAAGATATCCATACACATATGCCATATTATCCATAAACCATGTGCCCATGATATTGCTAGCAAGTGCCTCAACCAATGTGTCAATTATGTACCAATCATGCATCAACTATAGATCAAGTAATGACTTATCAAACATAGTCACCTCATCAACTACATGTCCCAATATGTAGCTCAACCACATGCCAAATGCATGCACCAAGACATCCAACAAATATGCCTCTAACTATACATCATAAGATATATCAATGGAGCTCACATATGTACCATACATATACTACAACAGATATGCCTCAACCACCATTCACTACAACAAATACTAAGCATCCAATAGTATCTCTAAACATGTACCAGAAGTGTGCCTCAATAGATCAATGATATCTCTAGCTAGCATCATATCATCATGATATCTCTCATAACCAAATTTCCATAACCTCACTATCATAACTAGCATTGTTACTCAACATAAAATGCCTCAATCCATACTCTAGAGTTAGTATCATGCATCCAGGATAGGCATCAAGCATATTCTTCAACACTCAACCATATGTCATCACCATACATACATTAAACATACTTGAAACCATATAATCATGAAAACCTACAAAAAACCATGTAATACCCTGCAAAACAGAGTTGTATCATCAAATCATGATACACCTCATCTGCATAGCCTTATTTTCCATGTTTTACCATAGATATGCGACGTATTACACATACAAATCATGTATGTACATGACCTATCTATAGGTCATCTCACATATGTACACGACTTCTTTCACTGGAGCCTACATGTGCTTCTGAACATGTCAAGCTTGAGCTTGCCTCGTGGTTTCCTTTCTATTCTGGTTGTTCAATCTTCTTCACCCACTTCTGAGGTTGTATCATCTTCTTAGAACTTGATCTCTGAGATTCCATATTTTCATCATTGTCTTCCTTCCTAGCTTCATGTGTTCTTCTTGTCATGCTATATGAAGCACTCTTCATGGAATCTCTTCTTGTGTTCCAACAATCCTGGGATTTGTTGCCAAACCCATTGCAGTTGTAGCATCTCATGCTATGACAATGAGCAACAATGTGTCCCACTTGATTACATATCCAACACCTTAGGGTGTTATGAAACCTTCTGTTATCTTTCCTTGCATAATGTTTGCAATCAAAAGCTTTGTGACCATATTCATTACATGAGTAGCAGTGACCATAAATATTATTTTCATACCTTTTCTTTGGTGTCCACCTTGAAAGTGTCTCTCTTCTGAATTTTCTTTGAGGTGTAAAGATGTCTTCTTGATGTCTTCCTTTCTTTGTTCTTTTTAAAGTTTCCTTTATTTATGTAGGTACTTGACTTACACCTTTGATTCCACCTTTTGAGAATGAAGGACTTACCTCATGCTTCTTAGAAGTGCTAGCTTCAAGATGTATAGTTTCCTTGTTGTATCCAAGACCTGATTTATCATTTGGAGATCTTTGGCTATATAGGATATGATCCAATATTGTTGAGTTGTTCATGAACTTGATATGAGTATTTGATTTCTCTACTTTCTTTCTGAGATCAACAACTTCAGCTTCCAACTTATGGCATGACTCTTCCTTTTCATTTTCTTGTTTTTTTAATAGTTCCTCTACCCTTTTGGATTCTTCAAGTTGAGTCCTTAAATTTACATTGATTTCAAGATATTCAAGGCTTTTTCTAAGTTCATCATCTACCTTCTTCCTTTCTACTACTTGACTAGTTAGATCATTCTTTAGTTTCTTTATCTCTTTTTCTTTTTCTTCTAGTTGAGTCTTTTTACTTTATTCTTTTTCCTTGAGCATTTTCTTTAGCTCCATGATATGCTTTGGGTACTTTTCTAACACTTCTTTCATTCATTTTTCAAGATACTCAAAAGAAATTTAATGATGTACTATTTCTATGCTAATATCACCTAACTCAAAAAGAACCTTTTCTTTAAACTTCAATAATTATTCTTCTTCATCTACACAAACTTATACTACTACTTCTTCTTCATTTGTAAGAGAAAATTCAACTTCACTAGGAGTATTATAATCGGAATATTTTGGAGATTCTTTACCTTCATTACCCTTTATGGAATTGTATTCTTTGTCTTGATATACCTTCTCTAGTTTCAGCCATATATCCTTGGCAGAAGTACATTCTCCCATCCTTTCTTTGACATAACTTGAGAGTCCATTGAAAATGGTCTTGAGATCTAATGCATCGTTCTTCTTTGCTTCCTTTTGTGCTGCAAACTTTGACTTATTCTTTGAGGGGATTGATCTACCAATCGCTACATTCCAAATACCTTTTCCTTTTGTGTTCAAAAAACATTTCATTTCTATTCTCCATGCCAAGTAATTTTTCTCATCAAAGAGAGGAGCTTCATCTTCATGTTCATCCATTTCTGTGTCCATGGATCTCCTTAAAGCTTGTTAATTCTTATAGTTAAGGCCTTCCCTAATACCAATTGTTGGACATGTTGACCACACTAAGAGCGGGGGTTGAATCAGTGTAGTGTTCTTTTTTCTCTTTTACAAAACACCTTAGTTAGAAATCACCAATTACTCATCATTCATTACTTTCATTTATAGCCAATTGTATGTAAACATCACTCAACAACAAACATCATCAATAACCATCATCATAAGAACCACAAGGAACATAAGATATATTTATAAGTTTTATTTTATATTACAAACTGCAATCCTTGGGGGTTTATCAACAACAACTAAATACAGAAAAAACTCCACAAGAGAACCAACTCTCAAATGCAAGACTCAGCCTGCAAATCTTAGCATCAACTGAGAAGAGGAATCGATCCTCAATAGATACCAATGTGTCAACAGGTATGAGAACTATTAATAGTGCAGCCCATGTATCTATGCGACCTACCTATACTACATCACGCATATGTATGCGCCCTAGCCCACTTTCATACTGTGTATACCTTCAGAAACTAGGGTTTTTGAACCTTCATCCTTTTGGCCCTTCAGACCCTTTCTAGCTCTGTCAAATCCACATATGATCTTGTCACTACACTCTGCCTTCCACCACTCAATATGTACCATAACCAATCACAAACATATCTATGTCATCCAACAAACTATGCATGCTAGTCATGCATACACAATTACAGATCATGGATATCTCTATAATAGAAGTGAACTACTCAACCAACCAGCTACCATATTCAAACAACAACACAGCCATACAAATAATTCCTCAAGTATTCACCATACCATGACAAAATCAAGACAATATTTACTCATAACAGAACCTCTATAGAATATCTGAACCTGTAGAATGTTGATCTGGAACTAGCTTCAAACTTTAGGAACCTGGAACCAACACTTACTCAAGTCTTCCATGTCTTTCCCAACTGTACACACCCTTTCCTCCTTCAGAATGCATATGTACACACCCTGGCTCACTGCAGCCTGCATATGTATGCATCCTGGCTCACTCTAGCACATGTACTCCTTTAGAAACTACGGTTTCTGAACCTCCAAAACTTCCTATGTCAATATCTCAGACTTACGAAACTTATGATGCGACCATGAGTACCTGCAAGGAATCTTTCATCAGAATAGATCTTCCATGTGATCAAGAGATTCGCCCTCATAAGAGACCCTTGATCTCTTATTTATACTTCTAAAAGTAGCTTCCTCATATAACCAACTCTAACCAACTTCATCCTTTTATGGGCTAACCCACTTCTAACCTCTTGTCCACTTTAACCCACTTTTTCCACTTCTAACCCACTTTTCTACAAATAGTGAATTATCCACTTCTAGTTGCAACTAATTTATTTTTAATTGTTTTCTTGTTGCAACCACTTAACCCAATACTAACCAATTTGAATTGTCAACATCTTCTAGGAGATTCTAGAATAATTTGACTTCTTTGATCTTCTAGGGGCTTCTAGATAACACATGAGGGTTCTCCAACTTCACATGACCATAACTCTCTAACCGTGAGGAGTTATGTGACGTTCCACATATCACCGAAAATGGAATGCCAAGCACTATCCATCTATAATAGTATTAATAACAAATTCATCGATCTTCATAACATTATTCCTAAACCAAACTTGGATTCCCTAACCATACTGCTTAGGATGACTCAACCACTTAACCATTTGGAATTCACAAAGCATATTCCCATGATGGATTTCATTTATTTGGTACTTCCTATCAACCATTATAAGATAACAATGATCATCTTTTACATCAACCCATCTATATATCAACCCATATGGAACATAAACCCATGACCACACATCACTATAACACCTCATGATATTATCCCTCAAACATAAATTATATCTATGATCACATAGGCCATCAATCAATACATCAATGATACTATGACAAGACATCAACGCTTTGACATCAATGATGACATAATGCAAAAATTCTTGGTGATGTACTAGCTAAGTATGGCACAAGTTTGAGAGAGTAGTGTAGCTACAACTGTTGCAATTGTGTATGGTACTTGTTCTATGGATATGTAGACTCTCTCTTGTGTGCTACCCTTGGAGAATGAGCACTCTACTTGTCTTGTGTTTTTTCTACAGTTAGCAGCTAGGGTTTATCTGTTGGTTCTAGTATAGATTTCCAGAATAATTTTGTCAATGGTTAAAGGTGCTCGAGGTGGTTGTGTGCCTATGGTTGTGTGAAAATATTGTGATATTTTCTATGGTAAAGAGAGAAGATCTAATATTTTAACAACAACCACTTTATTATTTAATTTATTTCTTGTTCAACCACTTTGACTATTCAACCTTCTCGTTACAACTACTTTACCCATAATTAATTATGTCCAAACAACTTTGACTATTCAACCTTTTTATTGCAACTACTTTACCCATAATTAATAAACTCACCACTTCTTGTTGCAACTAATTTATTTTTAATTATTTTCTTATTGTAACAACTTAACTCATGATTAACTCCTAGTTACAACCACATTGACAAGTGAACTTCTTCTAGGAGCTTCTAGAATAATTTGACTTCTTTGACCTTCTAGGGGATTTTAGATAATGCATGAAGGTTCTTCAAATTCACTAGGCCATATCTCCTTAGCCATGAGGAACTACATGACATACCACATATCACCGGAAATGGAACAACATGTATTATCCATACATAATAGTCTCACTGACAAATTCATCAATCTTCATGCCTTTATACCTCAAACAAACTTGGGTCCCTTACTCATACTCAAGGGTTGACATCAATCTCGAAGGTTTGAAATCAATATAAAATATCATACTCCAAGGGTTGATATCAATGACAACCAACTATCCAAACCAATTTTCCATCAATCTAAACTAACTGTCTAACATATGATTGGGGAAAAGAGCCCATATTGATTAACATGGTCGGGGGTTGAATTGTATATTATGAACATTGAGATGATTAATTAAAGTAGTAATCATTGGTTGCAATACGAGAGGGATGAAAAAAATGGGGGGGATATGATTCCACAAGAGAGAGGGGTCCATGGGGGGAAAAATCATGGGTATTAATCCAACCCACATTTCCTGAAATTATTATCATTGTGTAAACCCTTTTATTTTTTTGTTGAGTGTCCCCAAATCCAATCATTAATTTCATGTAAGAGGGTGGATGTAAGGAGTCACATCTCATAGTTTTTGGAGAGCATGGGGTTGAAGTACAAGCAACATTGGGTAGAGTGAGCAGTCAACTAGACTGAGGAAAAGGAAATTCATATGGCCAAAGAAGATAATTTTATAGGTAGATTTTGGATAGCATGAGGGAACGTAAGTGCTAGGAAGAGAAATAGCCATGGTACACTTGAAGGAAACTATTGTATGGTGGTATTTTATGTTGGAAATGTGGCATGCATGCCTAAGAAATAGGATGTAATCTTGTAGTGTATTTTATTGTTGAAGAAACGACTCAAGAGCCTTGTGAAGGCTATTTTGATTACTCCAGAAGCAATTGATATTTATTGAAGTCCCCAGCTGAGAGATTCCTGACTAACCGAGTGCAATGGAATCCATGATAAATGAATGGTACAACCTAAGGGACTGTGAGTTGTGAAGGGGGTACATTTCTTGGGTTTTGTAGGTTGTGGAGAAGAGAGAGCTGGTGGATTGGAACTACAGTAGGATTAGAACCTAAGTTTTGGGTTGTGAAGTGTGGGGAATGGATATCCAAAGGGCCAAATCTCCTTATGGATTCATAGCCTCAACTCGGGGGTGTTTTGTTGTTGAGAGAAAATGAACAATAGTTCCTATGGCTAGGAGGTTCATCATTCATATGCAGCCAGTTGGTTATATTTTAGGAACAAATAAGTTTATGTTGTGTTATTATGATTATTCCACTGTGTAAATGATATTTGAATGTTGTGTGCTTGTTTTGTTCTTATTTCATGGATTCATGTTTTTATAAATGTTGTATATGCATGGGTAAATAAACATATTATTTTGTTGTAATTTTTATGGGCTTGTTTTCCCTTGGTTTCCTTTTATATGTATGGGGAATTTTTAAATTCATATTTAGTAGGTTAAGTCATTTTCCACAGTGACGGGACTCATCTTGGATGTTTGGGTATGTTACGGATTGGTATCAGAGCCACAGGTTCAACAATGAGCTTGCATGGGTCAGACTCAATATGCATAAGCTAAATTTGTAGAATTAAATCTCAAAGGATGTTTGCAAATTATTTGTTAAAATTTCTCCAGTGAAATTGGGGAAATTTCATAGGAAATTTGTGAAATTTAAGTTCAAGGATTAAAAACCCCCAATTTAACCTATGAACGAGTGTTTTTTGGCCTGTAATTGGTCGAATTTGGGATTTGGAGAGAAGACGTAGTGAAATTAGGCAAAATTGGACAAAAGACCCAATTTATAAAGTGAGATTCATTGAGAATTTGTCATGGGAGTGTCGAATTCCAGGCGCACAGGTAGAATTGACATAAAGAGAGTCTAAATTGGCCATAGCAGGATTAATTTTAGAGTTAATGGTGGCCATGGAAGAAATTTTTAAATTGTGCATTTTTTAAAAAATTGGGAAATGTTGAAATTTTGGAAAATTTGGGTAATTGTTTGCACCATGATGTTAGCATGTTGTGGAAGCCATGTGGAAAGTGATGTGTACTTCCATGGTGGCAGATCCACAATTGAAATTCCACGATGGAAATTTGGTGGCACAGTGGAAATTCATGGTTGAGGGGTGGTAGGGTCTGTAATGTGTAGTGGTAGGCCCAACAAGTGACGTGGGAGCGACATGAGCAAGGCAATATAGACCGATATCATAAGTGGTATCCCATCCCTCACAAAGCGGTTTTTTGAAATTTTTTGGTGATGCAAAACCAATAAAAAAGTATCACATATCAGGGATGTTTTTTTGTGTTTCATTGTATAGGGGGTGTTAACCCCGAGCAAGTTTGTGATGTGAAATGTCTTCCCCATCGTTGATTTCTCAATCATATCCTCCATTTGATTGGGGAGCATGCAAGTTTGTGTGTCGAAGGAAAAGGGTGGGAGATGGGACCCGTCCATCACCGCAACCTATGTAGGGGGAGCCAAGTGGATTTTTGGCAGGGGATATGGGACTAGTCAGTGGCATGGGCCATTATGGTGGTGCCATGTGGCAGTTGGTATGGGTCAATATCCTAAATAAAAATATTTTATTAACTTTAAAGGTCAGCGTAAAGGTAAGATAAAAAACAGAAAGAAGAAGAGGGAAGAGCGAGAGAAGGTGATGAAGGATGTCAGGGTAGGGCGAGGGTGGACAAGGGGTTGACATGGAATCATATTAAGGTTCCAGTGGATCTATAATGCCAAATCAATGGTATTTTTATCATTAATTATTCAAACTGTTATAAATTTGTAGTTATTTTGCATGTTGTAATCTTGTTGTTGTAGGAAAATCTCCCTACGGATAGGTAGATCTCCTCTTGAGAGCTAGACTCTTAACTCTTAAGACAAAAGATGCTTATCATGGACACTGACTTCCTTTTAGATCTAGATAAACTAATGTGTGAGGAGGAAGGAGAAAAGAAGTACCTTTTACCGGTGTTTGTCCCTGCACGGTTCAAGTTGAGCTCCAATCTTGAACTCTTCAATAAGCCCTGTAGACAAACAAAAGTACAAATAACTTCCTCCTCTACTGAGATTAGCTCGAAATAGACCTATCTATTAGAGACAAATTCATGTGAGATCAAATACAAAATTGAAAGAAACAGGCCAAGCATATTATATTAAAGAGAACCATGACGAAGAATGCTTACATCCATAGATGTGAGTGTAGCAGCTTCGTCAAGCCTTCCTCTTCCGAACCCTTGCTCAAACAGTCCACACATTGAATGATGATGTTCTGAAAGACACCTTCTTCATGAGATCATAGGTTGGATGCTTCACAATTCCTTCACCCTCTTTCACCATGAGAAGGCATGTTTAAATAGGCTTGGAGAGGCCCAACTACTTGAGATATCTTTGGGGTAAGTTGACGATTTTCCTCCTTTATTTATGGATCTTCCCTAAGATCATGGCTTGAAAAAGGATTTGAATCTAACTGCTTTCAGATATTGAGGGGATCTTTCCCTCATTCTTCTCAACAAACCAATTTTCGCCTAGAATAGGTAGCGCTCCCCCAAAAGGGGCATCATAGAATTATAGCGCTCCCAAAGAGAAGGAAATAAAGCACTGGTGTTATAACGCTCCCCCAAAAGGGTGGACAGAATGTTATAATTCTCCCTAACAGTGTATGGGGGAGCGCTCCTCTCTAAAACTCACTTTTTAGTGTTTCTCTCAATGGCAAGAGACTTGTATTTCTAGTAGACTGATTCCTCCTCTTCATAACTAATCTTTGAGGTGTCCTAACTGTCCCTGTCATGTTATTGGAGGCATAACATAGGCAAGAAGGTGGTATGATGTCAGCAACACTTATACACTTTCAGTCAATATGTGATACTTGCGACACTTGAGAAGTGAGTAATTTTGAGGTGTAACACTTGCGAGGCATTTTTGAGGACCTAAATGACATTTTTAGGAAGTCAAATTTTATGAGAATAGGGTGTACGAAGGAACACTTAGTCTTTTTAGATCAAATAAAATAACTCGAAGAGATATTTCCAATGAGATATTATTATCTCAAAATATATATCATATGAGAAAGTTACAACTGAAACGATTAGGGGTATAAGTTGACTATCGATTTACTTAAGGGAATAAATCCTTGCTCAGAAGTCAATTCGAGGCACAATATTAGTTTATGGAAAGGTCATGGACCATAGAAGACATATATGGAGACATAATTGAAATTTGGGTATCTAAAATTGTGTAGAATGGAAGAGATAGTTCTTATAGAATTCGATGCTAAAAGGGGAAAACACTCAAAACTTCAGCAGATTGTAACTAGCATCTTGGAGCCTAGATGAAGGTGAAAATTGGACAGATTTATCAAAATGTAGGAATGGATAAAACCAATTGATATTATTCCAAAATAGAAAAGGATTTGGTTTAATGATGCATGAACAGGGATAAAATTACTAAGCCAAGAAAAAGTGCAAAGGGGCAAAGTTGTCATTTCCAGATTGCTGCAGATTTTGACTGGAGTATCAATTCGACAATCTAAGAGATGTTGTGAATTAAGTGTTGGAATTATTATTAGTGTCTATTAGAAAATTTTCCTTGGTTTGTAACACATTTACCTATGAAAGTGGGAAAAGTGGTTGTTTGAGATTATTTGCACTAGTGTGAAAGGTGCACAAAAGGGGTAAATTGGAAATATTTAGTTGCTTATAATTTTTTGCTCAATGCT
Source organism: Picea glauca (assembly GCA_000966675.3). NCBI lineage: Eukaryota > Viridiplantae > Streptophyta > Pinopsida > Pinales > Pinaceae > Picea > Picea glauca. The sequence continues at coordinate 442,313 of JZKD02S2208831.1, read as the reverse complement.
CAGAATTGAGAAAGAAATTAGTCATTGGAAATATATTGGATAGGGTAATCCATATAACCACTTTGAATTTAGTTTTGAGCCAAATGATCCTCTAGGAATCATAAGGAAGGTGATTAGTGGACTTGAAGGGCATCATTAAGTAGAATGGGAATTTCAGGAAGTGATAACATTTGGCTCATAAATCAGATTGAAGCATGAGTATGGTCATTGGAAAGGTAATATAGAGGAAAACGTGAAAGAAGGTATAATTTATCTTGGGGAGCATAAATTTTATCTATAAATTTGCATGAAAAAGTGGATTTGGATTCCATCAACCATGTAACTACTTGATGTGAATATTTTTCCAAATAATGTCACTAAGTGATAGAGGTGATTGTTGGGTAAGGAAGAGTGTTGAAAGTCATGATAGTTCATATGCATTAATATAGAGGCAAATTTGAGGTGAAATATATTGGAAAAATTAAAAGGGGTTGAGGTTATTAATAGGGAATTGTTAATAAGCAGAGGAACACTCTAGCATAGATTGTTGTGTGAATATATTGCTAGAAAGAGGATAAGATTCCACAAATGAGGATTGTGTGGGTATTTTCCAGATTAATCACATGGTCCATTGTATAAGGAAGAAGGTTAGGCTTGTACAGTTGTTGAGGAATCAAAGAGATGTAAAGGGAAATTTAAGGCCATTGAGCAAGTATTTTAAAGCTTGAAAGAGGAATTAGGAAGAGAAGAAAAAGGTTAATATTCAACTACTACAGATTCTGAATGATTTTCACAGGTAAATCAATAGAGGTTCTCACATAAATCAAGAAGCCAATAGGTGAAAAATTCCATCTGCATGCATAGGGAGTTAAGGATGACTCCATAGAATTAAAGGTAGAAATATAGTGAAGGCTATATAGCTTGTTGCAAGAGAAGGAAAAAGGATATCATGAGATGAGGTGTGACTCATGGAGTGTATGAGTCATCTCTATGTGAAAAAATAGGAATGCAAGAAAAAATAATTGTTAAGCTATGATTTAGCTACTTATGTCTAAAAGTATTTACAGTAAAAAGGCCACTTCTATTGTGAGAGTGTTTAGTGGTAGCATGGTGCAAGAACAATAATTTAGGGGATGAAATAGTGAATATACATTCACTCTAAAGGGTGTCAAAGGAAACATAAAGTAGTGTGTAGATATTTTCTAGAGGGATTGAAAATCCAGGAAGATAGTATGTGGATAAAGTTGGAAGAGGATTCTTCTACATGAAGGAAGCATGTGTTAGGTGGCAGAACTAATGGATATATTGGTTGGAAATGCAAGTCACCCAAGTTGGGCTTGGATAGAAGTGCTCAACAAGAAGAGTATCTTGTCAAGGAGTTATAGGATTTCAACCACAAAAATAATTAAATAAACTTGAAATATATATGCATTGGTTTGCATAATGGAAGAGGGAAACATGTTTATGCTTATGCCTTGAAGTCTCATGCTAATAATGATGGTCTTCCATAAGGAATAATAATTTTAAGTGTGCATTAATATGCATGCATGTATAGCTTATGGAGTTGAACAATTGAAAGATAATTTTTTGTCCACTTGTGAGTGGATATATTTTCAGCAAATGATAGAGGTGCAACAAGGAGTTGTATGTTGATATAGTCCCATGAGGGGGGACTATATGAAGACCCTATTGGAAGGTTAGAGCCATGATTTGAATATTGTTGAGAGTTAGACAATGTAATAAAGAGGCCTGATTTTTGTGCTAAGAATCCTGGATTACATTCTAAAAACATGCATGTGTGGAAGGATACATATGTTGAAACAATTATGAATGGTAACAATGTTGGGTAGAAGGTAGAGGCAAGGAATATTCCTCTATTATTATTGGTGTACATATGAAAAAAATGGTAGTTCATAGGGATGTTGATATCTAGAATGATTCAAGGAAAAACATCTATGTTATGAAGGAAATATCATGGGTGGATAGTAAGATCTCCCTAGGATATGCCTAATGATCCAAGACAGATAGTGGGGCTAGACTTATAATGCTTTCCCTATATCTAAACAAGAAATTACTTTTTACACCAAGAGGGGAAAGAATGGAATACCTTACTTCTAAAGGTGTTCCTTGTATGTATTGGCTATTGCAGATCCCAAGTTCCAGCTCTATTCCTTGTAACTTTCTCCATGCACACAAGCAATAAAAAAATATTAATCAAATTATTCTCCTAGCATCATAAATTACTAATCTAATTCAGATATAAGTTGATATATTCATTACAAGACCATATATAAACATTTATGAACATGACACAACTATTTATGGGGAAAACCAATGATATATTAACTCAAAATTCAAAGAATACATCAAACATCATACCTTTAGTGTAGATGCATCCTCCTTGGCCCCTTGCTCCTTGGTCCTCCTCAGCTTGTTAATCAAATTAGGAAATCTTATTGTGGCTATTGTGAAATGGAGAAGATCCTTTGTCTTTGGACAACATGACTCTGCAAATGATTCTTCCTTTTCATGCTCAAGACTTACCTTCTTTATATAGATCTTTGGAAGAGGCTTGGGAGATCTTCTAGATCTTTGAGAGACCAATGGATACTTGAATTATGTGAGTTCCAAGGCTCATGCCATGAATAACCAACTCATCCCCCACTTACTTCTTCAAAAATTCACGAATATAGAAGGTTACAATAGGTGTTTTTGGTTGCACTATAGATGAACAGTGACTGGTCACTTGTTGTCCTATGTATGAAAAATGAAACCCTTCAAAAAGTCCTAAATCTTAAGCTTGAGTTGTGTCTTGGATTTCATCTTCTACTATATTCCCTTTTGGCTCTGTAGGGTGTAAATTAGGGCTATAATAATCTTAAAAAAAATAAAATAAAGATGAAATAAATATGTATTGGAGTGCATAATGGAAGTGATGCATGATGCATGTAATAAATCTAGAATGCATGTGCATGGAGTAGGGATGATGAGATTGAATGTTTAATGAATATTGATGTGCATTTGCGCATATGGACATGTTTAAACATGCATATCCCATGATTGTAGATTGATAGTATTATGTTCTTATATATATCCATGCAGTAATGATGTTGTGATATTTGAATATTGTTGCACCTCTTTTGTCACCTAAATGAGAAAAATATAGGTTCTTACAAGCTTAGTTGGGTTAGCTAAGAAAGACAACAGTGAAGGAAAGGGTTAGAAAAAGAAACATAAAAGACTAAGCTAAGAATTAAACTAAGAAAGGAATGAACAACTAAATTATTGAGCATAAGGATGTAAGAACAAGAAACCAATAAGAATCTTGTCACCAATGGAAAGGATTGTATTAGTGAAAAGAAAACACCGAGAAGAAAGAGGAATTTGGGTCCCTTATTCCACCAAGGGAGGGCTCTTGGACCCCCACAATTGAGGTCTTCTTACAACTTTGAAACTTGAAAGAAATGGTGAAAGAATCCCAAGCTAATCCACTCAAAAGGTGAGGTGGATTGCCCAAATGGAATGATGCTAGTATGCTCTTGATGAGAAAAGAGGATTCCCTAAGAGAATAGCAGTATCATAACCTTGCAAATGAATTCCTTGAAAATGTAGTGAACCCATGGCCTTGTTTTATAGCACCACTTTGAGGTATTGTGCAACCAGCTTTTAGTGTTAAAAGGGGTTGTTTAGGGCATTTTTATGTCTTTGACCAACCACCCAGTCAAATCCAACCAAGATTTGGATGTCAAATCAACTTGGAAGCTGAACCAGAAGTGGGTGGGAGGCCGACCAATCTCATAAATGCGTTGTTCTCAGGTGTGCGCGACTTTTAGCAACCACAGTCATGCATCATGCACATGTGTGATTTTATTGCGTTTTTGGATGGTGCATGTGCGCACACGCCCTATGTAGTCATAGCGCACCTTGATTTTATAACTGGTTGTATATTTTTGGACCTTTTGGAAATGATTTTTTGGTAATTTTGGTCCATGGGTGAACTCATAGCTATTTGAAGATGTTGGATTCCTATGACCATTTGTGGATGAAATTTCAGTGATAACAGATGCCCCCTAATGGATGAGGTTAGGAGCATATGTATAGTCAAAATTCATCAATGTTTCTTCTACTGAGAGTGTCATTGTAAGAAAGAGCGATAGTGAGAGTATCAAGAGTGACCTGTTGGAGGGAGAAGGGAACCTATAGGACCCAACCTTCTGTAAGGTGTGTAAAATAAATTGTGTACAAACGAGGTGGGCATGCCCCATGCTCGTGTCATGTAACTCAAAAAGAAGGGTGTTGTATAGCAACTGAAACTGTGTGTTGATGTAAACAAATGCATCACCCTCGGGGGCTGTTGTGATAAAGGAAGAGGACAATTCTGAGGAGGAAAATACTCTGAACAGTAGGTAATGACACATGTATGAAGTATCACAATTCTATAGGCAGTGATAGCCCAGCCAAGTTCGGAGGTCTTCGGAAAATATAAGAAACAACTGCAATAGTCGCAAAGTAAGACCCACCGTAACATGAGAAAGTGTTGAAGTCGAATGTTATGGGGGTCAATGACAGCAGGGAGAAATTATGGTTCTCCCTGTGTCATATGAGACCTCTCATTGGAAAGGAAATGAGAGTCAAGATACTGTCACCCTTCTGGAAACCGTGTTGATGTCAACAAAAAGGGGGACACGACTCCAAGAAGCAAAGGGCTTCGTGCAATCTACTAGGTGAGGATAGGAAATGAGGAGGTACATGGATGAATTCAAGATTTGTGGAGACTCAAGACTGCCCTTGGTTGGGGGTATATGAAAAGTATAAGTGGTCGCAACCGTTCAACTAGGTTGAGTGTCAAGGGGACAACAAGACGTGGGATAAGTTGTGCCAGAGGCGGGATAAAGTGAACAAACTCAGAGAGCAGAGGTAGGTGGTTTGTGGAGGGTGGGGGCCCCATAGGTTGGTTTCTGTAGTAGGGAAATGTATGGAGGACAATCTAAGGATAGGAATATTGAAGATGGGTAAATTATGTTGCGGGAGTGCAGTCAAAATAATCCATGAGGAAGTACCTTGGGAGTCTATTGGGGAGGCTAGAAAAATGAGGAGAAGGAGTATGTGGATGATTCACGACATGATGTAAGACTATCGGGACTCCCATCCCTAAAGGGTTGAAAATAGCATGAGTGTCAAAGTGCCAAGGGGTCTATGAATGGGACAACTCATGTTGGGGAGAGTTCTACCGGGTGACAGTAGCCAAAATGTGATGGAGGTGGCAGTACTGCAAAGCCAAATATGGGGACCCTAAAGGCAAATTTAAAGGCAAATTTCAGAGGGTATGACTGGAGATGCAATTGAGATTCAGAGGGAATGATTACATTCCAGTGTTGATTATATACCTAAAGGGGTTTCCCTGGCGTATGATGAACAAGTACCTGCACACATGAAAACCAAAAACCTGACGTGAACAATATCTGAAGAGAATCGAACATACAAGCATTTATTTCATAATTTTGAACATGAGCATGCGTACCTGGAAGGGGTATGGAAAAAATGGATTCTTGGGGGATAAGGATAAAAAGTGGCCCAGGGAATATCTTGATGTAGAGGATGGGGTACTGATCTCGTGGCTGAAGACAGATCGAAAAACAGACATTCGGAGCTCCCCGAATGGAGTCTGGAAGTTTGGCAAAAAGGACTATATATAGTTGTAGGGCCCACATTGCCACCTCATTTGTACCTACTGTCAGAGTGATTGGACGAGATATATTTAGAGGAGATTTGGAGATTCTGGGAGAATGCGTCAGTCAATTCAGAACCAGCGAGCTTTAGGTTAGTGGTCTCATCATCCTGCATAGAATTAGGTTTTCTATTTGTGGGCAGGGCCTGTACAGAGGGTCGTATAGGGAGTTTTGTGGGTGTCAATGGTGTTGTTGAAGGTAGGCATGGATTCAACCCATTTTGTGAAGTAATTTACTATGAAAACGATGTATTTGTGTCCATTACTGGATGGGGGGTTACAATTCATGAAATCGATGCCCCATTTACAAAAGGGGCCTGTAGTAATGACTGGGTGGAGAAGAGCAGGTGGTGCTCTTGCTTTGTTGGTGTAAAGTTGAAATTTATTTCATTGCTTCATGGCATGAATGCAATCATGAAATAGTTTAGGCCAAAAATAACTTGTGCGGATGATTTTCTAAGTAGTGGACATCCCCGAGAAATGGCCCCCGCATGAGCTGCTATGGTAGTCATTCAAGACTCTATCGGCCTCGTCAATAGTCAAGCATCGACGGAGTATGGTGTTGACCCCTCATTGATATAAGATATCTCTGATGAGGATATAACAGGGGATCTGATGGTGGATATGATGATGATCATCTCGTGAGAGATGGTTACCGAACTTTTGGGTTCGGAGGTAGACGAGGAGTTCATCGTAACAAGGATCATCCGAAGTGATGTAAAAGAGATGTTCATCGGGGAATTCGGTATTGACGAGGGCACTGGTAGTATTGGAGGGGAAGGATGTGACAAGTTCAGAGAGGATGAAATCTTTCTTTCTCTTGGGTGTTGAAAATTCGAGATCATACTCCTGAAGGATAACAATCCATCGGGAAAATTTGTCGTTAATTTGTTGATGACTGAGCAAGTATTGCATGGGTTTGGAATCCCCTATGACTTTGGTTGTGTGAAGCAGAATGTAATGGCGCAGTTTCTGGACTGCGAGGATGAATGCAAGGGATAGTTTATCTTTGTGATTATACTTCAAGGGTGGCCCTGAGAGGTTTTTACTAATGTAGTAAATGACATGCTCACGATCGTCATCATCGATTTGAACAAGAACTCCTGCTACTGAGATAGTTGATGATGATATATAGAGGATATAGTCACGATTATAGTCGAGTGAACTAATTAAAGGGGCATTGGAAAGTGCCATTTTAATATCATTGAATTATTTTTGGGCATGTTCATCCCAGTGGAATGGGATGTTGTGGCGTAGTAAGCGAAGGAAACCATGTGCTCGAGTGGCATAGTCTGGGACAAATCACCCTAAAAAGTTAGCATTTCCTTGTAGGCTCTGGAGTTGGCATAAATTCCAGGGGGGGGGGGTGGAATTTATGTGATGGCCTGGACTTTGAGGGGATCCATGGTAATACCTCTTTGGGAAATGATGAATCCGAGGAGGTGCCCGACAGTGACACAAAACACACACTTGAGGGGGTTCAAGTGGATGTTGTACTGACGACACCGTTGGAAGATGATCTGTAAATCATCAAGATGTTGGGTGTATTTTTTGGATCGAGATGTGAGGTCATCCAAATATGTGAGGATGATATGAGCTAGATCATGAAAAATGTATGTCATAGCCCGTTGGAAAGTTGCGCCAACATTTTTTAGGCTAAAAGGCATGACACCATATGCAAAAGTACCCCAAGGGGTAGTGAATGTGGTTTTGTATTGATCGGCTGGGTGAATTTTGATTTGGTTATAACCATAGAAACCATCCATGAAGGATGGAGCCTCGTGTCCTATGCATTCATCGATAATCTGATCGATGAAAGGCATTGTAAAGTTGTCTTTGGGACAGGCGTGATTGAGATCATGAAAGTCCATGCATACACGGATAGTGCCCTATTTTTTGTTAATGGGTACAGGGTTGGAAACCCATGAGGTATAGGCAATGGGGTAGAAGAACCCAACCACACGTAATTTTTCAATCTCATCTTTGATAGTCGTGGCTTTGGATGGGTGTAGTGGTCGTTGTTTTTGGTGAACCGGTGTGATATCAGGCCAGGTGTCTATGCGATGTTCGACAATAGAGGGATCAAAGTCAGGCATCTCTGTGTATGACCTGGAAAAAATATCTCGGTATTCTTGGAAGAGGGATTTATAGGTGGTGATTTCTTGAGGAGTGCATGCGACGCCAATGGTGATTTCCTCGACGAATCCATTTTTGATGGAAATATCGATTTTGATAGTGGGGGAGATGTTGTCCATATTTCCTTCTTCAAAAGCATCAGGGGTAGGGATGGGGTTGTTGAACCAGTTGATATGCCCTAATGGGATTAAATCCTTGGTTTCGATGGCGTATATGGGGTGATGGTTAGGAGGCATGAAGGCTTCCTATGAAAAGAAGAGTTCTCTGTCGTGTAGCGCATCCCATGGGTAGTCGAGGGTGGTTAATTCCTCGAGTATGTCCTTGTCATAGTAGAATTGTCAGGAATACAAGGGATCGAAAAGAGTGATATTGGTGACTGTCACCATGTGGTTGGTCTCTGGTGATGAAGAAGTAGGGGGAATGATGTAATGATGTTGCGATGGTTCACTTGACATAAACCAAATATCGAGATACTGAGGATTATTAGTGGTAGTTGGGCGTAAAATTTTAGTGGGGAAATGAATGGGAAAATTGGGGGGGTTTGGGGGTAAAACCTCATATAAGTCATCCAAGAACCATGGAGGAATAGGGAGTTCTTCTGGTTCAGGAGAAATAATGTGAAGAATCTCTAGTGATGGGGTAAAGTTAATCCTCAATTCTATAGGGGGTGCAGGGGTTTGAAGCAGGGTCATTTGGCATTGCTTGTATTCAATGATCATAGGACATTGATATGTAAAATGCTCTAAGGATTTGCATAGAGAGCAAGGGCATCTCATACGTTCATTGACTGAAGTCGTGACATAATGGATGTCAGTGATGTTTGGTGGAGAGGATGTAGCTGGACTGGGTTTGTGCTAGAAGCTTTGGCGTACTACTACTAATGTATGTCGGAATTGAGGTAGCATTGGGCAATGGTGTGTATAATTTCCATATTCTGAACATATGGCACAAGTGAATTTGGTTCGCAGACATTTTCTACTTACGTTAGGGGAGGTAGTGACAGTACCTGCTAAAGTGACGAGCGGTGATGGTGTTTGATTGAGTTGAATTAGGTTACGTAACTCGAGTAGAGATGGGAATTTGTTGGTTGGGTGTCTATCTTTCTCACATAGCGCACAAGGAGTTTGGACGCGTGGGGGAAGTGGAGCGGTGGGCTCCTTCTTCTTTTGCCTGCCCCCACCTGTGGTAGGGAGGTTAGTGAGTGGGGGTGTAGAGGGTATGCTGGGAGTGAGTATGGGAATTTGCATTGGGATTCCTTCTATTTGGGGGGGAAGTAATGGTTGAGGAACCATCTCTGGTGGATGTAAATACTAAACTAGGATTGCCAGCACCATATTAGGGAGGGTAAGCATTGCGTCTACTTGGAAATCTTGTACACCTGGTGGAGGGTAAAAGAAGGGGATTTGAGTAATGGCTTGGGGAACTATCTCCCAAACTGGGATATGGCCTTGGGGAGAGGTGAAATCGTGAACTAGTGGAGTCGATGAGTTCATAGAAGGCTCGTGAGGGAGGGGCTCTATGACTAGTGGGACGTCAGATATGAGAGAAGCCTCCCTAGGGGGAAGGGTATCAATGTCAGTTTCTTTGGATGATACAATGCATACTTGATTGGAAGGATGAAGGACCAATGGTGCACCATGGTAAGTTCCTAACAATGACGGGTCTTTGAAAATTTCAGGCCCCATTTTGATGAGAGGGTATGCTTTAGGATTAGTGTGGACGAGGGGGAGAATGTTATCGATGTTGGAAGACGGGTTAGGCTCATAATGTGAAACTTGGTCAATTGTAATGATCTTCCCATTATGGGGGAACATCATGGTTTGAAAGACAGAAGAGGCAACTGCCTTCATAGCGTACATGTAGCTATGACCGAACAAGATATTGTAATTGAGTGGGGCATCGATAACTTCAATGTCAATGAGAATGGTCTTGCCCCCGAGTTCTACAGGGACATTTTGGAAGAGCCCTTCAAGAAAAGATCATCGTCCATCATAATCTCTTAAGGTAATGGCAGATGGTATGAGTTCGGGGGAACCAATTTTCTACCATATAGACTTAGACATGATGCATGTGGATGCGCCTTCATCGATGATGCACCAATGAACTGTAATGTTCCAAATTTTAACAGGGATTTGAAAAGCGATGAGAGTGGGGAGGAGAGGTTCTCTGTTGTCGAGATCAAATATGATGAGTTGGGTATCCACAGGGTCGACTGCCCCCAAGGCAGAAAGTAATGACTTTCGCTGAGTGGGACAAGTTTGAAGTACTTCTAAGACTGACATGGCAGTCGGGGACTGTGCTAATTCATTGACCAAACTATAATTATGAGCCACCAGCCTATGGGTTTTGGACATTCCTGTGAAGAGGTGTTTCCGTTTTAGGGTGAGGAATCACCAACGGGGGTCCCGTTGGTGCTGGGATTGTTTCTGGGAGGATGGGAGGAGACTCAGCGGGTGCCCGGTATTGATGACTATGTGTCTATAGAAGGACTTCTTCCTCACTAGTGAGGAGGATAGTATGATCTATGGGATTGTTCAGGTTGAGATATTGTCCCAACTGTGGTGGTGTAAGCTGCATGTCCTGTTGGGTGTTCATCACACCCTGGTGCAGAATGGGGTTCTGCAGCACGGTTGGGTGAGGTTGTTGTACATATTGTTGTGAGGCCTGCTGAGGGGCAGGCGGTGCTGGAGGATGTGGTCCATTTCCTAAGTTTTTCATCCATTTAAAATCAGTGATTTGGGGGCAATGATGAGTATAATGACCGAACTCACTGCAAAAGGCACAAGGGAAGTTGGTTCAAATATTATTGTTATTTTTCCCTTGACGTCTATTGTTACTACCCCCTTGGGGGTTCTGATTCCCTTGGTTCTGGTTTCCCCTAGTAGGTTGGTTATGTTGGGGGTGATTCCCGCCTTGACCTGGGTTGTTATTGTTCTGATTTTTTCCTTTCTTTTTGGCATTATTAGACTGATGGGTCGGATTTTTCATATTCAGCTGTTAAAAATTTTGATATTGTTGAATGGGAGGGGGTTGAAAAAAATTCACCCCAACGTGAGGGTGTCCTTGTGGTGGAGCCATGGGCTGTGGGGGGGCAAAAAATGGAAAGTATAGATTCTGTTGGGGTAATGATCCGTAAGGTACATAGGAAGGCATGGCGCTTTCACTAGTACTTAGAGTATAAGCTGAGGTAGAGGGAGTACCAAAACTTGTTTGGATAGGTGGGTGCATTGTGGGTGTTGGTGGGGGCCCACTGATGGGTGGGGGAAGGGAAATAGGGTATGATTGTTGATAAGAGGGCGAGGGATAATAAGGGGTTCCTCCATATGCCGACGGATATTGAGGTGTGCCATACATTGGTGGTTGTTGGGATTGTGGATTGTGGTGCATGGTGTTACCAATCATTCCATCTGCTGAGTGAGACATCCTGGGTTTATCTTGGCCAAATGGAATGAGTTTTGAGAGATCAGGAAGTATTGTGTACAAGTACCCTGATTATGAATAGATGACATCATATTGTTGAGCCTTACTGATGACTTCTTCTTCTGATTGAGGGAAGGTGGAAGCCACATCTTTACCGAGGAGAGAGACAAGTGATCTGAGAAACCAATCAATACATTGTTGTTTGGTGGTTTTTTCTTTGCACAAACTACGTCATCGACGCCACTCATGAATGTGATCAGAAATATGTGTGGCTAAGGTTTGTTTAAAATTAGAGAGTAGTTCAAGACCGTTGTCATGGCGGATTGGTAATTGGAAGAAGGTCAAAAATTCTTTGGCCAAGGACTCGAAAGTCACATGGGACCTCAAATTTTTGTCTACATACCATTTGGCTGATGGACCAATGAGTGTACATTGAAATAATCGTAATCTGATGGAATCATCCATAATGATGTTGGAAGAGCACCATAAGTGGAAAGTCATGACATGGTTGATGGGATAATCTCCTGCCTTTCCTTCAAACTTGGGGATATCTAAAGGTAGTTTGGTAGGCATTGTAGGCCATGTGGGGTCGTGCAATATAGGATCATTTGTGAGTTTTCTTAGACCTGGTATGTTGAGAGAGGACAAGTATGGTATCTGGAGTGGTGGTGTAGGGTTAGTTCCAACCATGGTGTGAGTGGTTTGTGAACCTGACCCTTGGGGGGGACTAGGTGGGTTTGTACTTCCCCCTTGAGAGGAAGTTGGCCCCCCACTTCCGTGTAAAGGAGAGCAAGTGGACAGTTCACCTTGGGAATTGGACCCCAGTAAGGTGGAACCAAGCAAAGTTGATCCTAAGATAGTGGTGCTCATAGGAGTGTGAGAAGGTGGAACAGATGAGTTGGCAAGAATAGGAACTCCCCCTAGAATAGGAGGGAGGTTTAGCAAGCGTATGGAATGACGGGGGTTCTGTGGGTTCCCTATGATGTTCGATTAGCTATGTGGATGTGTGTGAATGGTGGTGAGAGTAATAAATAAACAAGAGCCTTTTGTTTGCAATTTCTTGAACTTTACACGATATATATCTAAATCAAATGTAATTAGAAGTGCATCATACATAAAGTGTTTTGATAAAGAAGCATATATGTGGGTAAGTGGATTTTGTCTGTGTGGGGGAACAAAGAAAACAAATGCTTGTGTCCTAAAAGACGCAACGCCCTTCCTCTCAAAATAGCATTGGACCTTCCAATAGCACTCGTCAGTGGGTTCTGAAGCCACCAGAAGAGAAACTAGTGAAGGATGAAGTGTTTAGTTATAATGAGGGGTAGAGGGGGCATATCCCGAAAGAATTGGTGATATTTCCCAATAGCCACACAAAATCTGATCAAGGTGCTATTGCATCCCACAATTTCCACCTGGGTAGATGTCCTAAAATTTGGTCACTACGTACCTTGGTCAAAGTGTGGCATTTAGATTTTCGACCTAAGAAATGGGTCACGGGCTGGATCCCGTTCAAGAGGTGGGTGCCTCAAGGGGGGACACACAGAACAACCAGACCTTGGCCTTCAAAACTTCACAGGTATCTCCCTGCCTTATGGTGTTAGGAACACTTGACTTGGAGGATTTACAGTTCCCTATTTGACAACTTCTATTGTTTTGACAATGTGAGAACCATATAATGGGGAGTTATTTGGATGCCTATCCCCGAAATCCTACCTAGATTAAAAGATTTCTTTTGGCACCTCCTGTGGAGGAAAACTTAGTGAGTTTTTAGAAACAATTTATATGTGGTTGTTTGAGATATTGGGGGTGTGAGCCAATCTCGTTGAAATTAAATGGGAGTGGATAGTTTCGTTAAGAAAAGGGTGGGGTGTTTCGGAATCCCTTTGGAGGAAACTTACTTTAACCTCCACATTTCAAGATGAAAACTATGTGAGTGAGAAGATACTTTTGTGTGTGAATGAGTGAAAGTGTTCCAATGTGTTAATGAATTATGTGTCACCTTGCTACATGTGGACTTCACTTGGTCCTTACAAGTGTTTATTACCTAATTAACTAAATGCCTTTGGTACAACCTTGCGTAATTCAAAAGTCCCTAGGAAGATAGCATGTGGACATGTGGGTCTGTTACTATTCCTTTAACTCCCTATTGTGATTTAATCTAAGAAATATTTGAAACTATCCTAGATTGTGATCATGTGGGCATGTATGGACCCGTTACAAAACCTTTAAACTTCCCTAGTGATTTAATCTAAGAAAGTAAATTTCAACACTATCCTATTTTTGTAGCATGTGGGCATGTATGGGCCTGATACAATCTTGATATGTGTTTGAAAAATAAACTAAGAGGAGTCCCAAGGGGGTTGTTGTCCTCTCCTAAAGGTTTTAGTATTTTTAAGGGAGATGAAATTGTCCTACAACCCTTTTCTGATTCTCAAGGTCGCTTTGAAGCGCAAGAGAAGAGCATACTAAACGATTGTTATCCAACTTCTGATCCCAATGCAAGTTTTATGTGATTACAAATGATTCCAACTTATAATTTTAGTCAAAGAAAGCCATCCATGTGGAAAAATGAAAGCAAAAGAGGAAATAATGATTTTAAACCCCCTAGGTGCCTATGTGTTTTGACTAATCCCTTTATATGGAGAGGGAACTAAGTGTAGTGCATATTACAACATGCATGAAATCATTTTTAAGAAGGCTAGCATCCTTCCCCAAATCACAAAAAGGCTTACAATGTGTATTTTTCTGCACAGGTGCGTGGGTCTCAAAGTAGACAGAGGCGCACTGAGCACCAATGCGCAAACTGAAATGGACTTTTGGGAATAGGTGCGCAGAGGGCATTGAACAACATAGTAATTTTTGTTGAAATAATGTAACTACGAAGAGCATTCTTATTATTATTGTTATTTTATTGTTAGGATTAATACCCATTGTGGATTAATCATGTCGGTAATTGTATTAGGACCAAATCCCCTTTTGCAGATTGGTCATCGGAGAATTGTAATAGGAAGAATAAGAAGTCGGCCCTAGCAGTTATTATTGAGACCTAGAATTAAATTAAAGGTGGGTTTACCCACCCAGAGTGAGAGGTCGACCCTACCAATGAAACCCTTTCACACATGCCAGTCTTGTATATATAGGGAGGCTAGTGCCTCACTTTATCACACACTCACTTTCTCATTCTATTATGAGGCAAGCTACAATTACCAGTTGGAGAGAGGAGAAGAAGAGTGGCGCATCTCTTGGAGAGGACTATTTGTATTGGTTTGAGTTATATCTTGAACATTGTATTAGCAATTTATGATAAGGAAGTTTTTGCTAGGTTTTCTTCCCCTAGAGGGTTTCCCAGGATAAATGTTGTGTCTCCTGTGAATGTGTATTTCTCAGTGATCTTGTTCTTATGATTCTCTTATCTATTGAAATGCAAAGAACTATAATAATCGCATAAACATTAACATGGAATCAAAGCCAACCTGAAGGAAACACAATTTGCAAGAGAAAAACGTCACTGTTTCAGCACCTGCAAATTACGGTTTTGCAAAAGTAACTCTTTTTAGCTCCCTAAACACCTAGAAAGTTGCGCCCTCCCCCAAGGATCAATTTTGAACTTATAGCATGCCTTTTCAGTGGCTGGATCTCTCGAAAAGTGAAACCCTAGTTTCACAAAAGTACCAGAAATACTAGAAAACCAGTAATAGAAGTACCAAAAGCACCAGTCCATAAATCTACAGATCAGATTTGACGGGGTAAAAATTGTATTTTCTCAGATCCAAGGACACCAGGCTACTTGCCTCAGCTAAGCGCACCTCCTGGTAAGGTCAAAATTTGATTTTAAGCATTTTCAATTTTTGGTCATTTTCGTAGCCTCAAGTACAAGATGTCTGCAAGCACAAAGCTTGTTGAG
>JZKD02S2208831.1:409749-427096 GCA_000966675.3 Picea glauca | reverse complement strand
ACCTCCTGGTAAGGTCAAAATTTGATTTTAAGCATTTTCAATTTTTGGTCATTTTCGTAGCCTCAAGTACAAGATGTCTGCAAGCACAAAGCTTGTTGAGAAACTATAAGGCATAGACAACTTCCATGCCTAGAAGTATAGGATCGGTCTGATCCTTGCAGAGAATGACCTAGAAAAATTTATCAAAGAAGAAGTGGAGGAACCTGAAGATGTCGTAGAGAAAGCGAAGCATCAGAAGGACTCAATCAAGGCTCAAAGAATCATTGCAGATTCAATCAAAGACCACCTGATCCTGTATGTATCATCCAATAAGAATCCGAAGAAAATGTTTGACTCTCTAAGAAAACTATATGAAGGAAAGAACATCAATCAAAAGATGAATCTAAGAACTCAATTGAAGAATACCAAGATGCAGAAAGGAGAAATGATTCAAGAATATTTCTCCTGAATCTCAGAAATAAAAGAACAGCTAAAAGCGATTGGAGACACCATCAATGAAGATGAATTCGTAATAAAAACCCTAAATGGTCTCACAAGACCTTGGGATACTTTCATCCAGTCGGTATGTGGCAGAAAGGATAAACTACAGTTTGAGAGCCTATGGGAAGAATGCATCCAATAAGAAATAAGGGTAGCCAACCGTGAAGCACTACTAGCAAGGGATGATGATCAAGCCCTAGCTACTCATACAAAAGGAGGAAGAAATAAACCCTACTTCAAAAGGGAATCTCATAAAGAATGACAACCATCAAACAAATTCAACAACCAAGAATCTCATTCAAGAAATTTTCAGAAGAAAGGACAAAGCAAGGGACGAGATCTCTCATCTATACAATGATATCATTGTGATAAGATGGGACACAAGGTGAATATTTGTCCAGTCAGAAGAGAAGAATACAAAAGGAAGCACAAAAGGCAACATGCTCACATAGCCGAAGATGAAGAACCACCTATGAAGATGACTAAGGACCATGTCTTGATCTCATCTCTCTCAGGATTTGTATCACCTAGAGAAGATACATGGCTCATTGATAGTGGTGCATCAAAACACATGACGGGTAAGAAAAGTACTCTCTCTTGTATTTCAAAAAAGAAGTTTTCTCATTAAGTAACTCTTGGAGATGATTATCAATATCCCATCAAGGGAATATGAGAATCAAACTACAAGCTAGATTCAAAAAACTCAATAACAATGAAGGACGTACTCTACATACCAGGCTTAAAGAAGAACTTACTCTCCATATCGGACTTAGACAAGAAAGGCTATAGAGTTGCCTTCATAGATGGAGAAGTTCTTATGTGGGATAAAGGAGAAACCTTAAATGAAGAAATCGTCATCAGAAGTGAAGAAAATGGCCTATATAAACTGAAGGGTCACCCAGAAACTACCATGACCCATGCCATTGAAAACTCATGTGAACTTTGGCATAGAAGATTGGCTCACATCAACTACAAGGTGCTACCATACATATGCAAAGCTGTCACAGGTTTACCAAAAATCAAGGTTGATCAATAAGGCGTATGCATTGGATGTGCTCAAGGGAAGAACATCAAGAACCATTTTCCAAAGAGGGACAACAAAGCAGAAGGAGTATTGGAACTCATTCATTCAGATGTGTGTGGCCCAATGCCATCATCCTCCATTAGCGGGTATGTATGCTATGTTTCATTTATTGATGACTATTCTCATAAGACATAGATATATTTCTTAAAATCTAAAGATGAAGTATTCAGTAAATTCAAGGAATTCAAAGCATTGATGGAGAATCTTTCTGAAAGAAAGATTAAGATACTCAGGTCAGATAATGGAGGAGAATATACCTCAAAGGAGTTCGTAAAATTCTGCATAGATGTTGGAATCAAGAGGGAACTTACTAATCCCTATAATCCCCAACAAAATGGTGTCTCTGAAAGGAAGAACAGAACAATTATGGAAGCCGTAAAGACCATGATTCACGATCAGGACCTTCCTATGTGCTTATGGGTAGAAGCAACAACAACAACTATTTATCTGCAGAATATATTATCCCATAGTCCACTTGGGTTCAAGACCCCAGAAGAAATGTTCACCAGAAAGAAACCAGAGGTAAGCCATCTCAAAATATTTGGTTGCCTAGTGTTTATTCATATACCGAAAGAGAAAAGAAACGAGTTGGAACCCTCCGGAAAGAAGGGAATATCTGTGGGATACTGTGAGGTATCCAAGGCCTTCAGAATCTACATACCTGGTCACCACCATAATGAAATCAGCAGGGATGTGACCTTTTATGAAGAAGCATCACTTAAGAAATCAAGAAGATGTCAACTTGAAGAAATGTATGAAGAGGAACCTGTAAATCCCAGGACTACAAAATCTGTGAGGGAAGTTTCCAGAGTTGCAGAACCTGTAAGGGAAGTCGTAACTTCCCCTAATGAGGAGACTCCTGAAGACCATGATATGACAGAAATTCAAGAACCTCCTCAAATGACCTTCTCCCATAAAAGAAAGCCTGCTTGGGAAAGAGAGCTTATTCAAGATGGATAGAAGTACGGTGTTCCAGAAGGAACCACGTGAAAGGTGAAAAGACCAAATCCATTCTCCAGTTACACGGATTTGATGTGCAATCTACTTGATGAAGAACCTACATGCTTTGAAGAATCCATCTGAAAGAAGGAATGGGCAGATGCCATGATAGAGGAATACCAATCCATAATAAAGAATGATGTATGGGAAATAGTTCCCAGACCAAAAAGTAAGGATGTGGTATCATCGAAATGGCTCTTCAAAATAAAACATGTTGTTGATGGAAGTATTGAGAAACATAAAGCAAGATTTGTTGCTCGTGTCTTTTCCCAGAAGGAAGACATTGACTATGAAGAGACATTCGCTCCTGTGGCCAGATACACTTCGATCAGAACCATTATAGCTCTTGCTGCCAAGATAAAATGGAAGTTGCACCAGATGGACATGAAGACAACTTTCCTAAATGGTGTTATCGAAGAGGAAGTGTATATAGAGAAACCTCAAGGATTTGAGTTTGAGGATAGGAAGTCTCATGTTTTCCTATTAAAGAAATCCTTATACGGATTGAAGTAAGCCCCCAAAGCTTGGTATGGTCGTATAGACAGTTTCTTGATGAGCTTAGGCTTTACCAAGAGTAAAGCACATTCAAATCTCTACTTCAAAATTATGGACAATGAACCAGTAATATTACTACTATATGTGGATGACTTATTCTTAACTGGAGAAGAAAAGCTCATCATTGAATGTAAGCAGAGACTTGCCACAAGAATTTGAAATGAAATACTTTGGTCTAATGCATTACTTCTTAGGCCTTGAACTATGGTAGAGTCTAGAAAGAATATTCCTTAACCAAGGGAAGTACACTGTCGAAATCTTAAAGAGATTCGACATGCTAGAATGCAAGCCCATAAATACACCCATGGAAGAAAAGCTGAAGTTGTTGGTCGATACTTCATCAAACTTGATAGATGCCACACTGTACAGAAAGATTATTGGATCACTGATGTACCTGACGAACACCAGACCAGGCATTTATTTTACAGTGAAGACCTTGAGTCAGTTTCTGGTAGAGCCCAAACGTGTTCATTTAGTGGCTGTAAAACATGTGATGAGATACCTTAAAGGTACAATGGATTATGGTCTCAGATATGATGGAGATCATGACTTCACATCGAGTGGATATATTGATGCAGATTGGGAAGGAAGCATTACTGATAGAAAAAGAACTTCCAGATGTTGTTTCAGTTTGGGATCAGCCATGATCTCGTGGCAGAGTAGAAAGAAATCCAGTATTGCTCTCAGCACAGCAGAAGCAAAGTACATTGTCGCATGTTCTGCTAGCTACGAAGCTATATGGCTTCGAAATTTGTTGTCTGGCTTATTTGACTTGGAGATGAGTGCAACCGCGATTCTATGTGATAACCAAAGCTGCATAAAGATGACAGAGAATCCTGTATTCCATGACAGGTCGAAGCACATAGAGATCCTCTATCATTTCATCCGTGACATGGTACAGAGAGGAGCCCTGAAGCTCCAATACATTAGCATGGATGAACAGGTTGCTGATGTGTTGACCAAACCTCTATCTCGTGTAAAGTTTGAACATTTTCGAGATAATCTTGGTATAGATTGAAAGGACCTTCCCTAAAAGGGGGAGCATATATATTTATTCCTTGCTTCTGACCTAGTTGTTAGATGTAAAGAAAGATGAGTCATGCTTCTGACCTCACTGTTAGACGTAAAGCATGACGCTATGTTCCTAGGTTCTAACGTTGTTGTTAGACTTAAAGAAATATGAGTCATGCTTCTGACCTTGCTGTTAGACGTAAAGCATGATGTTGTGATTCCTTGCTTCTGACCTTGTTGTTAGACGTAAAGAAAGATGATTCCTCGCTTCTGACCTCATTGTTAGACGTAAAGCGATATGTTGATGTGTTCCTTGCTTCTGACCTTGTTGTTAGATGTAAAGCAAGATGAGTCATGCTTCTGACCTTGTTGTTAGATGTAAAGCAAGACACTGTGATTCCTTGCTTTTGGCCTCGTTGTTTGACGTAAAGCAAGATGATTCCTCGCTTCTGACCTCGTTGTTAGATGTAAAGTGAGATGATGATGTTCCTTGCTTCTGACCTCGTTGTTAGACATAAATCAAGATGAGTCATGCTTCTGACCTCGCTATTAGACGTAAAGCATGACATTGTGATTCCTCGCTTCTGACCTAGTTGTTAGACGTAAAGAAATATGTGAATAACACTGAGCTACCAGCTTAACAACTATGACATTGAGCCAGTGTAGTACTGTCAGCCTAGTGCTATGATGAGGTATCATTTTTTACTGATACATATTTGATGCAGATGATGATAGCATTCTTTCGAGAATGATGATGTTGCCGATGAAGAAAACTTTCGATGACTCGTAAATATGCTAGCCAATGTTTCACGATGATATTGATGATACTGTCCTCCTAATGCCACTGATGATGCAGACCTCTCTCACCTGATGCTGATGAAGAATACCCTTGTTAAGGTTGAGTGTTGAAATAATGTAACTGCAAAGAGCATTCTTATTCTTATTGTTATTTTATTATTAGGATTAATCCCCATTGTGGATTAATCATGTCGGTAATCGTATTACGACCAAATCCCCTTTTGCGGATTGGTCATCGGACAATTGTAATAGGCAGAATAAGAAGTTGGCCCCAACAGTTATTATTGAGACCCAAAATTAAATTAAAGGTGGGTTTACTCACCCAGAGTGAGAGGTCGGCCCTGCCAGTGAAATCCTTTCACACATGCCAGTCTTGTATATATAGGGAGTCTAGTGCCTCACTTTATCACAGACTCACTTGCTCATTCTCTTATGAGGCAAGTTGCAATTACCAGTTGGAGAGAGGAGAAGAAGAGTGGCACATATCTTGGAGAGGACTATCTGTATTGGTTTGAGTTATCTCTTAAACATTGTATTAGCAATTTATGATAAGGAAGTTTTTGCTCGTTTTTCTTCCCCTAGAGGGTTTCCCAAGATAAATGTTGTGTCTCTTGTGAATGTGTATTTCTCAGTGATATTGTTCTTATGATGCTCTTATCTATTGAAATGCAAAGAACTATAATAATGGCATAAACATTAACAATTTTGGCGCACGTGCGCACGATGCTCGACTGTGGGCCAATAAACCTGTGCACACCTGTCACACGGCTGTGAAGAAAATTCTGAATGGAATTCTCTCAATTTAGCTTTGAATTGGATTTTTTGCAGGTTTTCATAGGCCGGTTAAGGTACCTGGAGGTTAAATAAACCAAAAGAAGAGCTAGAAAAACCCAAATGGGGTACGAAATTGATACCTTTCCCCAATGGAGTCGCCAATCTATTGTGCCTCTTTTGTTACCTAAATGAGAAAAATAGAGGTGCTTACAAGCTTAGTTGGGTTATCTAAGAAAGACAGTAGTGAAGGAAAGGGTTAGAAAAAGAAACATAAAAGACTAATCTAATAATTAAACTAAGAAAGGAAGGAACAACTAAACTATTGAGCATAAGGACATAATAACAAGAAACCAATAAGACTCATGTCACCAATGGAAAGGATTGTATTAGTGAAAAGAAAACACTGAGAAGAAAGAGGACTTTGGGTCCCTTATTCCTCCAAGTGAGGGCTCTTGGACCCCCACAATTGAGCTCTTCTTACAACTTTGAAACTTGAAAGAAATGGTAAAATAATTCCAAGCTAATCCACTCAAAAGGTGAGGTGGATTGCCCAAATGGAATCATGCTAGTATGATCTTGATGATAAAAGAGGATTCCCTAAGGTAATAGCAACAGCATAACCTTTCAAATGAATTCCTTGAAAATGTAGTGCACCCATGGCCTTGTTTTATAGAACCACTTTGAGGTATTGTGCAACCGGATTTTAGTGTGAAAAGGGGTTGTTTAGGGAATTTTTAGGTCTGTGACCAGCCACCCAGTCAGATCCAACCGAGATTTGGATGTCAAATCAACTTGGAAGATGAACTAGAAGTAGGTGGGAGGCCGACCAATCTCATAAATGCGCCATTCTCAGGTGTGCACGGATTTTGGCGACCACAGTCGTGCATCATGCGCACGTGAGATTTTCTTGTGTTTGTGGATGGCACATATGCGCACACACCCTGTGTAGTCATAGCACATCTTGATTTTATAACTGGTTGTATATTTTTGGACCTTTTATAAATTCTTTTTTCGTAATTTTGGTCCATGGGTAAACTCATAGCTGTTTGAAGATGTTGGATTCCTGTAACCATTTGCAGACGAAATTTCAGTGATAGCAAATATAACTAATAATGGATTGTGTATCTAGGGAAATTGTTTTATCATGATTGGAGATGTTCATGATGTTGTTGCATATGAAAAACCATCTATATGAAGAGAAATGAGGATGGTAATATGCTGATAAATTGATAAAATCATTGAGGTATTCATTTAGGGTTGTTATGATGAAAAAATGTTGAAGGTGATGGTAAGAATTTCCTCGACCGGATTTTCAATATTTGAAATTGATGTAAAGGGAGAGGGCCTTCAATATACAAATTTTATTGATGCTTGAATGCATTTATATGGGAATTTAATTGCATATTATGTTGTATTGGTTATGAGATCATAACCAGGTCAAGTTAGGAGATATTTACTCATGTTGTAGCAATGAATGTCATTATATATGGCCATGTGTGAGGTCATGATGTGGTTGGAAATGGAAGGGATATCACGCCATCCAAGTGAAATATGGCTTTCCCCTGTCCAATTGATACACGATTGTAACATATTTGATGACATGAGATAGAACTCACAGAATCGTATCCATGGTGTTGTGTATGGGTTGAAGAGGAAGGCATCCAAATGATCAGATAGGTAAATTGGGGAAGAATTTGGATCATGTGTTAAGGTGTGGGATATACCTTCCAACTCATATGGTGGAATACATGACATGTACATATGGTATACCAAATTCAATGCAAGGATTCATTGTGTAGATGTTGCCATGATTATTGTCACATTGTCTTTATTTATTGGTGAATTTTGATTGCATTATGAAAAGCTTGGTGTGTTGATAATGCATGTACAATGAATGACAATTTCATTCTACATAATATTATTAATGGTTGAATTCCATTTTCAATGTGAATAATTGTTGGAAATTATTGAATTATTGGTAAGATACATTTCTAAGATAATTTCATGAATTTTGACAAGATATTTCCCCCGCGATTTTGGATCGAAATCACAGCAGATCAATATTGTATAGAGAATATAGAAATCTTCCCTCCAAGACAAGCACACAAAACTGAAAGAATACCCACTTTACAAGGAGAAGTTAGGGGAGGAAGAGGGAGAAAGGGGGCACCTTAAATATCTTGTTTGATATCGATCCCACTCCTTTCTCTCGACGAGATTCAGATCCTTTGCTGGAAACAACCTGCAAAATGGACACAATACAAGAGCTTCTACGAAGGTAGTTACATGATCAAAGAGTATACATGGCATATATCATATTCAAAGTAAACTTAATAAGAGAAAAAATACAATGAACACATGATAGGAGGGAAAACAAAATCTTCTATTAACACCAAATCAGATACTTAAGTTACAACCTTGTCTCGCCTTTGACACCACCTCGAAGACAACTGTTCAGGTTCCTCCAAGAATTCCTCAAGAATCAACCCAACCACTATAATCTTCCTTGGATGGCCCAAATAGGGATAAAGATACTCCATATAATCATATAGATAAGAAAGAGATGTCGGAAAAGGAGTTTCTAGATGCAAGGGGGTGTTGCTCATAGGATTATAGGAAAATTAGGCTTGCTAGATACTGGAAGCATAATCTTGCACCAAGGGACTTGACCTCTCATTAGCCCTCAATGGTGATTGTATCTCTTCCCGAAGAGTTTGTATGAGTTGGATTCCATTATGTACGGGCATGCTTACATTGGAACATGAGCCCAACCGAAAAACCCACCTGAAAACATGGAATTATTTTATTTTTTATGATTTTTTAGGACATTCGTTGGTTGCAAGATGGAGAGTCATAGAATTCCATGCATTGCACTAGGGAAACCCATGGATATTCTCATAAGTCATGATTTTTAAATTATTTTGGATAAGAAACTTAGGAAAATGTCTAGCAAGATTTGGGAAAGGGTTAGGCCATGGCATAAATGCATAGGTGTGGCATTTTATGCTATAACAAATGCCCCCTAATGTGTGAGGTTAGAAGGGAAATATGTTGTCTGAAATAAATTATAAACTCTAAGAGGTGAGGATGAATTAACGTACCCTTGAAGGTTCTTGAACAACTGATTCAAGAACAATAACCATCCGCAAAGATAAAACAAGAGTTTTTCTTCCTAAGTCGGGCATACCTATGCTTAGGAGTGATATAAGAATGGCCTCCAAAGAAAGTACATTGTGGATCCATGGTATATATGAAAGTATGACTAATGTCCATGGCTATGAACAATACATAGTGTATCCATGTGGTAAATATGAAGTAGCAAGCATGGCCACAAGGAATACGTAGTGGATCCATGTCAAAGTAGATCATAGCCACAAATAGATACACAATGGAGCTATGTCTCAAAATCAATAACAGATGATATCTGGAACCAAGAGAATGAATAATATGATACTGTGCAAGTACCAATGTCTGTAAGGTGGCACCATATGAGTCGATAAGGAGCACAAAATATGCAGTGCTCGTACTTCACAACGATCTGTCATGGTACAAGTCTACACTATGTAAATAGATGTGTTGAAGTCAAACAAAGTGAGACATCATTTGATTACCGATCATTGATGTATACCATTAAAAAATGTGATACCATCCATCGATGATGATAATAGGAGTCAAGGTACCATGGTACAATGTAGAAAGTGTGAATAAATGAGTTGGCATCAAACACCTAGCAAAATCTATTGAGCAGGGTACATTGATGTATTCCTATTTTCTATAGAGAGGGAACTTGCCACTAATGACTGTAAGCCCCAAGGTACCAAACATAACTATAGGTCCCTCTCCCAGAGAAATATGTGTTAGAGTCGATGGGAAGAGATCTGATGGAAGGAAGAAATTAAGGAATCCTCCATCAACCAGAATGAGGGGTGGTGGAAGGCCAAAGATTTGGAAGAAATTGGACAAAAAGATTGATATTTTTGATGATGAGACTGACTTGGGAAGGCCGACTTGGGAAGGATGACTTGCAAGGTTAGAGACTAACTGTAGAATGGCCGACACGGGTTGAAACTTTCTCTTGAACATAAGAACGACACATTATTTGACTTAGGCAACATGAATGTGAACTGGGATACATTTGTGACACAAGAAGAATCAACAAATGCTCCATATAGTTGGAATAATAACCAATCAAGGGAGATAAAACTCAAAAATGATAAAAACGTCTCCTAAAGACATACTAAACTGAAAATGATGAGAATGAGACTCAAAATTGTGCTTTGTTCAAGGGTGACAAAACTGCTACCAAAAAAAGATATAGATGTTTTCCCCTTCTTTTTGGTTTTTATTTTTATTTTCTATCTTTTTAATATTATAAAATCCTGAAAAAGAATAAAAGAATGTTATTGTACAGTGGAGGAAATGAGTTTCGTGGAAAATCAAACTAGTTTTGTAGTGTAGGGAACATACCTATGCTCAATGTAAGGAAGCATGTGTAGGATAAGGACACTCGGTGGATGTTCTCTCTAGGGATAAGGTGTCGAGTCGCAAAGGAAAAAATGCAAAGCTAGGGCTAATAGGAATGTATAAGCAATTGGTTCAATGATAGCATGTTGAAGCGAACATTAGGACTAAAATTGTGAGTAGCCAAAATTCAATGCATTTACAACTCAAATTTAGGAAGTAAACCTCCCATGATGGTATTTTTTGTAAGTTTATTTTCCAGGGCCCGAAAAAGAGTAAAATAATACCAAGGATAACTCTTCTAGCCAATACTGGACTTGAGTATTCCTTTTTCATACTTATTCAGTTCAGTCTGGAAAAGGGTTAAACTTATGTCGAAAAGACATCTCTTCAAATCCATTTTACGATTGTGAAAGAGACAATATCACTTGGACATATTTTCATATTCAAGGAGTCTGGAAAGAGCTTAATTATGGACTCCCTTGTCAATTTTTGTAAATTTAGTCTCCTAAGTGTTGGTGCAATTATTTGCATAATATATTACCAAACATAAATTATCAACCGAGATTCGTAATCAGTAGAGTTTATGCACTATATGTTCCAATAACAGATAGGTTCCTATGTCTGTTTAGTACAAATAAGAAAACCATTTAGAAACCAACACACTTTTAAAAATGACAATCTTCACACAATTCAAAAGCTGGAAAGCAAAACTCATAAACAAGCAAAATCTCTTGCTCAGGTAATGGGCATGTTCATTGATGGCTCATGAAAAGAAAAGATGAACTTTGATTCTATCTCCTGGAGAAACTAAACGAACAAGTAGGATGCCCCATTAAATCTCATGCATGGTGAAATATAGAGATCCAATTGTTCCTGCATTACCACACTTTGCAACACATTTGAATAGTGAAATTAAACAAAATAACATGAAATCGAAATAACAAATACATGAAATGAAAATATACACTAACAATTTACAATAAGCTTACCAAGATGGATCGGTGGCCCTTGCCAATGCCAACATGGAAGCTTTAGATGATTCTAACTTCTGCGAGAGACAAAATCACTGAATCCAAACTTGCATTAATCTTCAACAGGTAGGTTTACAAAAGGAGTCTCTTCACGAATCCAATCTACATCATAAAAATTCTCCTCAAGAACCTATCTCATAACAATTCCCTTAATCTACATAATAATAATTCTTCTCTCAATCTACATAATAGTGATTCTCTTCTCAATCTACATAATAATGATTCTCTCCCCTTCATGAAGAGAAGGCACTCTCTTTTATACATGAGAGCTTTGAAAATAAGATAAACATCTCATAATTACAAATCCACTTTTCTCTCAACGCATTTCTCTTTATTACAAAATATAATCCCTTCAAATCCTCACACATATCTCTCATATATCTTGGATAAGATATGACAACCAAATCTCCATGATCTTCTCCTTGGATTAGGATTGAATTATCTCCTCACATCTTGAAATGGTGGAGGAATTATTCGAGAAGTCTTTTGAATTAATCCTTCACATATTCCTACACATGATAAAAATCACACATTTTTGAGATATATATGAAAACATGTCAATTTTCTAATATTTAATCACAAATTCTCTTTTAATGCTAAAATAAATGATTTGGAAAATAATAAGGTTTAACCCATATTTAATTATGAAAATGGTATCATGAAATGTTAATGGGGCGATGCAATGTGAAGACTGATGAAGGGAAAGGTGGATGGAAATACAACATTTCTGAGTCCCAACATACCACCCAACTGAACTTGTTGCATGTCCTCATGCAACTGTGCATGGATCTTCTCAAGAAATTTTGGCATCTGAATTTTGGCTTTGAGTGATGATAATGAATATTTTCGGGATGGGATTTACATGAGTAACAACTGACATTTTCGTATGGTTGGTTCTTGTGTGACAACCATGAATATAGACAATGTTGGTTCTTGTCATGGATGATTTTAGGGGCTAAATTTCACTCATGGGATAATTTTCCATGGTTTTTCCAAAAACAAGATTCTCTATTTTAAAAATGATTCGCCCAAATTCTATAGGATAAAATTATTTTACCTTAAAAATTGCCAAAATTTTATAAAAACTATTTAAAATCATTATAAATTTGAATATTTTTACAAAAATATCGCAAAACATTTATAGTTGGCATATGAAGGATTAGTAATATTCGCCAAGGTTTCTACATTTTAAAACAAATTTACATCCTTAAAATCATCTCTGGTTCTTGTGTAAACAACATTCATTTCGTTATTTGTTCTCTTGCTGTTATGATAATAAAATGTTGGTTCTTGTGTAAACAACATCCATTTCGTTATTTGTTCTCTTGTTGTTATGATAATAATTTACCCATTTACTTGCTAGAATAGATAAGCCATCAATGTGCATAAGGAAGCATCATTGAGTATAAGAAATCCCTTTTTACATATTTGTGAATCATGCCAATATGTATATCAATGCTTATGAAGCAAAGTGCAACAGAGTATCATTGGAAGAAAAAATGTTGGTAAATGGTAAATGAGACGAAAAATGGAATGGTGGTGGAAAAATGGAGTGATGATAGTGAATATAGTCCCCCTCCCCCCAAACTGAATTGGTTGCATGTCCTCATGCAACGTGGCATGATTCATAGAAGTGAAAAGGAAAGGGAGCATGGTGAGGGATTTTTCCAAATTCATTCACTCTAGCATGTAAGGAATTGCATGATTAAAGAGTATAAAACAACATACCTCCACTTACTCAAAATGTTGATGAACTATGAAATAGGAATATGGCTGATGCAGTTGCTGGAGCATGGAAGATGTCACTGTTGCAGGATCATGTGAAAGGAGATTGTCATTGTAGCTACGACTGATGTCACTACTGGATCAAAGAATGTGAAATGGAGGAATCTGAACTGTTGTTGTTGAAGCATGGAAAAGAGGAAGTAAGGAAGTGGAACTATAGTATTCTCATATAGATGAAGTCATGCTATTGTAACTACTGAGGAGTCATGGAAAAGTGTATAGTCTTCACTTGCTGTGAAACCCAATGGTACAATTCTAGTCATGCGAATGAATGTGTCGATGTTGAGCATGAAGAGAAGTCATTGGATTACCGACCATTGATGAATGTCATTAACCAATGCGAGGAAAACTCATCATTGATGTCAATGAGTGCCAAGGTACTCGAGTACATCTTGCAAAGTGAAAATGAATGAGTTGATGTCGATCCACTTGCAAGATTTGACGATCAAGGGACAATGATGTATTCCCATGATTGTCAATGAGAGAACTTGCCATTAAGGCATGCAAGCCTCCAGGTACTCCAAAGTAAATCTAGTCTATATCCCAGATAAGGTGTTGAGGTCGATGGAGCAAGACTTGTTGAAATGTGGTCCTTAAGGAATCCCACATCAGTCAACGTGAGTTTGTAAAAATATTTGGTAGGACTATATGAACGATCTCAGTAGTAACAACATTTATGGCAAGGCAATAGAATCATGGAAAGGGAGATGGATAGTTTTATTGACAAGGAAAAATGAACTAAAAAAGATAAAGGCATGTATGTAACTCGAAAATATAGGCACGTGCAAAGTCATGAAGGATAAGGCGATGGAAAGTGGATTCCCGCATGGGTGAAAAATAAGCTTGGAAGGAGAAATGTAAATGATCATGTCATGGCGTAGTTGGTTTTATGAAAGATGGTAGTGTAGCGACAAACGTCATGACATGTGTGATGAAAAATTTAGCTCCTTCAAGATTTTAATAAAACATGCTTTTGAAATTCTTGAAAGTCATTGTGGCATGGAATGCGAGCATCTTCATTCCTGCAATCAAACTTAGTACTAATCCTACAATAAAACTTGTGAGATCATCATAAAACATAAAATGTGAGATTATGTACGAATGCAACAAATTAAAGAGATAAAAAATACATTCTTATATCTGTTGTCGTGTTCGTTGCACGTGCGCGCTTTTTCATCGTTGATTTCTTCTTGAAGTGACTTTAGGAAAACAATTGGTGTTTAAGCGTAGAAGCATGTGTTGGCGTTGTTTTCAGGAATTTGTTGAAAAGTCCATTTGTGATTTGGCAGTTTTATAATTTTTATGTATTTTGTGATGTTTTGATTTTTATTATTCTAATTTTATTTTTATTTTTATTTTATTATATCTTGACCTAATTGTATTATTATTATTATATATATATATATATATATATATATTAATTTATTTTGTTTTCTATCAATTTATTTTATTTTTTCTTTCTACCTAAAGTTTTTATTTATTTATATATATAGCTATATATTACAC
The DNA here is from genome assembly GCA_000966675.3 of Picea glauca. Taxonomy (NCBI): domain Eukaryota; kingdom Viridiplantae; phylum Streptophyta; class Pinopsida; order Pinales; family Pinaceae; genus Picea; species Picea glauca. The sequence goes on along the minus strand of JZKD02S2208831.1, from coordinate 412,609 downwards.
ACCCACAACGCAAAATTCATCAAATCCACACCAAAACTTTCAAAGAGTCTACATTCTGCATTCTACACTCCATATCCCAACTTTATTCCAGCCTTAATTAAATAAAGCAAATTCGGTTTGGTAAGCCAACTTGGAAAAATTCTGTTACTGGAGCTCGGGGTTGTTCTTTCTCATTAAAAGAATAAATATCCCATATTACTCACCCAAAAACCCTAGTGCAAGTTTTATAGGCTTCATCACTCTTCACCTGCAATGATCAATCTTTCATGCATAGGCCAAGCATTTTAGTAAAGATGTCTCCCTCCTTTACGTAATCACATACCTGGACAACATGGAGAGAGTTTGCAAGATTTTTTTTTTTAGTGGGATGCCTATTCAATCGGTGTTGCCTAGTGGAGGTTCCTGTAACACGAGGCATATATAAATATTACTGTATCAACATCCAATGGTAACCACTGCGTGCAGGAAAATCGGGTTCAATTTGCAGAGAGTGGTGTTCATATGTGTTGAGGGTACCCAAAAAAAATGCAGGCATGTGTTGAGTTGAATCCCGACCAAGCAGAGAATTCCTCTCGCCAGAATATATTTTTTTCTTTCCTCATACCTGGAATGGAACAAGATATATCTTGATCTAATTGAAGCATCCGTAGAGAGGCAGGTCACATTCTACCTGTAGCATTCGTAAGGAGAAAAAGAAATCGCATCCAGGAATATTATATGGCCTGTAGCACTCTCATGAAGACACAAATTACACCCAGAACATTATAACGCTTGACAAAGAAGGCAAATCGCATAAGGGGTATGGACCTATAGCATTAATAGAGAAGGTGAAATGAACTCTGAAGCTCACTAGCATAATTGGATCTGTCAGTCTTTACACAACAATATCATTACTGGTGTTTCAGATATGTTCAAGGGTTAAATAGAGTGTATCAGTGTACCAATCCATGTCCGTGGAATTTATCCAGCTACCACAACTTCATCGCACAGAATGTTTGTCTATATTCTTGACATAATTAATAATTTCAGCTCCAGATCCGAAGATTGCTTCCAATATGACAACAGTTCTGGGCACTGAATTCTTGTACCTTGACATCCTTGATGATGACTTCTCACGTGGCTCCTTAAATCAATAGGAAATGGATGGATAGACAAACACCTCAAAAACCACCTACCAGGAAACCCAACAGTAGCATATCATCCAGCTGCCAGTGCACGATAATCATTAGATCAGAGCAGATCCCGGAAATAATCATTCATACATGGCCAAATTTTACCTAACTGTCTAACTTCCAGTGCGTCGGTTAACAATACCAATGAATGATAATATAGATCCCCTTAAAATAGAGTTGAGATTGATCTCATTGACCCTTTCTCCAGCACCAACTTTTGCAAGCAACCCATCTCAAATGGTATCGATCCTTCTTATTGATTTGTATTCAACCTTAATTCTATCAGTTGCGTTCAGTCGTCAATACCTTCAGGAATGGAGCCAATGAGAAAATTCTCGAACAAGTGGAGCAACCACAGACTTTCCAATTGACTCAGTTTAGATAGTAATGATCCCTTGAGGTGTTTATGATATATGAGAATTAGTCTTCATTGGATGGAACCAGGTGTGGGTTTATGGGTCAAAAATTTTGGTGCTTTCATGCAAATATTAATACGCTTATTTATTCATTTTTGGGTGTATGAAAATCCTTGAGTTTTGGTTTGTTTTATGGGTCATTGGGGTGCGCTAAGAAATACTCATTTGGAGTGCACTAAGAAATGAGTGGTTTGATTTATGACTCATTTGAAAAAAAAAAAAAAATTAATTTTAATTTTTTTTTTTGTTTGTTTGTTAATTTGTGCGGGACCTGTTGGCTAACCCGGGGATCGCACCCAGCCTGAGCCACACCAACCCTTAACATGGTTGGATTTTTTGTCCCCGCAGGTTTTGAACTGGTGACTTTAACAACACACTCCGTCATCGACTGTCCTATACCTCGGGGACCTATTTTAATTTTTTAATTATTATTCATATATATATTTTTATTCCTATAAAATTTAAAATTTAAAAGAAGTCCTAATTTAAAATTAAAATGTTGGTGTTGTGTCTTTTTTTTTTTCCTAATTGCATTATTCTAAAGTTCAAATAAATTAAAGAGAATAGATTTATTAGCAAATGGAGACAAAATGAATTGCAAATTGAAGATGAAAAATTGATTAAGTATGTTTGCAAATCATCAACTAATTCATTCCTGAAAACGTTAGAGACATCCTACTTTTTGATCCTCAAGATCGCACGAAGCATGGAGGAGAGCATACTTATTGAAAATTAACCTACCTACTCTACTCTACTCTAATTGGAAGTTAGAAATTAATTAAGTCTAGTCAAAGATCCAATGTAACCATAAGCGCAATAGTAATAAGCATATGTTCACTGTGAATTTCACAATTGACAATCGAAAATATACATAAACGTGCGGAATTAAGTGTCGAAACTACAAATTAACAAAAGAAAAAGAAAAACTAAATGAATCTAACCTTGTACTCTCTTGAAACCATCGTTCGATAAGGATTTTGTAGGCGCAATCTATCTTGCTCATATCATGTTGTAGCTCTGCATTTTCCTCCTCGACCTCCTACTCGCCTAATTGTTCTTCATTGAATATGGAAGCTTCTTTGTATGTTGATTCATCGTTTATTGTTGGAGGAGTAATTTGTTGGATTAATGAGAGGGGGGGTGAATCAGTAATAGATCAATTTAACCATATAATCCAAGTGTTATATCAATGAAGCATTATTATCCAATAACTGCAGAGTAAATAAGCAATGAACAAATGAGCAATCATACACATACACAGTACACCAGTGT
>JZKD02S2208831.1:312717-376193 GCA_000966675.3 Picea glauca | reverse complement strand
AATGGCCTCGGAAGTTAAAAACTGCTAAAAATAGTAAATTACCAAAATTGCCAGAAACATGTTTTGGGCCAGTTGGAGAAGGTGGGTGGCCACCGATATCCATCTGGATCACCTTGTGCCTGACGAGCCCTCAGAAAAATTTCTATCACCACTTCACCCAAATATTAGCTTGGTTCACTCCTTGCATAGGTATTCTTCCTTCTTGAGCTTCAAATACTCATACCTCAATGGTATCTATCCCTTCCTCTCCTTGAAGGGGTGTAAGTGTCCTCCTCTGCAACTTCCCGCTCAAGCACGCCTTGTTGAGCCTACAGGATTTCCAGAAATCCTGTGAGTGTCTTCCCTGTGACACTTATCTTCTCTTTGAACTCAAGAAAGAGTTCTTTTGCGCACTCTATGAAACTTCTCAATGCCCTCCTAGAAGAGCTTCCATATAACCTCAGACATTCTGTTATCTCAGAACTCAGAATAGAGTTCTTCTGTGCACTCTATTCACTTACTCAATGCCCTCCTAACAGAGTTTCCATAGAACCTTGAGTGATTCTGGTATCTCTGTTCCTTCCTCTGCATAGTCTCTCCTTGAAGGTGTTCAACAACCTTGAGGCTTCATCCTTGAGTCAATGACTATAGCTGGTGCGCCCTCCTGGTATGTCTTTGTCTGAAATTTCGCAGAATTTGGAAGTGAACTCATGCACTAGTTTTCAGAGACCACAGTTCTTTGTCATGCACTCTTGCATGAAACCACAAAGAACCCAAATATGAAATCAAAGAAATCACAGATAGGAAAATCTACCTATCCCTACAAATGCACATCTAACATACATCTACAACATATGATCACACATAAAGACATTCACTCATGAACTCACAAACACATGAACAACAACATGCAGGAAAACTGCTATGTTTGTATTTATATGAAATGCCTCTTTATAATGTGTTTGAGCTCGGATTGCAACAGAGTCTCGGCTCTCCTCTCTTCTATCCAACCTATTCTCTCTATTCTTCTTGGAGCTCTTTATCGACTCTATAAACTATCTAGATACAAAGAAGGGATCCTCGAGCTCTTCCCTCCATCCTCACCAACTCTCATTAATTATAATGAATTACATTGAATGGGCCATCTAATCCGAATTGGATCTAGATTCCCATCAACACGTCATCCATTAAAGGTGACACTAACTACACCATGCTCAAAGGCATGACTTGGCTCTACCAACCTTACAAACATTTAATACATTTTCAAAATTTGAGAAACGAGAGGGTTGTGCCTCTCCTCTCCATTGAATGCACTTGATGTGTTGGATGGTTGGCACTTAGCTAGCTTGGAGCGATGCTCCTGCATCATACTCCTCTGTTGTGAAAAAATCATGAGCTCCTAATCATGAGCTTCCCAACATCATTGTTGAAATCCACCTGGATCCCAAACAGTTCTCTGGAGCTGTCCATCTGCTCCACTGCTTCACTGCTTCTACTTCCTTGCTACTATGGAAGGTTCTCCTCTACTCAGCTTCCCTCTGCTGGCAGTTTCTGCTGATATGAACATCATCTTTCTGATTTCCTCAATCACTTCATCTAGCTGCTCCCAGGGTTGGTTCTCCTTTTGCAGCTTGCTCTGCTACACTTCTTCCCTGCAAATGGGTAGATCATCTTGATCCCCCTTGAAATATTCTCCATCTCTTATGGCCTTATCTTGCCACTCTATTGCAGATTCCAATTTTGTAGTCTCCTCACTGATCTGTTGCTCAACGTCTCCCTTTGACATATTTTCTTATACCATTTCTCTTGCTGGTATATTTCTAGTTTCCTCTAGTCGCTCCTTGGGTTGGTATTCTCCCTCTATCTCCAACCTGATCTGTTGGATGTGCATATCCTTCACCTTCACCCTTCTCTCCAAGGCTTTAATTTCTTCACACACAATAACAAAATCTATGTTGTATGCTTCCTCCTCTTCTGCTTCTATAGTCTTCAGTACTACAGTTACCTTCTGTTCGACTCTCTGGCTGGAAATTTTGAGCCATTCCAGTGAATGATCATCTTCTTCTACTACAAGATCCATGCTGCAATCATCTCCTTTTCATCTTCTTGGATAAAAAATTTGAGCCATTCTTCCGAATTCTCATCTCCTTCGTCTCCTTGGGAAAACGTTAGTGTCTGCTCCACTTCTTCCTCCAGGAAAAGTTTTTCTGGTTGTCCTCCTACTGTTGCTGCATCTGCAACACCTGATTTGGCCTCAACTAGGAATCTTGGTAGGAATACTCGAATTCCCCCAATCATCAGAATGCTCTTCTGATCCTCACTTGTCAGCACTCCTTGCTGATCTAAAATCTCCTTTGAGTTCATGAGACTTTCAGACAGTCTCATCTCCTTTCCCTTGCCCACCTGGAAGTCCATGAGATCAAGTGATCCCATCTCATTGCCCACTTGGCAATCTAAACTTTCACCACTTCTCCCCTGGTAGTACGCGATACCTTATGTTGATCTCTTTCCATTGCCCACCTGGCAACTCGAAAGTTCACTTATGCCCACCTGGCAGTTTATGAGATAAATCGATCCCATCTTCATCAGTACTCCTTGCTAACAAGAACTCATCCCTGAGTTCATGAGACTTTCAGACAGTCTCATCTGCTCTCCCTTTCCCACTTGGAAATATGAGGTTTCTGCCCTGCCCACTTGGCAGTTTACGAGATCTTCAGCTAATCTCATACCATTTCCCTCCTGGCAATATGAATTTCCACTTCTGTCCTCCTGATAGTCTATGAGATCCTCCAATGATCTCATTTCATTGCCCACCTGACAATTGGAAAATCCATCCCTACCCTCCTGGCAGTTTTTGAGACCTGAAATTGATCTCTCTTCCTCATCACTAAGGGTTTCTCAAACTTTTGGTTCACAGATATGAACCATATCCTCTTCATCTTTGAGGATTTCAACATACCTCATCCATCCTTTCAACAGTCTTTGTTGCCTCCTGGCCAACAATTTCTTGACTGGCCACTTTGATTTTCTCTTCATGGGCCATTCATATACCCAATGCATCCTTGCATCCTATTGCATCTTCAATGCAAGATGCTCCATTCTCGCTCTCATCTCAGAAATTTCTTTGTAAATATCTACTTTACTCATTTGTTGGTGATCTCCTCTTCCACCACGCTCATGGCCTTCAGTAGCCATTTCCTCCCTCAAGAACATCACTGGTCCTTCTGGCTCATCCCACCTAGTTGTCTACCATTGTTGCTCACCCTGCAACAATCTTTCTTTATCTACTTTTACCCCCTCTGCCTACAATCTACAGATAGAAAGTGGCTCTGATACCACACTAAAGCAGACCCCTCGACCCTTGAGCCAAGATCCACACATGATCGTTCTTCTCTGAATCCGTAGAATTGAAATAGTTCTTTCGAACCCTCACTAGAACCCCATGAATCTGATCCACGGGTCCTTCGGAAACCCCACCTGTGTGAACAAGCACTAGGTGTGAGCTTCACCTCCACATGACCACCACATTGTGGTTGTATCAGGATTTTTGTAACTGGGAGTATGAAACGTAGCGGCGCAAACTACTGGTCACTCCAATCGTTGAATTCCCAAAATGGCTTAATACCGAAATGGGCTCAACGACTCTGGCTCGTGCTATTTCCTCTGAATCTTTTCAGGGCTTCATGATTTCATGAGTCGGGACTCCACATCTTCAGACTCCTAGTCTCTCGAACACTTGGGTCCCAAAATGCTAAAACGGGTGGTCCACGACAAAGTGCTACCGACTTTTCGTGATTCGGGAAACCGTGATGAAAGCATTCCCCATGTTCTCTGTCTTTCCAATCCCCGATGTTCGAATCCCCGAATTCTCAAAATGTCAAAATCTACTCATGACCACGATCCACTTTTCGAGATTTCAGAATTCATGATTCCATGATTTCGACTACAGACGGTTCTTGTTCCTTCAATCTCTCGGACCCCAAAATGCCGAAATGCCGAAATCTGAAATGGCTGCTTCCTCCATGACCACAACCCTGCTCCAGGGACATGTTGCATTTCGCAACTTCAGGGTTTTCAATGCAAAGTGCCCCAGCTCCTTGTCATTAGGATTTCTGAAATGATGAACCCCAAAATGCCGAAATGTTGAAATGCTAAAATGTCGAACCTCGCTCCAAAGGGAAATCAAAGGCTCCTGATATTTTTAGGATTTTAGAAACCAGAAGTTTGCAATGTAGTGACTCCAAAATATCTTATCATGACAATCCATGAATTCCCAAAATAGGATTTCGTTCAGGATCTGATGGCCATCGGTACATTGTGCTAGATATGATGACCCAGATCTAATAATTTGCACTCTCTCCTTCTATTGTCTGGACATGAAACTCAACGGTCCAGATCTCATCTCTCCAGCTGATCTAACGGCAGCTGTGCTCCCTCCTGAGCTTGAGAACTTCCTCTCTTGCCTTGGGAGATTTTCTGAAGTTTCAAATCCCTCGACCTTTGCTTCCTTTGTGAAATCAATTCCCTTCGATATCGCCTGTGTTCTAGGGACAATATCCCTCCTGATCTTTGTCGGCTGTGAAACCTCAAAGGGTTTCTCGACCTTCTTCTCACTTTGTTGTTAATCGGTGCGCTAAGGCACTATCCTTCCTGAGCTCCTCAACTCTGAACCCTCCAAAGGTTTTTCTTGGCCTCTGCAACTCCTTGCATGCAATTGTGCTATCTCCTCTGAGCTTAAGAACTTTGATACAAGTTCTCACCTCTGCACACTCCTTGTGCCTGACGAGCCCTTCGATGGCTATCTATCACCACTTCACCCGAATATTAACCTGGTGCACTCCTTGCATAGGAATTTCTCCTACTTGAGCTTCAACTACTCAGACCTCAATGGTCTCTATCCCTTCCTCTCCTTGAAGGGGTGGAAGTGCCCTCCTCTACAACTTCTCTCTCAAGCATGCCTTGTTGAGCCTACAGGATGTTCATAAATCCTGTGAGTGTCTTCCCCGTGACACTTCTCTTCTCTCTGAACTCAAGAAAGAGTTCTTTTGTGGACTCTATGAAACTGCTCAATTCCATTCTAGCAGAGCTTCCACAAAACCTCAGACGTTCTGTTATCTCAAAACTCATAATAGAGTTCTTATGTGCACTCTATGCACTTACTCAATGCCCTCCTGACAGAGTTTCCACAGAACCTTCAGTGATTCTGTTATCTTTGTGCCTTCCTCTGCTTAGTCTCTCCTTCAAGGTGTTCAACAACCTTGAGGGTTCCTCCTTGAGTCAATGACTACAGCTGGTGCACCCTCCTGGCACGTCTTTGTCTGAAATTGCGCAGAATTCAGAAGTGCACTCCTGCACTAGTTTTCAGAGACCACAGTACTCTGTCATGCACTCTTGCATGAAACCACAAAGAACCCAAACCTGAAATCAAAGAACTCACAGATAGGAAAATATACCTATCCCTGCAAATGCACATCTAACATACATCTACAACATATCATCACACATAAATACATTCATTCATGAACTTACAAACACATGAACAACAACATGCAGGAAAACTGCTATGTTTGTATTTATATGAAATGCCTCTTTACAATGTGTTCGAGCTCAGAATGAAACAGAGTCTATCCTCTCCTCTCTTCTATCCAACCTATTCTCTCTATTCTTCCTAGAGCTCTCTATCAACTCTATTGACTAACTAGATACAAATAAGATCCTTTTACAAAGAGGGGCTCCTCGAGCTCTTCCCTCCATCCTCACCAACTCTCATTAATTAAAATGAATCACATTGAATGGGCCATATAATCCAAATTGGATCTAGATCCCCATCAACACGTCAACCATTAAAGGTGACACTAACTACACCATGCTCAAAGGCACGGCTTGGCTCTACCAGCCTTACAAACATTTAATACATTTTTAAAATTTGAAAAACGAGAGGTTTGTGCCTCTCTTCTCCATTGAACGAGCTTGATGTGTTGGATGGTTGGTGCTTAGTTGGCTTGGAGCGATGCTCCTGCATCAAAAGGTCACAGAAAATATACACTTGTGTGGATTCAATAAGATCCGATAGTAATTGCATTGTTCAAAACCAAGCAGAGGTGTAAGAGATGTTGGGATCTCTTCTATGAATGAGTCATTAGATCATTTAAGTATGCCTCCACTATATGATTCAAGTCATGAAAAGAAAACATAATGGCCCATTGGAATGTAGCACCAGCATTTTTAAGACCAAAGGGAATCTTCTTGTAAGCGAAGTTTCCCTAGGGAAATATAAAGGTTGTCTTGTGCTGGTCTTATGAACGAATTTCAATCTAGTTGTACCCCAAAAAATTATCTATAAATGGGAATATTTCACTCCCTGCACACTCATCTAATATCTTATCAATGAATGGCGTCAGGAAGTTATCTTTGGGACAAGCCTTATTTAAGTCCTGTAAATCCATGAAAACTTGAATTGTACCCTACTTTATATCAACCGAAACTAGGTTGGAGACCCATTCCTTCAAAGGCACGGGGCAAATAAAGCCTACATTAAAATATTTTACACCTCTACTTTGATTATTGCTTCTTTCTTAGGGTTCACAAGACTCAACTTTTATCGAACCCTATTTTCATTTTTGTAGGTTTGAATTTCATGTTGATCTATATGTTAGAAAAATAAGATCGTGGAGCAATAAAATAAAACAAATGATGGAAATAAAAATCAGAAGATACACAATACAATAGAGACATAGATATGTGTGGTTCACCCAGTGTGGGCTATGTCCACCAGAGAAATTTCTAGGTCCTTTCTTTTTATTATCTAGAAAAATGAATGGATACAACTTACTACACACCCATTGTAACATCCTCTTATTTCTCTCACTGTCTCCTCTCTCAGAATACAATATTCGTAATGATACACAACCACAATAGAATTCCCTTGTAAAAGAGGGTTTCCTTCTAGGGAAAAAAACCCTAACATAACTTCTACCATCATATTTGTGACCTTATAATGAAAAATCCATATTTACTATGAAATTACAATATACATTTACAAGGAATTGTTTTCTTCAGGGGATGTTGTCGTCAAGGGCCCACTAGCCCCTGGACCCCCCAGCCAGGGGGATGAGCCCCTCAAAAACCACAGGGGGGGAAAGCCCCCCTTACAACCCCCCTGCATGGAAGGGTGTACAATATTCATGGGGTATAAGCATGATTGAAAACAAAGACCTTTGAATTAGGAAGATAATCAGGCTCCACAAACAACACTATCCAAGGATCAATGCCAGTAATTGCCTCATAAGACCATGCAAACACGTCTCAAAACTCTTTAAAAAGTTTCATGTATTGAACAATCTCATCTTGTGAGAATTATACTATGATGAATATGTTTTCTATGACATAAGGATTCTTAGATATGTTGATCGAGATCATCTCCAATATATTAGCCATATTTCCTTCAGCATAGACACCATACTCAGCCAAGGGATTGACTACCCCATCAACACTTCCAACAATGGTTGACTTAAACTCTCCATTCTCTATTCGACTGATTTCAGAGAGGAAATATGATATATTATGAAACTCCTCCCATGGCCTTTTAGCTCTGACCATTTCCTCAATAATGGCTTCATCCGAAGGCAAGACGGTATCTAAACAATCTTGAGAGTTTGAACAGTTTTGAGCCCAAATAGGCTCAGGGAAAATATCATCCTACTCAGTGATGACGAGTGTTTGATATGGGTCTATTGTGGCCTACTGAATGGCTTGATAATATACTTCATCTATAGACAAGGGTTCGACCATCCCAGTATGGACTCAACCTTCGACCATAATAGACGATGAGGGAAGGGCCCATGGGTCCTACATATACGATGTTCAAAATGAAGAGACCCTATTAAATAGAGTGGAATGAACATACAAAATTGGTGTGGGATATTTAAAATATCTCATAAGTGAAGGGTACATCCCACAACCGATGCTCCCAGTGGCCACTTGAGAGTTTTCAATCCAAGGAACAATAGTCCTAGAATTAGCTTCCATGTCAGAAAGGTTGGATGCCACCTAATCAATGGTCACAATTATTCCTTCATGGGAAAAACATATAATCCAAAACAATTTCAAGATGACAACCATCATGTAATATGTCGAACTTATTCCTAAAAACGTGTTATAGTCGAGCGATGCATCGACTACTTAAACCTCTATGCAAACAGACCTTCCCCCTAATGTAACCGGAAAATAAGGAATCAAACCATGTGGCTGAAACAAATGTCCATCGAAGGTAGTCAAGAGTGTAGGAGAGGGGGTAAGATCAGGAGAACTGATAGCTTTCCAACATGACAAAGACATTACGCACACTGAAGCACCTTCATCAATGATGGTTCTCTTAGCCAAAATATTGTTGCAAACAAAACCAATATGAAACGTTACATGATATGGAAGGCGTGGAATCACATCAGTAGCATCAAACTTCATTATGAGCTAACTAGATGAATCAACAACTCCTATGGAAGACAAAAATACAGTGCGCTACAAGGGGAAACTTTGGAGCACCTCGAAAGCATACATTAAACAGGGCATCCGAGCCCAATCTTCAATAATTGAATAACTGGGAGCGACTCTTTCATTAGGGTTATGCATTGCCCTTTCATAAAAATCCTTAGGTATGCACAACAATGTCTCTTTTTCAGGATTCTCTATGTGGAGGGGAGCATGATCCTATGAAATTTTCTTACCCTTCTTGATCAACTCCGGATTATCATATTTCTAATACCTTGTCGAAAAATCTACATCCTTTAGATTTGAATGGATAACCATGTTTACTACTCCTTTATATCCATCAGAGGGGGGAGCACTTGAAGTTCCCCCTTGTGGGTTGAAGTTGGAAGAACCATCTTGCAAATTTTTCCCTTGTGGTAAAGAGTTCTTCAACACAACGGGTTGCTTCTATTGATTCAACTTAATAAAACACTAGGATTATTCCATTTATGGGAACTGATGTGTAAGGTGATCATCATTAAAAAATTTACAAGGAAACTTCACCTTCCTTTTTTTATCCTTGGCCCCCTAAGCATTTGTATTTGACTTTTTTTATTTCCCTTGCCACCTTTCTTACCCTTCCATTTTTTTCTTCTCCCGAGGTTGTTGAGAAACCTTCGAAGTCTAAATTTTCAAAAAATGTACATCATAAGACTGGGTGGAAGAGGTGGTCACGCTAGAGGCTAGACTGGTCACAGGTTGTTGAATAGAATTTTTTTGCATATGGCTAATGGCTAGGTCTGCGACTTTCATTTGAGTAGAACCCACTGTACCATCAACATGTGCGTTATACTTTGGATTTTCCAAGTCATGATTAGATCACAGAACATTCGGCATAATCTCATAGAACATGCCTGAATGAGGGTATATGAGCTCTAATTGTTGCACCCGAGAGAATACATGTTCCTCTGAAAACACTCATAAATTTGCAACGTCTTTTGAAATATAGGGGAGTAGAGATTTCAGGAACCATTCAAGGAGGAACTCTGGTGTAACTATAGTTTAAATCAAGCTCTTCCTTCTCCTCCATTCCTGAATGTGATTATAAATGTGTGTGGCATTATCTTGTTCAAAATTAGCCAACAATTTTGTCCCAACATTGTACCCGAAAGGGAGTTGTAAATAGTTTAGGAAAACCATGGATAAATCACTGAAATTCATGTAATTACACCTCTCAAGTTAAATATACCACTTGAAAGTGCCTCCAGTGAGAGTACATTGGAACAAACACAATCGACTCGAATCGTCATTAATCAAGTTGGAAAACACCACAAGTGGAATGTTTTAACGTGGTCTTGTGGATCCTTGCTACTTTTCCCTTTGAATTTTGGAATGTCTGAAGGTAGTTTGGTTGGGACCGGAGGAAAACTACGATCATGACAAATGGGATCATTCATCAACTTGGATAAGTCTGAAAAATATAGAATTGCCAGAAAAGGTAACCTAAGTTGCGCCATTGACTAATGAGCATCCTCAAAAGAAGGTCATGGGTTGTAACTAGCACCAGGATTCTAGAAAGAGTTTTCTATCAAAAAATATCTTGGGATGAAACATTGTCAGCTCTAGTTAAATGGAGGAACACCTCCACCCATATGATTCCCAAATTAATAACTAAGGTTTCCCCCAGCGGACCCCCCATGCATAGTAACAAATCCTGGCATGGGGGTAAACTAACCAAGAAAGGGGTTTCCCCCTTGCAACATCCCTTGAGATGGATTCCACTAGCCTTGGAGAGGTGTGCTCCCCAAAGGTTCCCCTAGCAAAAAAAAAATTATTTGACAGGGGGTGGATTGACATGGGAATGGATTTCCCCCTGCCAAAACTGTGGATGTAGTGAAAGGGTTACTCATGAACCCATCGTAAAGTGTGAACACGATTGATGTAGACGGCATAATAGAGGATTGATGTCCACTACCCATAAATTTTCCCCATCCTCATGCAGGGCTAGGGACAAAATATTGGACAGGTACGCTTATGATGAATAGGGATAACAGAGGAATGTGTCCTACACCCCAAGACACGGCTTGGTAAGGATTTGGAGTTCTCCCTACACCAACATTCTGAAACTGAGACACTGGAAAAAAAACCAATGTGTTAAGCATGTCCATTGACAAAATTTTGTACGATAAAGCATTTGTTGTTGATGAAAATGATGCATCTTTACTCGAAACTTGAGTGGGACCGACAACCCACGAGGATATGTTGTAGGTTGTTGTGACAATGATGAGATGAAACAAATTTCTCATTTGATGTGACATACCAAGAGGAAATATCCCCCTGATAACTATCATCGACGTGGGAGTTGCAGGGGCTCCCGACCCTAACACTGGCGGAGTGTCATCCATAGTGGCCCAGTGGAGAGGGATACTATTAGTGAAGTCTGATCTAGGAGGTGGGACTTGTACGAATGGAAATGGAAAAGTCCCAGGTAACAGAGGATTAAAGTGTAGAGAGAACTCCTTAGCTCCAAGGTCCTCAACGGTTACCTCCTTTGGTTCTGAAGCGTTTACTTTCAGAGGATCAATGTTTATGATATCGGTCTAACCGATTGGTATGAAAGTGTCAAAATGATCAAGCCGACACCTTCATGGAGGCAAGGGATAATTATTCCTAACCTCTTTTTCGGGAGGAAGGCCTTGAATTCTCCTCGATCTTTGAGGTGGTAGGTTGGCCACTTTGAGTGATCAGATCTTAGTACCTTTGAGTGGTAGGTTGGTACTATGAAAAACCCACGCAGTCACCTTGTGATGTACCTAGGAGAAGAAAATATGGTTATTGCTTCGTAGCCAACGTTCGAAGGATATATTCAACAGTCAGGATCGAACACATGGGTAGGGTAACTAAGCTCGAAGCTCTTCCAAAGGAATTTATACAAAAGGGCCTGTGTCACTTCAGAAAATCTCCAACTAGGTCTAAAGCTCCAGAGGACCGATTCCAAGAGGTCCAATATCACTTCAGGAAAACTTCAACCATGTTCAAAATTTGGAGAGGATTGACGCCAAATGAGCCAGTGTCACCTTAGGAAAAACCCCCAATATACAATATATCCACTACGGTTGTTTCAAATTCAGAGGGGAATCTCCTCGGCTATTCCTTATGAAACCTCATGTTTAACTCTTGTGATAGAGGAGCTTCCAGACCAACCTATATAACAAGTGTATTCTTTACTCCCTATCTCATACACTTATGTTTGTTTAGTGGCCTTAGAGAAAATTACTCTCCAACCTACACCAAGGCCCTAGCCTAAACTTATTCATTCACCCTAGAAAAATGAAAGTTTCTAATAGATTTTAGTTACATGTTCATTTTAATGAGCCATTCTTTACTCAAAAATGGTGCATATGCAACTTTGGTGATGTTCATACTCACTCCAAAAGTAATGCAAAATAAAAACACAATGCAGTTTTCTCAAATGAAAAATGGATGCAACTATGCTTATGAAGCAAATTCTTTTCTTTTTCAGATGAAAACGACAATTTTGATTGCAATATTTAAGAGAACTTGAGATGCACTTTACAATTCTCTTTTCCGAAAAAAAATTCACACAAGAATGAAAAACTTGTACCACTATATTATTTTATTTTTAATGAAATGCTACCACTACCAAAGAATGATACAATGCAACTACTTGAATGGTAATTAACTACCTCTTTTCTCACAAACATAGAAGGAAATGATTCAAGAAAGGAGAAGCAAACAACCATGTGTATTTTTGTTCTTTTTCATTTACAAAAGAAACTAAAAATAAAGGATTGCATTTTTTTTCTTTTTGAAACAAGTAAAAGTAGGTAAAGAGACAGAAATCCCTCAGCATAGGAACCACTAAAAACTTAGTGAGTCTAGACGTTCAAACAAACAAGGATGATATTCCAATCAATGAGACAAACCTTATACAAAATAACTCAAGCAATATTTTTCTTTTTCTGTATTATAAACTTTCAGATTTTGACAAAGTGAATATAATCAGAGACTCGGGACAACCCAGGAAACTAAGAAAATGAAGTACTAACCCAGAAAGAAAGTGGATTTTTTTAACAACTCTAAATTCACATAAGTCCATGAATGTTATCCATGCAACTCGTGGATATCCACATGATGTATAGGTGCAACATGCATATGTACACATGATGGATAACAAAAACTCATGGATGGCTAGGTAAGCTTAGAAAATAAAAAAACACTCCAAGAAAGAGGGCTTCAAGAATTGGTAAGAATCCTTGAGAGGCTAAAATATTTGTAAAAAACAATGAAGCTACAAAAAAAATTACAAGGAAAGCAAGTAAGAGACCCTAAGAGACTGACCCAAACTAGGATAATCCCCAGTATGGTCACCAATTCTATTGACGGGATATTTCCCCCCTGATTTTGGGTCGAAATCACAGTAGATCAAGATTGTATAGAGAAGATAGAAATATTCCTTCCAAGACAAGCATGCAAAACTAGAAAAAAAACTAATTTACAAGGAGAAGTTGTGGAAGGAAGAGGGAGAAAGGGTGCACCTTAAATCTCTTGTTTGATTTCGATCATGCTCCTTTCTCTCGATGAGCTCTGGATCCTTTGCTGGAAACAACTTACAAAATGGACACAACACAAGATCTTCTACGAAGGTAGTTACATGTTCAAAGAGTATACATGTCATATATCATATTCAAAGTAAACTTAATAAGAAAAAACATATAATGAACACATGATAGGAGGGAAAACAAACTCTTCTATTAACACCAAATTAGAAAGGTAAGTTACAACCTTGTCTCGCCTTTGGCACCGCCTTGAAGCCAACTATCAGGGTTCCTCCGAGAATTCCTCAAGCATTGACTCAACCACTATAATATTCCTTGGATGGCCCAAATAGGGATAAGGATACACCCTATATCCATATAGATAATAAAGAGATGATAGAAAAGGAGTTTCTAGATACAAGGGGGTGTTGCTCAAAGGATTATGGAAAAGGAAGGCTTGCTAGATACTGGAAAAATAATATTGCACCAAGGGACTTGACCTCTCCTTATCCATAAATGGTGCTTTTATATATTCCCCAAGAGGCTGGGGGAGTTGTATTTCATTATGTATGGGCATGGGGACGTTGGGGAATGAGCCCAACCGAAAAACCGCCCACCCTCTATATAGAGGGTGGGAGGGGGGTCTTTATTAGAGAAATTATATTATATAATTTTTCTAATAAATCCCCCCCCCCCTCCCACCCTCTATAGAGGGTGGGCGGCATGGGGGGGTCTTTATTAGAGAAATTATATTATACCCGAAAACACAGAAGTATTTTATTTTTTATGATGTTCTAGGGAATCTGTGGGTTGTAAGATGGAGAGTCGTGGACATATGCATGTTGCACTAGGGAAAACCGCAAATATGCTCATAAGGAATGTTTTTTAAATTATTTTGGAGAGGAAACTTGGGAAAATGTCTAGCAAGATTTGGGAAAGGGTTAGGCCATGGCATAAATGCATATGTGTGGCATTTTGTGATATAACAATGAACTATTGTAAATGCGCATTGGTACTAACAATCAGTTTGGCTAAGTAAAAATTGAGAAAATGTGGGGAGAATGGTCTTGTATATGGAATAAATGTAATCCCATAAAGAAGACTAGCTCCTGCTACTGCGAGAGCCAAATAATTATGAGCAGAAAACTCATGCATGGAAAATTTTATTTTACTGTATAAAACATATTTGAGAAATTAATAGTTGAAAATTGTTATGATGTGCTAACAATTTGTTTGGTTGCATGGAAATTGAGAAAATTACAAGAATAATGGTCTTGGATATGGTAGGGATGTAAGGCCATAAGGAATACTGATATCTACACCTGCAAGAGACAAACAAAATGAGCAAAAAACTCATGTTTGGGAAATTTTGTTTTCCTGTATAAAACATATTTGAAAATTATAATTGAAAAATTGTATGATGATGTCTCATATTGACTGCATGCATATAATGTAGATGGAATTATTTCCATAGGTTGCAGATTTCTAGTGGAATTCTATCAGCAAGTTGGCATTTCTGTACACAAGAAAATCTTGGAAAATGATGGATCCTCTGAGGAATTGTGTAATAGTGAAAGAGATGCATGAGCCTAGATGGTTAGTACAAGATTGCAGAAGAACCAGGTTGTTAGTCCTGAAGAGTGAACTCGTGTGTGGGAGTTTCTTTCAGGGAAAATCCCCTACAGTAGTGGGATATATTTCATCATACCTATCGCCATATATAAAGTACTTTTCAAATATATTACCAAACTAAGATAAAATAACCGAATTTCACAAGAATAATTAATTTATTGAAAAAGAGGAAATATGTCTCACTAGGATCCTAACATTTGGTGTCGTTCCCGATTGATGGAGTCCTTTCGCTCCTTCCCGAGGGTTTCTCTGCAACCTGCAAAAACCTTGAACAAGTATATCTATTGTTACACGAGAATCTCCTCGTGGACAAGTGGATTCCCTCTTGGGATATAGACTCCTAAGAACAAGACAGAAAGGGTGCTAACATTGGTCACTGACATCCTTTTAAATATAGTTAAACTAAAGTATAGAAAAGAGGAAGAAAAGAGCACATTTTAAATGATGTACATCCTCGCACAGTCCGAGATGAGATTTGATCCCCAAGATCCTCGATAAGTCCCAAAAACAATCAAAGACAAAGCAAACTTCTTATTCTAATAAGATTAGCTTGAAACCAGATCTATCTAATAGATCCAAGTTCATGTAGAACAAAAATAACCTTGAAAGAAATAGGCCAAGCACATATGTATATTAATGAGAGCAACAGAGAATACTTACAGACCTTTAGATGAAGGTGCAGAAGCCTCTCCCAGCTCTCCTTGTCCAACCCCCTTCTCAAATAACCCACCATCAAAATGAATATGCTTTCACTAATAAATCTCCCTTATGAGATCATAAGTTTGATGCCTCTAAACTCCATGTGCTTTTACCATGAGAAGGCCTCCTTATATAAGCTTGGAGAGACCCAACCACCTTAGATATTCTTGGGATAGGTTGAGAATATTTCTCCATCAGTTGTGGATCCTCCCTAATATGTAACCTTGACCTTAGATTTGAATCCAACTAATTTCAAAGATAAGGGGGATTTTTCCCTGATTCTCCTCAACAACCCAAAATTTGCTCAAATAGGCCAACGCTCCCCCAAAAGGGTGCACAAAGTGTTGCAACACTCCCCCAAAGAAGGCTAGGGAGCACTGGCACTCCTTGACAGTGGGTAGGGGAGCGCTACCCAAAATTCCTTCAAAAAATCCTTGCGCTCCCCCAAAAGGGTTTACAGGGTGCTACATCGCTCCCCCAAAGGAGGGTAGGGAGCATTGGCACTCCTTGACAGTAGGTAGGGGAGTGGTTCCCTCCAAAATTCATCTTTAAGTAGTTTTCTTCATGGAAAATTCTTTGTAGTCTCCATCAAATTATTTCTCTTCCTTAAACCAGTATTTGAAGGTGTCTTAAGTGTCCCTGTGATTTCATTAGAGACACGACATAGGTGATATGGCAGTATGATGTTTGCGACACTTGCAAACCAAATGAGACACTTGTGACACTTGAAATGACGACAATAGGACATCATTGAAGTGAGTGATTTTAATGTGTAACATATTTCCCCCCAAAGTGTGAAGTTAGAAGACAGAAACTGATGACTGAAGTACTTTGTAGACTTTTACGAGCAAGGGTATGGACTCAGAGAACCTGGAAAAAGATGGACATAACTATCAAACAAATATTGTGATATGTTTCAAACGCAAGGTAGGCATACCTATGCTTGGGTGATAAAGACTTGCAAGGTATGGCCACCATCAAATACACTGCGGATCAATAATCATATTGACTGAAGAGTATAGCCACCAAAGATATAATGTGAATCTATACTTCCATGAAATGAACTGATCATAGCCACAATAAATACACAGTGGATCTACGAGATGACAATACATATCCATGGACCAATACAAAGTGGATCTATGTGACAATATATGTGTCAATATTCAAGAGAAACTCCATCGCAACCTGGGTAAAGTACAAATCAGAGTGATAACTCAACCCAGGTTCTTCTTACCGATCCTGATGTAATACGAATCTGACCATGTGAATAGATGTCCTGATGTCGAACATGGCAGAAACCACTTCATTACCGGTCAATGAGGTAAACCGTTAACAAGTGTGAGGGAAATCACCATTGATGTCAATGATTCCCAAGGTACCCTAGTACATTCCCATGAATGAGAATAGATGATATGAAGTTGAACATCCATGGAATCATTTGATCAGAGTTCAATGATGTAAACCCACTATCAGAAGCAAGAAGGCCTGCCATTGAGGCATGCAAGTCCCAAGGTACTAACTAGTTTCTAAGTATAATTCCTGGATAATGTGTTGAAGTCGATAGGAACAGACTCGTCACAAGAGGGCCTTGATGTATCTCCCATAAACAACACAAAACTAACATAGATATGTAAATTGGTAGATCAAATGAACATGGACTAACACGGGTATTGAAATAGGAATTTTTTTATGGTTGACTCTCGAGGTAGATACTTCCCTTGAACACTGAGGCACAATAGCAGAAACATGACATGGACCAAAACATGATGATGCAATGGATATGGTGAATTTTTTCGAGTGACCCAAAGGAGTAATAAATATTAGAGGATTGGTTCAGTGTAGAGGTTCAGCAGATTAAAATGTTTGAAAAGACAAAGTGTCGTGTTCAAGGGCGACCGTAAGAGTGACTTGTAATGTTTTCAGAAAACTCCTTGGCTTGCTTCCTTCAATTTTTTCCCCCATCCATATAGATGATTACCTCTTTTTTATTTAACGAGCTTGAGGAGGTTAAAACATGATCGATATAACTCACCTTCAGTAAGTCCCTCTTCCTTTGTTTAACGAACTGGAAGAAGTAAGGGTTCCGTCCCATATGGGTCCTTCAATGTATGATTTTTTTAACGATTCTAGAGAAGGTAAACTCAGTGGTTTTTCATGTTTAGAGAGTCTAAAAAGAACTTAAAGACGACTCCAGGGGTGTCCTTTTTTGTAATGTTAGTCTCACAAGGTTGAAAAAGAGATAAATTATCACTCGAAATACGCCCTTTCAAACCTTTTAACGAGTGGGAAAGGAAGCAATATCACTCGACAATCTTTTCACATTTAGAGAGTCTGAAAAGAGATTAAAGACGACTCCAAGGTTGTCCTTTTTCATAATTTTATTCTCGTGAGGCCTAAAAAGAGATAAACTACCACTCAAAAGATTCCCTTTCAAACCTTTTAATGAGTGTCAAAGGAAGCAAGATCACGCGGCAATATTTTCATGTTTAGAGAGTCTAAAAGGAGCTTAAAGAAGACTCCATGGGGTTCCTTTTTCGTATATCCTTTACGAGTCTGAAAAAATGATAAAATTCTACTCCATTTCATTCTCATTTATTTACAAGCATGAGAAAGAACAAATACTAAGCTCGGTACTCTGCCCCCAGCTTGAAAGCTAGTGGCTTAACTCCAGAATGATCATTAAAGGCTGAAGACATGCCTCTCAAGCTTCAATTCATTCACTGACTTTGAGGTTGTCACCAATTTCTGTATGAGATGGATAAAAAGGATAAGGGTGGATGAAAAGAAGGTTCAAATATGATACCTAATGAAAGACTCGACTCGACATCCACGAGATCTAGTGAAACACTCTACCTGACATGAGAGGTGATTGTTTTATTTTTTAACAAGCTTGACACAGGAAAAGAGATATGCTCAAGGCTCTGGGTTGAATCCCCATATTTATATTTCATTTTTTAATGAGCTTGTTACATATAGGAAAAACTATGCTCATAGCCTCTGTTTCATTTTTTAATGAGCTTTCCACATAGAGGAAAACTATGCTCATGACTTCTTCTTGATCATGGCTTTCAAGAGGATAATGATCTGGAAGGACACCATGTCAAGGGACAAAACTTGGTCATGGATTCTAAGAGATATTCACTATATGGAAGAAGAATGATCTGGAAGGAACACATGTCGAGGGTCGCAACATGGGTAAGGAGATCAGGCTCCAATATCCCTACTGAAGAGATCACCATGTCAACTACTGAATCTAAGTCATCTTGATCAGAAGCTGAAGGCATGGAAGACAATGCCACATAATTGACCTGTGATACCAACTGCATATAAGAACTATTTATGGAGTTCATTGGGTTGATGGTCAAGTTAGGGCCAACAAATGAAAGTTGATCAATAGTCACCATTCTTCCATTGTGCGGGAAATATATCACACGAAAAAAGTGGACACAATAGCTTTCATGGAATAGACATAATCTCGCCCAAGGATTAAATCGAAATCCAAAGGGTCCTAGACTACCATAACATAAATGAAGATAGTTTTCCCTCCCAAAGTTATGGGAAACTAAGGAAGGATCCATAAAGGGTGACTGGTTCTTGTGTTAAAAGAAAATAGAGTCTGGGTAACCAACACAAGTTGAGGATAACCCAAAGCTTTCCAAGAAATAGAGGACAAAATACTAATAGACGAACCTTCATCTATCAGTGTCTGAGGAATGACCCATCCACAAACCTGTAATGTAATCTTGAAAGGAATGTGGGAGGGAAGACGAGCTCCAATTAGCACACCCTAATAAAAAAGGATGGCCTCATTACTCGGAGGGGGTTTCGTGAGAGAAGGAGGAATGCCTCCCAACACGGTAGATTCTATATCAACGAGAAAAAACATGGGAAGTATCGAGTTTACTCTCTAGAAGGAGAGTAGGATCAATTGATAACGACATCAAATCGACCACTTGGGTTTCATTCTCTAAGGGGAGAATGGGGTCGACAGGTGGAAATGGATTGATCACTTGGGTTTCACTCTCGAACAGGAGAGCGAGATTGACCGAAGATGGGATCGGATCAACCACTTTGACAACTGGTTCAACTAAGGATGTGACTGGATTGATGACATGATCAACCAGAATGACCAATGAAGGGACCAGAGAAACCACTTTGGTACTCGTCAGAGGAGGAGTGGGATTGACCACATTGGCACTTTTTTGATGAAGGGACCGGATCAGTCACTTGGTTTTCAATTTTCAGATGAAAAGTGGGGTTGATCGATGATGGAACTAGATCAACTACTTTGGTTAGTGGTTCAACTAAGGATGAAACTAGATTGACCACCTGATCAACCGAACTGACCAGGGATGGAACCGGATTGACCATTCCGTCAACTAACAATGGGTTGGGGGAAATATTACAATAACCAGTTGTATGTTGAATATTTTCCAAAAGAGAAGAATCCTTGTCCATACGAAGACAAAGGTGAGAATAATGATCACCTTCGCATAACATACAAGGAAATTTGACAGTTGTCTTCTTCTTACCAACCTTAACGTGACTAGTTGACAGCGTGTCACCAGCATGTCTAGCAGGGGCTGATGATGTGGAGTACCACATTTCTAAGACCTTGGGAAGACCAGGGAAATCCCTCAGAAAGTGGTCACCCTTACAAACACTGCAAGGGAATTTGGTTTCAGATTCTTCATTTTAATCTTGTTGACCTCATCAACACTCCAAGTACTATTAATAGTAACTGGTTGCTTGGATCCAACATATGATGTAGTTGGAGGCTTGTTCCCTTTCGGGTTCTTCTTCTTCTTCTCTTTCTGTTTCTTCTTCTTCTGATCAACCTAGCTACTTGCTTTAGAGCTTTCACTAGGTGAAGAAGGAGAAAGGTAAGGAAACTTAATGGGTGAAGAAGGTGAAAATTTGACATGAGGTTGATGTGTGGGTGGTGTACTAACATATAAAGTACTAGGTGCAGTTGAAGCAATGGGAGGATTCGAGATCACCAGAGTGGGGAACAAGAAAACTGGTAATCCGATGGTGAGTCCTCAAAGACTCAGTGTGGCAATGTACAGAGGACCAAAGTTTCCAAAATAAGGAAAGGTGTAAGGTTCCCCAAAACATGGGGTTCCTCCATTGGTACTCTTAGGATTTGATGACATTAACACTGACTCGACCTAAGCTCCACTAAGTAACACAAACAACACACACTATGAATCTGAGAAGCAAACAATCAGACAAACCTTCCCACAATGAAACCACTAGTTGGTGATGAAATCCAACATTGCGAGATCAATATATGAAGGAGAGGAGATAGAGTGGGTGGATCAATTACATTGGAGACCCACTTAACGAACTTATGCCTTGGTGCAAGCTTCCACGTATTAATTGTGGATTCACCCTCAAAGGAGCCCGAGTGAGTTTGACCAACGTCTGTTCCAGGTACAATGAGACTTCCCTCCACTATCACCTTGTGTAAGATCCTAAATATTATGGCTACTAAGGTCACCAACTCGAATTCATCCCCTTGGCGGGTACAGTCGAGAGTCCAGTCCTAACGTATAGGCATGATAACAAGTCTGAAATCCTTCAAGAGAACTTAGGACAAGTGGACCGGTAGAAATCTAGAGGACCCTGAACGCATTCAAAATTCATGAAGCACTGAGACCAAATGAGGACAATTGAGCCTCAAGAAGAACCCCCAATATATGATCTGAATACTACGAACGGTTGAACCATGGAGGGATAATCTTCGTAACTCTTTCGAACATGACCTCGTGTGTAACCCCTGTGTGAGAGGGGGATCCCATAAATCCTATAAGAAAATTGGATTTTCTCTCCCTATCGCAAGATGCTAACTTTGTTTGACAACTTTGGAAAGTTATCCTTTCAACCTATTCCAAAGCCCTACACCTTAAGCTAATGTAGGTTTTTTAACAAAAATGTAAAAAAGTCTGATAAATTTTATTTTAGCATTGATTTTAGTGGTTGTTGTTTACTCAGAGGTGTATGAGAGTGAAAACTGATGATATTATGACTCAATCCCAAAACATGCATAAGAAATGATAAGCAGTCTTTTCTTTCAATGAATGCCTATTTAAGGGAAGGAGAAGGATTTTCCTTTCACTTTAAAAAACTAAGATGCAATGACTTCATGCAATATTACTCAATCAAAAATCTGATACAATGCTAAAATGTTTATATGTGACTGATAATCAGTTTGATGTAAAGCTTCCTATGTTAATAAGATTTCAAAATATGTGATATTTAAGCAACCGGAAGCAAACTTCACATAAACAAAAAACACACCCTCGTTATGATCAAACAATAAAAATAAAACCAAATCTAGACAGGAGGAAATTCTTGGAGAAAAGACCTCAAATATCAAATGGAATGGTTCATAGATCTCTGATTTTCCTTACCACAACTTTCAGTCAATCATATAAGCAAGAAAGTAGTAGATCAAATCCAAATCTCAGGGAAGAAGAGTGACCCAAAGAAAGGAAAATAGATGTCAAAAATCCAAACAAATGATCATTAATCCTTAGAAATCAAATGGTTGGAGGCTAAACAAGGATACAATGAGATAGGATTAAACCTAAGCAGATGAATCAACAAAAAGAAGACTGAGAAATCAACTCCGAATAAGATTTTGTAGAAAAAAGGGTATCACTCTAGTGTCAAGGGTACCAGAGCATTGCAATGCTTTGTGAGAGCCTGAAAGGGAGTGACAAATCCTTGGTGGTAAAGGAAGGGGAGCATTGGCCTCTCATAACTCAAACAAATTGCCCAGAAATAAAAAACAACTCGGGAAAAATGTAGAAATTCAATGTGTAAGATGAATCTAAGAGCCAACAACACATATAAGGATAAAAAACACAACATGCATAAGATATGAAGGTGAGAAAAGGAAGGTACAAACCAAGGAAAGAAAAATAAGAGTCCTTCCCTAGTGGAGTCGTCAATTTTTGTTATAGGAGAATCCCCCTGCGGACAAGTGGATTCCCTCTTGCGATCTAGACTCCTAAGACCAATACAGAAAGGGTTCTAATGTTGCTCACTGACATCCTTTTAAATATAGTTAAACTAAATTATAGAGAAGAGGAAGAAAATAGTACCGTTTAAATGATGTTCATCCTTTCACAGTCCACGCTGAGCTTTGATCCCCAAGCTCCTCAATAAGTCCTGCAAACAATCAAAGACAGAACAAACTTCTTATTTGACTAAGATTAGCTCAAAACCAGATCTATCTAATAGAGACAAGCTCATGTAGAACAAACACAACCTTGAAAGAAACAGGCCAAGCACACATGTGTATTAATGAGAACAACAGAGAATACTTACAGACCTTTAGATGAAGGTGCAATAGCCTCTCCTAGCTCTCCTTGTCCAACCCCCTACTCAAATAATCCACCATCAAAATGAATATGCTTTCACTGGTAAATCTCCCTTATGAGATCATAAGTTTGATGCCTCTAAACTCCGTGTGATTTTACCATGATAATGATTCCTTATATAAGCTTGGAGAGACCCAACCACCTTAGAGATTCTTGGGATAGGTTGAGGATATTTCTCCATCAGTTGTGGATCCTACCTAAGATGTAGCCTTGACCTCAGATTCGAATCCAACTGATTTCCAAGATAAGGGGGATTTTTCCCTGATTCTCCTCAACAACCCAAAACTTTCTCAAACAGGACAACGCTCCCCCAAAAGGGTGCACAGAGAATTGCAACTCTGCCCCAAAGAAGTCTAGGGAGCATTGGCACTCCCTGACAGTGGGTAGGGGAGCACTGCCAAAAATTCCTTCAGAAAATCCTAGCACTCTTACAGGAGAATGCCCCTGCAGACAAGTGGATTCCCTCTTGGGATATAGAAACCTAAGACCAAGACAAAAAGGGTGATAACATTGGTCACTAACATCCTTTTAAATCTAGTTAAACTAAAGTATAGAGAAGAGGAAGAAAAGAGTACATTTTAAATGATGTTCATCCTTGCACAGTCTAAGCTAAGATTTGATCCCCAAGCTCCTCGATAAGTCCTGCAAACAATCAAAGACATAACAGACTTCCTATTCTACTAAGATTAACTTGAAACTAGATCTATCTAAGAGAGACAAGTTCATGTAGAAAAAACACAACCTTGAAAGAAAAAGGCCAAGAACATATGTATATTAATGAGAATAATAGAGAATACTTACAGACCTTTAGATGAAGGTGCAACAACCTCTCCCATATCTCCTAGTACAACCCCCTACTCAAATATTCCACCATCAAAATGGATATTCTTTCACTGATAAATCTCCATTATGAGATCATAAATTTGATGCCTCTAAACTCCATGTTATTTTACCATGAGAAGGCCTCCTTATATAATCTTGGAGAGACCCAACCACCTTAGAGATTCTTGGGATAGGTTGAGGATATTTCTCCATTAGTTGTGGATCCTCCCTAGGATGTAGCCTTGAACTCAAATTCAAATCGAACTGATTTCCAAGATAAGGGGGATTTTCCCCTGATTCTCCTCAACAACCCAAAATTTTCTCAAATAGGCCAGCGCTCTCCCAAAAGGGTGCATAGAGAATTGCAACTCTCCCCCAAAGAAATCTAGGGAGCGTTGGCACTCCCTGACAGTGGGTAGGGGAGCACTACCAAAAATTCATTCAGAAAATCCAAGCTCTCCCCTAGAAGGGTGTACAGGGTGCTACAAAATTCTGCCCCAAAGGAGGGTACGGAGCGTTGGAACTCCCTGATAGTGGGTAGGGGAGAAATACCCTCCAAAATTCATTTTTAAGTATTTTTATTCATGGAAAATTCTTTGTACTCTCCATCAAATGATTTCTCTTCCTTAAACCAGACTTTGAAGGTGTCTTAAGTGTCCCTATGATGTTGTTAGAGACATGACATAGGCGAGATGGAAATATGATGTTTGTGACACTTGCGACCCAAATGTGACACTTGCAACACTTGAAATGACGACAACAGGACATCATTGAAGTGAGAGATTTTGATGTATAACATCTATACGAAGAGGTATTTATAGTAATAACTACGCATTAGTTATATGTAAAATAACAGAAAATAAAAAGAAATCAGTATTCTACTGAAATGCATGAAAACACATTGTAAACATGAGCCATAATAACACAAGACACTTCAAAGGAATGAGTTTATGTATTACTGATAAAATAAGCAAAGCAGTTACAACTTATACCTTCTTGATGCATTTTTTCCCTGTCAAAAGAGATCCTAGATTCCTCCATCCTGAGTCCTTCTATAAGGATGTTCTTAGCATTGAACTCACCATGGGCATAAAGAGGGTATAGAGAGACACTCTTGGAAAGATAATATTTGTGATCCAAGGGAAACTAGAAGCAAGGGTTTCCAGGCCAAGGAATCAATAGAAAAATGAATAAAATTGGCTTATAGACTCGACAGGGATAGTCAGATGAGTGTTTTATTGAATGTCCAAAGTATCATTACCTTTATCCATGAGGCAAATGTTCCTTTTATGTAGTCTCCAATCAGGTAGAGACAATTGAGTACATGAAAAAGGAATTATACATCTAACTAATCCCGTAACTCGTCATTAATTTGGGCATGATTATATTTTTTGAACATTTAATAGCATGTACATGGGTTTCCCTTAAGAAGCTCTCGTGTATGCAGGTAGCATAATTGTTAGGGAACGTACATCCTTCAAGATTTTATTTTCTAGAAAGTCTCAAGGAGGTATAGGGAATAATTATCTGTAAGGAGGATAGGGATAATGCCAACAAGAGAATCAAATATTTAGAGGTGGAATTTGATGCTATAATATGAGTTTCACTATCGAAGAACTAGGTTGTCAGGATTTGAGAGTGAAATCTTGTGTGACTTTCATTGTAGCAGCAAGGATGTTGCTATTATTTCCTAGAAGTTTTCCTAGCAATGAGTCCCTTGAGTTCCCAGTAGTGATATTCCTAGTTACCTATGCTAGAGAGACCCTAATAAATGAATAGTGTATACCGATGTACTAAGGATAGTGAAGGGGGAACATTCCTTGGGTCAGCCCTGATAAAAGAATGGTACAACCCGATGGACTAAGAGAAGTGAAGGGGGTAAATTCCTTGGGTTAGTCTAGTCAAAAGGAAGAGAGTAAATCAAGATAGTTGTAGGAGAACTCCAGTGGGTTGTGTATCTATATTTTGGGGCCATAGTGCCTATGTATCTATGTTTTGGGGCCAAAGCGCCTGTGTATTTATGGTTTTTGGGGTCAGAGTGTGTATGTATTTATATTTAAGTTGGAATGCATGTGTGATATTAGGCTGGAGAGAATATATGTTGATTAAAGGATAGAGACCCAAGCATTGTAATTGTATCTACACTGTAGGGTGTTGTGCACTAAGGATAATGCAACAATAAGGGGGATGGGAATGTAAAACCCCTAGTTTTAGTTCCCGCAAATTGTAATGTAATTGTATAAATGTGAATTAGGTTGGTGAGTTGATTTGATTGGGGAAAATAACCCATATTGATTAATATGGTCGAGGGGTGAATTGTATATTATGGACATTGAAATGATTAAGTAAAGTAGTAATCACCGATTGTGATACAAGAGGGACGAAAATGATGGGGGGATATGATTCCAAAAGAGAGAGGGGTCCATGGGGGGAATATTCATGGGTATTAATCCAACCCACATTTCCTGGAATTATTATCATCGTGTAAACCCTTTTTTTGTTGTTTAGTGTCCCCAAAGCCAATAATTAATTTCATGTAAGAGGGTGGGTCTGAGGAGTCACATCCCATAGTTATTGGGGAGCATGGGGTTGAAGTACAATCAACATTGGGCAGAGTGAGAAATCAACTGACTTGAGGAAAAGGAAATTCCTATGGCCAAAGAAGATAGTTTTTACAGGAATATTTTGGACAATATGAGGGGAGTTGAGTCACTAGTACATATGGGCTCAAAATTCGATGAAATATTTCCATGTTTCTATAATTCGTGGAAAAATGCATTAACATTTTGGCTTTTTTATTTATATTTTCTGTTTGGCCTCGACATTCATCGCTATAGGGACAGATTAATAAAACCGTCTTTATATCCATGAATCTTCATCTTTATAGCGAGACTTGGTCCACATGTACAAACCACACATGCAGTGCAACAAGTATTGGCATTTTTCGGGGTCAATTCATTTATGTTCGTCGCTATATCGACGAGCATCGGTCTATAAATACATGTCTTTAAGACAAATTTCGACAAATTTTCTATAGTTGTGACAATTTTGTTGGTGATTGTTTGAGTCGTGATTTTTTCTATCACGTACTGGTTTAACACATCCAATTCGCGATCTACATAGATTGGATTTTAGACTTGCAAGGTTAGTATTTTTAATTTTTTTGTCTCTTTTAATATAAATATATGTTAAGAAATTTTAATTTCAAATGTTTTAACATGATTGTTTTAACCAATTTATTTTTTTTTCGAAATTTAGCATTGCTACATATATTTCGAGTGATTGAACGTCGAAGTATATGAATTTTTAAATTAATTTTTTTTTCAATGTTTGAACAAAATTAATTTTTTTTTAATAATTTTTACAAAATTTAGCATTACAACATATATTTCCTGTGATTGGACCTCAAAGTATATGAAATTTTAATTTTTGTTTTTTCAATGTTTTAACAAAATTAAAAATTTTAAATATTTAATTGGTTCTTATAGGGAATTACCGTGTCAAATAAATATACTATGAATGAAAATGCAAGGAGGCTTGCTCAGTTTAGAGCGGCGTTGGAGGCAAAGGGAGATGTAAAATGTTATTTCCCTTGCAATGATTGCAGGGACTTGCAAACAAGAAGAATTTTAATAACAACAGTTGAAAAACATTGTAGGGAAAAGGGGTATGCTAAAGGGGGTTATGAATATCATCCCTTGGTAAGACGTTATTGAATATATAATGTATTCTTTGTAATAGTGATCATGACATGTATTTATCAAATGTTTTATCATTTTAATATATTTTCTATAACACTAATTTTAATACATTGTTTCTAAATATAAATACAATGCCCCCAAAATGTCGACCGCCAGAGAGTTATTTTCCAAGTAGTAGCAGAAATACTACTTTACAAGGTGAGGAACATGGAGATCAGAATATTGAAGATAGAGTTCTTAATGATGATATCGATGGAGATAACATTATTGATACAAATCAAGAAGATGAGATACATAGATTGATCCAAGACACATTTTCTCCAATGGATGAGGACAACCATGATGATATTCATGATGTTGATCCTCTACTCGAGAAGTCATGACAACCTCTTTGTGAAGGATCAACAAAAAATCTTCTATATACAATGCATATCAGGAAGAATATAATAGAATTGTTATGGTGAATCTTATATGGAAGGACCGACAAAGAAATAATTATAAATATTTGCAGTGACATCCAAGAAGCTAATCATGCATTGAAAAGTGTGATTATTAATTCTAATGGTGATGGTCAAGAACAAAATATTAGTCTTCCATGGTTATTGATAGAGCAACAAAGAAATGTTGTAAAAGAGATCATTCGAAAAATTAGGTTTCTGACGGGGTTTTCGTCGAACATACAAAATATCTTAACGAAAAAAGGTGATTTTGGTGGGGTTAAAACACATGACTAGAATACATTCATTAAGGTAATCATTAGGTATATTTACATATTGGTATACATATTTTTAGTAATTTTGTTTCTCTTATTTGGAAATAAATATTAATGATTTTCTTTTTGTTACAATATGTTCTACCTCTATCTCTCCTAGAAATATTTGACAACAACATAAAACAAGTTATATATGATATTTGAAAATACATGATGTAAGTAATGCAGTTTTATATGGAAAATTTTTCTTCAGTGCTTTGTAGCAGACCTTATTGACATATTGTGTTTTATCTACAATTTATATATGCCTTGATATTGTTCAAACCTGTTATTTTCTTGCATCATTTGTAGGTGGCTTTCATATAAAGAAATACATAAAGAAGATACAAGGTATTGGAAGAGAGAAATTCCCCGACTAATGTGTGAAATGCAGAAGTATATACCTCCAACAATTTTCAATGCACAAGAACACTACCTCATACACTAAGTTGAGGAGATTGAATTATGTGGACTAGTACACACAAGGTCAATGTGGATGGTGGAGAGGCAGTTGAAGTCATTGAAGGAATTTTTTAGACAAAGAGCACATCCTGAGGGTTCTATGGTGGAAGGATATATGGTATATCAATGCATGGTGTATATTAGTCAATATCTTCCTAAATTAGCAGAGAATACAAATGTGACTCTCATTTGGCATCTCGACTCCATCAACAGATATGAAGGGGAGGTCCTATTGGGGAAAGGTAGAATGAGGACCGTGAAAGGTAATTATATGTTTTAGATTTCATATATTATGCATTTAATTTTTCAATTTATATTATTATACTCATTTATTTATTTATATTCCATAAACTATATTAAATTTTGCCAATGATAGCTAATTAATGATATTTAATTGTTATTTTTTCATATAGTTGGTCAAGAGTGGGATGCTCTAGATTTATACATTGAAAACAATCTTGATTGTGTGGAGGATTGGATAGAACAATGTGAATAATAATATGGTAGGTTATCATGGGAAGGGGTCCATAAGATTATTAAAACAATGCATCGTTATCGACATGAATTTATTGATCTTACGCAAAGGGAAATTGATTTAGACTTTGGTTTAAAAGATAAAAGACAAGTATATTCACCCACATTTTTATAGTTATTTCCCATTATATCAATGCATTTGGTTTCTTATTTTTTTGAAATATATAGTTACTAAGTCCATATTATATGACGTTTACTAATTGACAATGCATTTTTTACTTGATGTCCATGTTGCAGTTGAAACACCACAAGGCTATGTGGTGTAATGGTCATAAATTTCATATCAAAAAGTTGGATGATAAGATGAAATCCTCGTATTGCAGGATAACTACAGTGTTTAAGTTCATTAATGTTTCCTCTAGAAGTGACAGGAATCCAGAAGAAACTGAAAATAGGTACTATGGGTATCTGGAGGATATAATTCAGTGTGATTTTAATTCCTTTAAAATAGTTTTGTTTGAGGTCAAATGGTATAGGTTATGAAAGCATGAATGTGATCCTGAAAGAATTGTTATTGAGCATGTTAATGGATTTACCATGGTTAATAAAAGGGAATTTGAAATGGGTACAGAGCCTTGTGTTATTCCAAGTCAATGTGAGCAAGTCTTTTACTCAGAGATACCAGGTAAAGCAGGTTGGTTATACGTTGTTAGATATGATCCAAGAGGAATACTGGTAAAGTATAATCATGTAGAGGAAGAAGATAATCTTGAAGAAGAAGATGATTATGCAGATCAGGGGTAGGTGGCTGCAGATGTGTCATATGAAGAAGGCATAGAAGTTGATCATCCAAATGTAGCATAGAATATTCTCATTGATGATATCAATGATGATAGTGAAAATGGCGTTGATGATGATGTTGATATGAACGATCCTTTCAACATTATCAATTTTGAACTAGAGCATGATACTGATGATTTGGATGAAGAAGAAGATGAATGATCTTTAAATTTTGAAATGTATGAGGTATGTGATTATATGTTTTCTATGATTTATTCTATTAATTATATATTTAGTATTTATATGGTTTATTGTTTTATAAGTGCTTACTTATATAGGTTAATTACGTGTTTTTAAGTTTTATTCCATTTTTGTATGTAGTGTGTTACATGTTCTTTATTACGTCAAATTAGGTATGGGGGAATTGAGAGTGATGTGAGGGGTGGGGGCATAATTAGAGCTTCCACCTTCACATGGTTTCTCCTATTCAGTAGAGAATTAATTATTCTCGAAACCAAGAGAAGCTCATTCTGGTTTATTATATTCCAATTTGAGAAATTATACATGAAGCTGAGGTGATGAGCATGTTCAAAACAATGGAAAAATGGTTTCTGAACACACAACCTGCACACATAGAAACAAGACCAAAACATGAAAGAAGTCATCAAAATTAGCCTTGTCACCAAATTTTACCTTTAAAAATTGTATTTTTTTTTATTTTTATTTTTTGAATTGGCACCGACGGTCATCGAATATTCAACTAATAAGTATTGGTCGTCAGTTATTCTATGTCTAGGCGTCGGATATTCTACGACAAGAATAACAAATTTAATACAAGGAAACCATAAATTTTTTAATAGAAATGATTCATATAATAATCCAGGTGGACATCGGTGGCCACCTACCTATTCCAACTGCGTCATTTTGGCAGTTTCAGTTTAGCATTTTTGTTTCTAGTTTTTGGGTCCCAGACTTCTAGGGCCATTTTGAGGACCTAAGCAACGTTTTTAGGGATAGCCACAACTATATTGTAGACAGAGTTAGATTCCAATGACGATATGTGTAGTCCTTGGATAGACCTTTCCAATGAGCTATCATGCACCCCAAACAGAGATCGTATGCCAAACTGATGCCCCCGGGAAGTTTATACACCAAACTACGCAAAATGGGGTCCACAAAACTATTTGATTTTCATCTTCTGGGGTTAGGGTTTTGGATTTTCTTTATGTTAAAATGCCTTTAGAGAATCACTGTAAATCATCTTCTTGCGAATGGGAGTAGTCATCACATCTCTTCTTAGAGATAAGATGCCACCATTCTAGCGAGTCTTTCACTCTGGATTTTTACAGTCTTTGTACATTTTTGCTCATTAATAAAAATTGTGTATTATTGTATCTCTATGTTTATGGTTTCATCTCTGATATACCTCTGTTATATTATTGGCTCTCTTGCAATATCTCTATATATTTTCATGTTATATCTCTACTCTCATTTCATGTCGAAAATAATCTGGATCAGTGGTATTAGAGCAGATTGTTCTTGATCATTTTTCAGTGCATTTCCCTGACGAGGTCTAAGTATATAAATTTGGGTATCGAGCTTGTATCTCTTAAGGAAAATCAATATTGCATGCCCAAGAAACCGTCCATGGTGAAAGAAAATAAAAATGACAAAGAAAAAAATTCTATTAATCTATTTCTTGATCAAGCTCTCACGTGACAGAGGGACGAAATGATGGAGAATTTTTTCCACATCCTTCAATGCCTACTGATAACAACATGCACGTATTCATCAAGAGACCACTTTGTAGACACATCACCTTTCAAGGTACAAGTTAGCTTTGATATTCTCATATTTGAAGGTAAGATAGATGCAGATGTCCTAGACAAATGGTTAAATCTGCTAGAAGGTTATTTCTCTGTTCACCATTTTTCCAACATGGAAAATATCACCTTCACACTCCTTAAGTCTCTCCCCCATGTCAAACATTGGTGGGAAACTTACTGGGAGCAAAGTTCCACAGAGGAGTCTGGAATATATGGGGTCGATCCCACTTGGTAATTTTTTGTAGATGTGGTCAAGGAACAATATTACCCTATTGGCAACTATGAAGACTAGTACATGACATAGACCACACTGTAGCAAAAGAGGGACCAAGAAATATCGAAGTTCACCAATACCTTCCATACCTTGCGCACCAAGCTGGGTATCAAAGACTCTAAGTGACATTTGGTTCTAAAATACCGCAGGGCTCTACACAGATACATCCAAAATGAAATAGATTTTCTAGATATCTCATCACTCGGTATTGCGTATTGATATGTTGTTAAAATCGAGTAGAAATTTAGGCATGAGAACAAACAGGAGTTCAAATATTCAAATCTGAAACAACCAAAGTATGAGAAAGAAGTCCCTAACAAAAAGCCTCTTGAAAACCAGTTTAAGCTACAGGAAAAGAAGGGTCATGGGAAGATGAAGAAGGACACTGGAAAATGGTGTGATTTACACAAAATCCCTCGGCACAACACTGATGAATGTGTCTCAAAACAGTCATTGGTGGTTGATATCAAAGACAAGGAGCCAAACCCTGGTTCAAAATTTGATTCTGAAAATACTAGTAAAAGACAGATCATCGACACAGACCCCACAACTATTGTCGCGACCACAACAATTCAACCAGAGGAACCAATAGATCCTAAAGAGGGGGAGCACCTTTTTCATTCACAAATGTGGGTGAAGGGGACCCCACTGCATTTTTTTTTTGATATCGAAAGCCAGAAGAACCTCATCTCAGTAGAGGTCATCAAACAATTGGGATTGTCGACAACACCACACCCACAACCATACATCATCGGGTGGCTTCTCTAGGGATGAGATCTTCATGTCAACCAACAATGTTTATTAACATATGACATCCATACCTTCAAGGATGTGGTATTATGTGATGTTTCCCCACTGGATGTCTGTGATGTTCTCTTGGGCTAGCCATTCATGTGGAAGAACCATGCTATTTATGAGTCTCGACCCCATAGTGTCAATGTTACTCTGGGGGGTCATATATACATGATACCAAAGGTATTTCCAACTACTTTCCCACCTAAATAGTGCCACAAGGTAGTATATCATACTACAAAATTCATCTTCTTCACAGTTTGTTCAAAAGGTGAACATAAGGACACTACAACCACGGAAGCCTCGGACCAATCACCTTCTATCCAACAGAAGCAGGTCAACAAGATTTCCACAAAGTAAAAAGATTCCTTCTACCCACAGTCATCTCATGTAGCCCGACAAGTTGAACAGATTCAACCTCGCCAGCAACAGGTTCATGACAACCTTCCACAAACCAGGCAACACGACGTATCTACCAAGGGAAGAATCTCACCAAGATTCAGATTCAATAATCGCTTTCCCCTCTCCCCCAGGAACTCAACGCAATGGAGACCATTTCTTCCTATGGAGGGAGTATTGATACAGGTGGATATCGGTGGCCACCCACCTATTCCAACTGTCCCATTTTGACATTTTCAGTTTGGTAGTTTTGTTTCTAGTTTTTGGGTCCCAAACTTCAAGGGTCGTTTTGAGGCCCTAAACAATGTTTTTAGGGCTCGATACAATCAAATTGTACACATAGTCAAATTCCGACGGCAACATGTGTAGTCCTCAGACAGACCTTTCCAACAAGCTATCGTGCACCCAAATAGAGATCGTATGCCAAAGTTACGCCCCCAGGAAGTTGAGACACCAAACTACCCAAAAAAGGGTCCACAAATTGTTGGCTTTTCATCTTTCGGGCTTAGGGTTTTGGATTTTATTTATGTTAAAAATGCCTTTAGAGCTTCATTGTAAATCGTCTTCTTGTGAATGTGAGTAGCTGTCACATCTCTTCTTAGAGATAATATGCCACCATTCTATCAAGTCTTTCACTCTATATTTTTACAGTCTTTGTACATTTTCTCTCATTAATATAAATTTTGTATTACTGTATCTCTGTGTTTATGGTTGCATATATGATATACCTTTGTTATATTATTTCTTGCAATATATCTATATATTTTCATGTTATATGTCCACTCTCATTTCATGTCAAAAATAATATGGACCATATAACACATGCATTGGCGGTTTGGGAGGGTTTCTGACCTCAAACATAAGTCAAAAAAACAATTCGACAATCAAATATTCTATGGTTATTGTTATGTTGGTTTTGTCACATGGGTGAGAATAAACACATCACTTACTTGCCTAGTTAAGTCAACTAAACAAGACAGAGATTTGTGAGTTGATTAGATAACCAAATACACATGAAACAAGGAAATAAATGTTAGAGAAGCTTGCAAGAACTAGAACGATAAGAAACAAAAAATTACAATCATATAGCTACCAATGGATCAATGTATTGATAGACTAGCACCATAGAGAAAGGAAAGGACTTATGAATCCCCTCTTCCTCCTTGGGAGGGATATTGAGTTCCATAATAGAGATCTCTTCTCTTCATATAATGGAAAGTAACAATGGTGAAGAAATACAATGCCAATCCTCTCAAAATGTGAGTGGAATGGCCCTTTCTATAGTGCTTGAATGATTCAAAGAGAAAATAGGGTTCTCCAAGAAGAATTCTTGCAACATAACAATACCTTGAAATTCTTATTTTATAGCACACCCATGGCATATATTTATAGTGTCCATTCATGGCAATATACAATTGGTTCATAGTGTGAACAAGGGGCCTTTTAGGGCACTTCCTATCCCTTGACCAACCTCCAAGATAGATTTCGCTCAAATCTGAGTGTCAAATCGTGTTGGGGGTTGGACTGGAAGTGGTTGAGAGGCTGACAAGAGTCATAAATGCATTGTTCATGAGAAGTGTGAAGAGTTTCTCGTAGACAGTCATGCATCTTGTGCACAATGTGTTCTTAAGGTTGTGTTAGCCTATGCATTCTATGCACAGTGCATGCTCTTCCTTTGGTGAATTTGCGCACTTTAATTTTTTAACCAAGTGTATAGTTTTATGCATTTTTTATGGATTTTGGTGTTGTAGGTGTACTAATTTTTACTGGATTTGATGTCTTTATTCAACCATTGCGTGCAATGCTGCGGATGATTTTTTGGTGATAACAAATGCCCCCTGATGTGTGAGGTTAGGATCATATGTATAGCCGAAAAACATCACTGTTTATTTTATTGAGAGTGTCATTGTAAGGAAGAGTGAAGAGAGGAACTGCAAGAGAAATCCACCAGAGGGAGAGGGAAAACTGTAGGAACCAAACCTTTCTCTAGGGAGAAAAAATAAAATTTGTATACAAACGATGCGAGCATGCCCCATGCTCATGTCATGAAACCAAAATGTGGGACTGTAACTAAAGATGCATGATGATGTAGATAGTTGCAGTGCCCTCAGGGGAGGTTGATAACGACATACTATGGTCTCGAATGGTGAACTGGATCTGAAGTGAGTAATGGATGATGGTAAGAAGTGTCAATGACTCGTAGGCATTGATGGTATATCAAATTCATATGTCTTTGGTTGGTATGAAAAAATGCAATGATTTCATAGTAAGACCCACCTTAACATGAGAGTTTGTTGAAGTCGAATGTTATGGGGGTCAAAGGAAACAAAAAGCAATGATGACTCTCTCTATGTCGTCTGAGGCTCCTCATTGAAAAGGTAATGAGAGTCAAGATATTTCCGCCCTTCTAGAAATTGTGTTGGTGTCGACATGAAGGGAGACACGACATCAAGAAGAAAAGTGATCGATGATGGATTTCATTCCATGGGAAATTAGGGGTAGTCATTTCCTCCAAGATATCTTCATCGCAGTGAAAAATGCAAGAATATAGTAGATCATGGGAGATGGTAAGAGGAAATGTCAATGGAGAAGTGTCGTTGACCTCATGGTATGAGGATGTAGAAGGGATATTGTGTATGGGGTGTGATGGATTGCTTGACATAAACCAAACGTCAAGACATTGTGGATGAGAAACTGTGGTGGGGGGAAATATCTCATATGGGAGACTTGCTAAAAAATTGGGAGGATTTGGGGGAATATCCTCAGATAGTCAAAATGTGAACCATGGAGGAGTGGGGAGTGACTTAGGTTTAGGGGAGGAGATAATGACAATATATGGGGAGTGGATGAGGGTATTATGATGTATCATGAGTGATGGGGTGATCGGATGAGGTTGAATAGGGGTTGAGTGATGACCTTGGTATTCAACAATCAAAGGACACTGGTACATGAAATGAGAAACTGAGTCACAGAGAGAACAAGGACATCACATTTTCTTGGGACTGACAAAGATACATAATGAATGTCAGTAATGTGAGAATTATTAGGGTATTCTTGAGGGGGATCAGGCAGAGATGTGCGGTGTACTGCAACTAATGTTTGGTGGAATGGAGGTAGAGCTGGGAAATGATGAGTGTAATGGCCATATTCTGAGCATATGGCATAAGAAAAATTGGTTCGTAACCCTTTCTTGTGTATGTTTGAGGAATCCATAGTAGCAGTGGATGTACTTGGTGGAGGGAAGGAAACAAGGTTTCTTTAGGGAGATGGATAAGATTGTGTAACTCAGGGAGAGTAGGGAATCTGTTAGTCGGTTGTCCTTCTCTTTCTAATAGTGTGCTAGGAGGTTGAAATTGAGGAGGGAGTGGATATATGGGATCATTCTTCCTTCATCTGCCCCCAATAGTGGTGGTGTTTCCACCAGTTTGGGATGGGGGTGATGTGGTAGGAGCCTGTATTGGGATTTGCATTGGTAATCCCTCTATCTGAGGAGGGATAGATGGTGTAGGAACCATGGAAGGTGGATGGAGATATCATACAAGGATGGAGAGAACCATGTTAGGAAGGGTGAGGGTATCAGTGACCTGGAATGCTTAGATGCTAGGTGGGGGGTATAAAAAGGGGATTTGGGTAATGGCTTGGGGGATTGTTTCCCAAACTGGGATTTTCTCTTGGAGGGGGGGGAATCTAGAACAATTGGTGCGGTGGTGTTTTCAGGGAATTCTTGAGGTAGTGGTTCTCCTACTGGTTGAAATTCAATGTGGTGAGGGGCCTCAGTGAGAGGGGTATTGTCTCTGATATCGGTTCCATTAGAGGAAACTACACACACTTGTGCTGAAATAGAAGGGTTGGGGAGAGGTGGTGCTCCATGATAGGTTCCTAACAAGGATGGGTCTTTGAAAATTTGAAGGCCAATGTTGATGACTAGAAAAGCATCTGAGGTATCTTGGACAAGAGGGAGGATGTTATCAATATTGGAGGAATGATTAGGCTTGTAATGTGTAAGTTGGTCGATGGTGATGATTTTCCCGTTATGGGGGAACATCATTGCCCGAAACAAAAAAGAGGATACTGCCTTCATAGCATACATGTAGCTACATTTGAACAAGATATTTTAATCAAGTGGGGCATCGATAACTTCAATGTCAATCAGGATGGATTTTCCCCCAAGTTATACGGGGACATTTTGGAAGATCCCTTCATGGGATGATGGTCGATGGTCATAATCTCTTAGGGTGATGGCAGATGGTACTATCTCAGTGGAGATGAGTTTCTTCCATACTACTTTGGAAATTATGCATGTGGATGCACCTTCATTGATAATGCACTAATGAACTATGATGTTCTGGATCTTAACTAGTATCTAAAAGGATACCAGAGTGGGGAGGCATGGTTCTCCATTATCCAAATCAAAGGTGATTAGTCAAGTGTCAGCTGGGTGGACTTCCCCAAGGTGGAAAGAAAGGATTTGCATTGGGATGGAAAAGTTTATAGGACTTCCAACATAGACATGGCTACAGGAGACTCGGTTAAGTCATCGACTAGACTGTAGTTATGGGTTTCCCTAACATTAGGGTTATGTACATTCTTTCGTAAAGGTGTGTGTGGTATACGTGGATTTCTCTCAGTGTTAGGACGTGGGATCATTAATGGTTGTCCCGCTGGAGCGGGAGTTGTTTCTAATGTGGTTGGGGTAGAATTAGGAGGCATGCCATATGGACTATTGCATGTTTGCAGAATAATATCTTCTTCACTGGTAAGGAGGATATTGTGATCGACTAGATTTCTGGATTGATTTGTGACCTGTGTTTTGATATTTCCTCATTTTTGGTGGGGCAGAGTTTATATATTGTTAGGTATTCATCACACCTTGGTGTGGAATGGGGTTTTGAAAAACGACCGTAGGTGGTGGTTTCAAATAATATTGTGGGGCCTGCTGAGGGGCAGGTGGTGTCGGAGGGCATTATGTGTTCATGGATTATTTCATTTGTTTGTAATCAAAAACTTTGGGGAAGTGGTGAGTATAATGTCCATAATCACCACATAGAGCACAAGGGAAGTTAGATCTAAGATCATTGTTCTTCCCTTGTCCTTTTTTTTTGTTTCCCCCTTGGGGGTTCTGGTTGCCTTGATTCTAGTTGCCCGTAGTGGGATGGTTTTGTTGGGGGTTATTGCCTCTGGGTCCCGGGTTGTTATTGTTTCGATTGTTTCCTTTATTCTTGGAATTATTTGGCTGATGGGTCAGATTTTTCGTATTCAACTGTTCAAAATCATGAACCTGTTGAATGGGAGAGTGTTTAACAAAGTTAACGTCGACATGTGGTTGTCCTGGTGGAGGAACCACTTGTTAAGGAGGACCGGGAAATGGAAAATATGGATTGTTTTGTGTGGATTATCCATATGGAATATAGGAAGTTGAAATACTTCGACTACTCTTGGGGTTATATACGGGGTTTGAGGGTGGACTCGTACTTGAGTGAGAGACCAGATGCATCAGGGGTACTAGTGGGGTTCCCCCAAATGGTGGAGGGGGAGCCACAAGATATGATTTTTGGTGAGTGGGGGGAGGGTAATAAGACATCCCTCTGTATGGGTGAAGATATTTATTTTCACCATAAGTAGGTGATGGGTGGTTGTAAGGGTTGCGATGTGTCATAGAACCAAACAACCCATCCGCAATGTGATAAACCCCAAGCTTGTCCTAGCCAAATGGTATGGGTCTGGGTGCCTAAGGTAATATTGTGTATAAGTAACATGATTGGGCATATATAAGGTCAAATTGTTGGGCTTTTTTTATGGCTTCCTCTTCTGATTGAGGAAAAGTGGAAGTTGCATCCTTGGCAATCACAAGGATGAGTGACTTAAGAAACCAATCGAGACATTGTTCTTTGGTGGTTTCTACTTTACACAAACTACGACACTGAATCCATTCATGGATGTGGTCAACGATATCGATAGAAGTGGTTTGTTTGAACTCAGAGAGAATTTCTAAGCCAATGTCATGACAAACTAGTAATTGGAAAAAGGACAAAAAGGCCTTGGCCAATGATTCAAAGGTCACATGGGACCCTGATTTTTCTTCCACATACCATTTGGTTGATGAACCAATAAGGGTTATTTGAAATATCCTCAAGTGGATGGAAACATCCATGATGTGGTTTGAAGAGCACCATAAGTGGAATTTCATAACATGGTTAGCGGTGTCTTTCCCTGGTTTTCCTTCAAACTTTGGAATGTCTGAAGGCAATTTGGTAGGCATATTGGGCCAAGTAGCATCATGTAAAATGGGGTCATTCATGAGTTTGGTCAAATCAAGAATGTTGAGGGATTCCAAGTATGGAAAAGGATGATTTGGCAGAGGATTAGTTCCAACCATTGTGTGTGTAGGTAGTGGACCTATCCCTTGAGAGATATTTGGTGTGTTTGTACTTCTTCCTTGAGAAGAAGTTTTACCTCCACCTCCTTATGAAGGAGAACCAATAGATGGATTTCCTTGGGTATTTGACCCAAGAAAAGTGGAACGGGGGTTTGATATGGTTGAGTCAGTGAGTTGGCAAGACTAGGGACTCCTCCTAGAATAGGAGGGAGATTCTGCAAGCTTCTAAAACGATGGGGATTATGTGGTTTCCCTATGGTTCTGACTAGAAAAGTGAATGTGTGCAAATGGTGACAAGAGAGAAATAAATTAACAAAATATTTTTGTATCTTTTACCTTCACAGAATAATATAACTAACAATTGCATGTAATCAAATGAACATCATACATAAATCAACTATAAAATAAACAAGCATGTGGATAGGTTGATTTTGTTCGCGTGGGGGAAAAAAAATAAAATAAAGGATTGTGTCCTAAAAGACCTATCATCTTTCTTCTCAATTTAGCACTGGGCCTTCCAATGACACTTGATAGTGGGGTCCGAAGCCACTGAAAGAGGAACTAGTGAAGGTTTAAGTATACAGTTATAATGAGAGGTAGAGGGTGCATATCCCGAAAGAGCTGGTGATATTTCCCAATAGCCACACAAAATCTAACCAAGGTGCGATTGCAGCCCACAACTGCCACCTAGGTAGATATCTTATGTTTGGCCACTAAGTACCTCGGTCAAAGTGCAAAATTTAGATTTTTGGCCTGAAAATTGGCTCATGGGTTGGATACCCTCACAACAGTTGGGTGACTCAAGGAGAGATTTGCAGAACAACCGAACCTCGACCTTCGACCCTTCATGGGTATCTCCCTACCTTATGGTATAGGAACACTTAACTTGGAGGATATGAAGGATCCCTATTCTCAACTTCTATTGTTTCAAAATGTGAGAACTTGATAACGAGGGGTTATTTGGATGCCTACCCCCGAGATCCTACCTAGACTAAAAAAAAATCTTTAGGCACCTCCTCTGGAGGAAAATTTAGTGCGTTCTTAGAAAAAGTTTATATGGAGTGGGCTAAGATATTGGGGTCATGAACCAACCTAATTTGAATTAAATTGGTGTGGATAATTTCTAAAGAAGT
This sequence comes from Picea glauca, assembly GCA_000966675.3. Lineage (NCBI taxonomy): Eukaryota > Viridiplantae > Streptophyta > Pinopsida > Pinales > Pinaceae > Picea > Picea glauca. The sequence continues at coordinate 335,674 of JZKD02S2208831.1, read as the reverse complement.
AGTGGGATCTTTCAAAGTTCTTTTGAAGTACTTTGTGAGTACTAAAACAAAATCCTATTTTGACCTCCACTATTCTAAGAGAAATTATGTGTGTGATGAGTGGCTTTGTGTGCAATAAAGTGAAAAGTGTGCAAAATATTTTTAATAAGTTAAGTGTAAGATTGCAACATGTAGACTTCTTGTGGTCCTTACAAATATTCTTACATAGCTTATTACATTTCTTTGGTACAACCTTGCGGAATATTTAAATCCCTAGGGAACTAGAAATGTGGACATATGGGTACTTACTTGATCCTTTAAACTCCCTAGAATGTTGTCTATACTAAGAAAGCTTTTGAAACTATCCTATAATTGTAGACATGTGGGCATGTATGGGCCTGTTACTTGATCTTTTAAACTTTCCTAGAGTGTTGTCTAAACTAAGAAATCTTTTAGAAACTATCCTAAGATTGTAAACATGTGGGAATGTATGGGCCCTTACAAATATTTTAAGACAATTTTCCAAAACTAAGAGGTACCCTAGGGGGGTTTTGTCCTCTCCTAATCATTTTTTAAGGGAGATGAAATTTCCTTTCAACCACCTTTTCTAATTCCTGAGATCACACTTGGGTGCGGGGGAAGAGCATACTTGAGGTTTAAAATTGATTTATAGTCCCAAATTAGTTGATTATGTTTTAAAAATAAATAACTTTATCTCAAATTCTTAAATGCCAAATGAGCCATCCACGTGGCAACATAGGAAAGAGAAGAATAGTGATTATTTTTACCCCTATGTGCTTATGTTAGCTAACCTTCCTCATGAGAAAGGACTCTAAGTGAAGTGTTATTGCTTTACAAATTAGTGAAGGAAATTAAAATATGAAGGCAAGGGGCCCTCAAACCACTTATAGATCCTTACAATTTTCCAAAAATTGAACCTATGTGCATGTTGTATTTCTAACAGTCGTGCCAAGGGTGCAGAATGTGCACAATGTGCATGTATATGAAATTTGTTACGCGCACAGAGCATAGAATGTGCATCTGTGGGCCTGGAAAGTCACGCACTAACTGTCACACGTCGGAAAATAAATTTCCAAATGAAATTCTCTCGCCTTGGCTCTGAATTCTGACTTTGGAAGACTAGATTAGGCCGGTTTTGATACCTACATATCCAAATAATTAGAAAGAAGTGATCTCAAGATTAAATAGGGAGGAATTTGATATCGATCCCTAGTGGGGTCGCCAATCTGTTGTGTTGGTTTTGTCACATGGGTGAGAAAAAACACAACACATACTTTCCTAGTTAAGTCTGCTAAACAAGACAGATATTTGTGAGTTGATTAGCTAACCAAATACACATGAAGCAAGGAAATAAATATGAAAGGAAATAAATGTTAGAGAAGCTTGCAAGAAATAGAACCACAAAAAAAATAAAATGGCAATCATATAGCTACCAATGGATCAATGTATTAGAGAAAGGCAAGGACTTATGAATCCCCTCTTCCTCCTTAGGAGGGATCTTGAGTTACCTAATATAGATATCTTCTCTTCATAGAATGGAAAGTAACAATGGTGAAGAAATACAATGCCAATCCTCTCAAGAGGTGATTGGAATGGCCCTTGCTATAGTGCTTGAATGATTCAAAGAGAAAAGAGGATTCTCCAAGAAGAATTCTTGCAGCATAACAATACCTTGAACTTATTATTTTTCTAGCACACCCATGGAACATATTTATAGTTTCCATTCATGGAAAGATACAACTGGTTCATAGTGTGAACAAGGGGCCTTTTAGGGAACTTCCTATCCCTTGACCAACCTCCAATCTAGATTTCGCTCAGATATGAGTGTCAAATCGTGTTGGGGGTCAGACTGGAAGTGGTTGAGAGGCTGACAAGATTCATAAATGCATGGTTTATGAGAAGTGTGTGGATTTTCTCATAGATAGTCATGCATATTGCACACTTAGGGTTGTGTTATCCTATGCATTTTGCGCACAGTGTGTGTGCCTCCTTTGGTGAATTTGCGCACTTTAATTTTTGAACCAAGTGTATATTTGTATGCCTTTTTGATGTATTTTGGTGTTGTAGGTGTACTAATTGCTGCTGGAGTTGATGTCTTTCTTAAACCATTGTGTGTAATGCTATGGGTGATTTTTTGATGATAAAAAGTATTCTATCAGAAGCCAAAAATAAGGCACGCTTGCTCATGTACTTGACCCCGCTTACAAATGACATGTGAATGGGGTGAACATTGAATTTTTTTCAATTTGTGCTTGTATGGACTCAAATTTGACATGGTTATACTAGACGCATACAATGAAATATGACTCACACAAATAATTTGGCAATCAAACAACAAGCCTATAGAATAATTAATGTGAATGGGGCTAATGTTGAAATTTTTCCAATTTGTGCTCGTATGGACTGAAATTTGACATGGTTAGACTAGATGCATGCATTGATGATATGGGATGGTTTTTGGACTCAAACATGACTCACACAAACAATTAGAAAATCAAACAACAAGCCTATAGAATAATTAATGTGAATGGGGCCAATGTTGAAATATTTTCAATTTGTGCTTTTATGGATTGAAATTTGACATGCTAGGACAACACACATGCATTGACGGTATGGGAGGCTTTCCGAACTCAAACATGAGTCAAAAAAAATAATCGAGATTTAAATATTCTTTGTTTATTCTATCAAAATGAAAAAATAAGGCACCCTTGCTCATGTACTTGACCCCGCTTATGACTGACATGTGAATGGGGTCGACGTTGAAATTTTTTCAATTTGGGCTTGTATAGACTGGAATTTGACATGGTTAGAGTAAACAGATACAATGATGGTATGGGAGGGTTTCTAGACTCAAACATGACTCACACACACAATTTGACAATCAAACAACAAGCCTATAGAATAATTAATGTGAATGGGGCCAATTTTGAATTTTTTCCAATTTGTGCTTGTATGGACTGAAATTTGACATGGTTAGAATAGATGCATGAATTGACGATATGAGAGGGTTTTTGGACTCAAACATGACTCACACAAACAATTCTATAATCAAACAACAATCCTATAGAATAATTAATGTGAATGGGGCCAATGTTGAATTTTTTTCAATTTGTCCTTTTACGGACTGAAATTTGACATGCTAGGACAAAAAACATACATTGATAGTATGGGAGGGTTTCTGGACTCAAACATGAGTCAAACAAAAAATTCAACAATCAAATATTCTTTGGTTAACCGTTATTCTATCAAAATCCAAAAATAAGGCACACCTGCTCATGTACTTGACCCCGCTTATAACTGACATGTGAATTGGGCCAACATTGAATTGTTTTTCAATTTATGCTTGTATGGATTGAAATTTGATATGGTTAGACTAGACACATACAATTTTTTCATCCCACAACCACTTTCACAAAAACCTTCTAAAGGTAATATTCATCCTCCAAGTGGAATATGTGTTATAGCAAGATTTGCCTCACCATTTCTATCTTGCATAGAGGGTCTTTTTCCATTTCCCTATGCAAACTTTTTATCCCTTTTTGATGAATCCAGAGCTAAAAAATATACATCTTTCCACATATATGCTCCCTAACTATTATGAAATATGCGTATACACTTGCTTCTCCATTACAACTCGCATATATCAAGATTTGTGCCAAAACATACAAAATGAGGTCGGCTTTCCATGTCATGACAAAAGATCTTTGATCCTTGGCCTTCCATGTACTAGAAAAATTATGAATCGGCCTTTCAGTTGCATTATGAAGGCTATAAGAACACAATTTTGAACTATGGAAAAACAGGAGAAAGAATTCAACTTTGAGAGCAAAGTTACTCTGGAGAAATTACTTCATATTGAGTCTGCATCCCTTTGTCCCTCAAGTCTCAACACAGTGTTCAGCCCCCAAGCTCTTCCCTTATTATTGAGAGGACCTCTTTGCCTCTTTCTCGTGAGCTTTCATTTGGTGGGGGATTGAAGTGGTGGAGACCCAGTTGGAAGGAAATTGGTTTCTTGGTTTTGAACCGTGCTGACACAGAAGTCTGTAATGTTGACACTTCTGCTGATCAATTATTAATAGAAATACTCCTTCCCCTTCTTATTGATATCTTGCAAATATATGATTATTATCCATGTGCGTGTTTGAAATTTTTATTAATGGATTATGCTATCTGATGTGCTAACCCATTTTATATCATCACTATATACCTGCTTTGCTTGTTTGTTGAGAACTTCTCATAGGTATAAAGCTTCAGGTCAAAGTGCTCAATGGTGGAACATCATCAAACGTTGGATCGAGGTAGGCCTCTTTCTTGTATTTCACATTAGTCTATATAGCATATATTGTAATTTAGTTGATTTCTACAGTCATACCTGTCTGTTGTGGTTTACCCTTGGCCATAGAAAGTTTTTCCCTTGTAACAGAAATGGGGACTCCACTGGGGAGAGATCTTCCTTCTAAGGGTTGAAGTACTTTTTCTTCTTACATTGCTCTTTTTCCTTTGTGTTTCTTGTCGTATCACTGCTTGACAGATCCTATTCACTCTGAGTATGATTTTTCATCCTTTTACCCTTGCCTGGACTTGTTTTAAAGAATATATGCCTTTTTTCCCTTGATAGTCACGTATACATGCTTGTTGTCTCACTGCAAGAAGCGTATATATGCTATTTTCTCTTTAAGAGTAACGTATACCACTTCCCCCTTCTTGTTTGCTTTGTTGAGTGACTGATGGGTAGGATTTAAATATTGTTGAGCCTTATTAGGTCTCTGTAGCTTCTGTTGAGATTATCTGGGATGACAAGAAGCATGTTTGGATTTGAATTTTTGGGCGTAGTCTTTCTCTTTGTTTTCTATTTTTAATTTGTCCTTGGCTTCTATGATGTTTTCTTGGCTGCCTGGTATTCTACTTGAGTTACTTCTTTTATACATAGTAGAATTCATCTATCAAGTTTCTTATCAGTCCATGCATTTTCTTTTTACAATATTGAAAATACAAAAAAAATAGGCATTTTGCATTGGTTGGCATTTTTGTCTTTTAATTTTTATCATTAGCTTAGCACATTTAGCAAAAGATTATATTTTACTTCTGAATTGCAGATTTGAAATTGAAGACTGCACTATTTTTATTAGCATATCATTCATTGAAAAGTTTAAGATAGACTTTGTATTATATCCATATTTATTTTCTAGCAGATTCATAACACCATGAGTTTTACTTCTGTACTTTTTTGAGTAACCACGACCAATAAAATTTATGCTTTAAACTAAAATTGATTAGTCACGATTTTATTTTTAGGGTGCACAAACTAGCTTAAGATTTAGTGCCTTGGAATAGGATTTTGTGAGTAAACTTCTCCAAGGCAATTAAATCAACATATGTGTTTGAGACAGGGAGATGAGGAGTCCATTGTATAATCAGTAAGATCAGGAGGCTCTTCTCACACCAGAGTTAATCACGAGGTCATGTGAAGTTAGTTGAAGGGATAACCCCTGGATACTCACCTAGTGTCAGAGATATTTCTGTGGATTTATTCGTATTTGGGGATCTTGCTAGTGCCCATACCTATGTGAGAGGCAGTGCTTTCAAGGTTTCAAGATTTTCTACCCTTCCCATATGGTGATTCGGACTTACGACTACTCACCTGTGCATCAGTTATATAGTGGTTTATTAGTTGCTTGAATTAGGTATCTCATAGGTTACTTGCAGGGGTTATTCTGCTTGTACCCTGAGTTAGGTAAGGGTCGAACAACACACAACCTTTATGGAGTATTGCCTCTCTGGGTGGATCTAACCGAATGGTTATTAAGCCCACAAGGGCCCTTATAATTGATTATGTTACCTCCAAACTTTAGTGGGGAGTCTCAAGTCCCTCTTGGGTGAGACATACCTTCTGTAGCGAGGGAGGCCACTCAACCACTTTAGCCTATTTGCATGCATATTGGCTGTTTGACTTTTTGGTATTCTCTTTGACTACTAGTTGGCCATAGGATATATTTTTATTTATGGAAGATTCATAAGTCATCATGGATTTGGACTAGCTTCCTCGCAGGTCCCGTCGATTGTTCAGTTACCACTAGTTTTCGAGTCCTTTCCTTCTAAAAGGCATAGAGTTATCTGTAGTGGTAGACACACATCCACTTTTCAAACTTGTGATCTTGCAAGGATGAGAAGGGATGATTTTAAGGATGGAAAATTATTTTAAAATGTAGAAACCTTGGCGAATGTTACTAATCCTTCATATGCCAACTATAAATGATTGGCGATATTTTTGTAAAAATATTCAAATTTCTAAGGATTTTATATAGTTTTTATAAAATTTTGGCGATTTTTAAGGTAAAATAATTTTATCCTATAGAATTTGGGCAAATCATTTTTAAAATAACGAATCTCGTTTTTGGAAAAACGATGGAAAATTAGCCCACGAGCGAAATTTAGCCCCTAAAATCATCCCTGGATCATGAGTACCAAGTCTAGTCTTCAGAACACTAGGATTTATTCGAATCCCAATCCCACTATAATTAATGGCACTCCTTCGACACCTAAAGCTGCTACAGTTGCAGTGCCAGAGGCTTACACCGGTACTATGGCTCAACATGTAGTTAATGCTTCATCTCTTGCCTCAAACCCTTTTGGGGGTTTTGGCCACTCGCCAAGTTACAATGCTCAGACCATCCCCATGGCTTCTAGTTTGTTTTCTTATGGTATTCCTAACTTCACCTCATAGTTTTCAACTGCCATCCCAACTATTGGAAATAATGCTATCCTTGGACTTGGGGGCACTACACCTCCTTGCACTCCTTCCCCGTTTGGTGGTTCTCATATTTCCCAAGCGAATCCTAATGTAGGGAGTGTCCCTATTCTTAACATCCGGTATAATCCTTCTACAGATGGATGGGACAACCCATATGGAGGACAAGTTCCACCCTATATCCCTATCCCCTCGGTGCTGATTCTGACCAATAATTTTGGCATGATGAATCCACTTCAATCCTCTGGGTTCCCACCTGGAGGAGGTTAGTCTTACACTTTGGGAACTCCCCAACCTATATCTAATCCATTTGGGTGCAATTTTTAAAACCCCCATCTTGGATCTAATCCAACTGGGGGGAATTTTCATAACCCTTATCAGAACATTCCTGTCGGAATGATGCCCAATCCATCTTTTACGAAACAACCCGAAGGAGGGTCTTATAATTTCAGACAAGGTTTTGGTCCTCACCAGAATCCTGGATGGAACACAGTTCCTAACACACAATCTTTCGTGGGAGGATGGGGTTAGGTGTCACAAACCTGTATTCCCTTTCTGGCCACACTTAATCTGCCAGATTTGTCTAAAATAATGAATGACCCGGTGAGTCATGACCCCACATGGACCCCTGTCCCTACAAAACTTCCATCAGACATTCCAAAGTTTGAAGGTAAGAATGGCGAAGACCCTGGTGATCACGTCGCTACTTTTCACCTTCGGTACTCAACGAATTCTCTGAACCATGATTCTATTAGGTTACGATTGTTTCATCACACTCTCATTGGAGTGGCATCACAATGGTACATTGAGATACCTAGGGGGACATATGGGTCGTTCCATCAGTTGGTGCTATCCTTTCTCAATCACTTTCAACTGCCCATTCGTTATGATCATGGCCTTGAACTTTTGTCAACTTTACGCTAGGGTACCGACACTCACATATCAGACCATATCTAGGAATGGCATAGGTGAAGGTGATTGGTTAAGACTCCTATACCCCTGGCCTTTATTCTAGAATGGTTCCTAAAGTCTTTACATGCTCCTATTTCAAAGGAAGTTGCTACTTTCGGGGTCTTCACAGAGGAAGAAGCTATCCTAAGAGCCCAACAATTTGATTTGATATATGATCAGTCTGGGATGTGATACCACCTTTTTCCAGATGCACCGCAGGCAAATCATGATCCTATACTAATGCAGGAGCATCACTCCACATCATCAAGCACCAACTAACCAGCACATCAAAAAGAACATTCAATGGAGAGGAGAGGAGTAACCCTCTCACTTTCAAATTTCAAATTTGAATTTAATGTATTAAATGTTTGTAAGGCCGGTAGAGCCGAAGCCATGCCTTCGAGCATGTTGTAGTTGGTGTCGCCTTAATGGCTGACAGGTTTATGGGGATCTAGATCCAATTCAGATTAGATGGCCCATTCAATATAATTCATTGTAATTAATGAGATTTGGTGAGGATGGAGGGAAGCGCTCGAGGATCCCCTTTTGTAAAAAAATATCCTTTGTTTCTATAGGCATTAGTCAGTAGAGAACGCATAGAAGTAGAGAATGCATAGAGAGAGAGAGAGAGCCGAGACTATGTTACAGTCCGAGCTCGAACACATTGTAATCAAACTTTGATGTTAATACAAAGTAGTTTTTTCTGCATATATGTGTTTCTATGTGTTTATGTGTCTTTCATGAATGTCATCTGTGTGTGTTATGATATGTTGTAGATGTATGAGTAGATTTTTATTTGCAGGGATAGACATAATTTACTATCTCTGAGTTCTTTGATTTTGCGACTGGTTCTTTGAGGCTTCATACAAGAGGTTGCATGACAAAACACTTCGGGTTCTATAAGCCAGTGCATAGAGTGCAATTCTAAATTCTACGGAACTTAGGCAGAGACTTTCCAGGAGGGAGCACCAGAGGAAATCTTGGACTCAAAGGAAAACCCCCAGGATCGTTGAACATCCTAAAGGAGAGACTGTGCAAAGGAGAGAACAGAGAGGGAAGACAGAAGTATTTCAGGTTCTATAGAGCTCTGCTAAGAGGGCATCGAGCAAGTGCTTAGAGTGCACAGAGGAATTCTATTTTGAGTTCAGAGAGAGAAAACAAAATCACTAAGGATTCTGTGAAAGCTCTTCCAGGAGGGCATTGAGCAATTTCATAGAGTGAATAGAAGGACTCTGTTCAAGCTCTGTTGGGAAGAGAAGTGTGAAGGAGAGACACTCACAGAGTTACTGAATACTTTTTTAAGCTCAGCAAGGAGGGCTTGAGCAGAAGGTCGTCAGGAGGACACCAGATTTCCCTTTGAGCACACAAAAGGGTGAGTCCCTTAGAGGCCTGGGTAAACAAAGCTCAGGAAGGACAGTGCCTTAGCACACCAAGTAACAACAGAGTGAGAAGAAGGTCGAGAAACCCTTTGAGGTTTCACAGTCGACAAAGCTCAGGAGGGACAGCATTCCTAGAAAACAGGTGATATCCAAAGGAATTGAGCTTGCAGAGGAATCAAAGGTTGAGGACTTTGAAACTTTAGAAAATCTCCCAAGGGGAGGGAGGAAGTTCTCAAGCTCAGGAGGGAGAAAATTTGTTGTTAGATCAACTGGAGAGACGAGATCTAGACCATCCAGTTTCATGTCCAGAAAATAAGAGGAGAGAGAGAAAAATATTAGATTTGGGCCGTCAGATCTAGCATCGATATATGACAACCATTGGATCGAGTGAAGACGCATGGAGTTTAATATCTGGAAGCCGCACAAAAGAGAATAAATGGATGGTGGATACGCTTCGTGGAGAAGTGTGAAATCCTGTAGGCTGTTAGATCTTGAAGATCTGTGAGGAAGTTAAGATTGAGTGCCTTTTAGTGTTCAAAATCTTAGGAGGAGTAGTGTTCATTGGATGAGAAGCAACAGGAGCCGTTGATCCCCCTTTGGAGTGGAATTTTGGCATTTCGGCATTTCAGGGTTCAGCATTTCGGCAATTCAGATGACAAGGAGCCAGGGCACTTAGCGTTGAAAATCCTGAAGTCGCAAAATGCGACATGTCTTTGGAATAGGGTTGTGGTCACGGAGGAAGTAGTCACATGGACCAAGATTTGGTCAGGGGATAATCATCGTTGAGCCCATTTCAGCATTTTGACATTTTGGGGTTCGGGAAGTAGAGGAGGCTGTGATTTTGGAATCAAGAGTTTAAAACTCCCAGTTTACAAAATCCTGAAATATCTAGAGCCACTAGATTGAGAAAGATCTTAGTCATAGATCATGTGGGAGGTGAGGCTTAGAGAATTTAGGAATCGTAGTTTCAAAAGGTAAGGAAACTCTCTGTTGTGGATTTTCGCGAATCACAAAATCATGAAGAGCGAAAGGAATAGGACCCAATCCTTGGTGGAGGGTCATATGGCCCCATAGAGTTGAGGGGAAATAGTCATTGGGCCTCAATCAGGTTTCGGGGTTTCGGGACTCAATAGGTAGAGTTTCATGGTCAACACAATTCCCGAAATCACGAAGAGAGAAATGTCAAAAGGTGGGTCCCAAGTATCAGTCAGAGGATACATGCGGTAGAAGTCAAAGGAGTGGTCAAGGTTCATAAAAAATCCTGAAAGAACATGAGCCATTGGATCGAGGTAGGCTCTCAATCGTCGATCTCGCTAAAGGAGAAATTTCAGAATTTGGGGAATCATAAGGGAAGAGGAACGATTGTTGGTTGTTCGCTCAAGTCCCAAAAATCTGAAATTAGTGGGAAACAAGTGGCGTGTGTTCAGTGCATTGAAGGAGTCAACCTTCATTGACATTTTGGGTTTCGAAGGTTGAAAATTCAAGGAACTTACATCAGGATTCGCGAAGTCGCGAAATCTGAAATTCCTTTTTCGGTAAAATTCCTGATCATATTTGTTGATCAGGTGTGTAGAGTTAGTGCCCTGTGTTTGATCACGCAAGCATAACTCATAAGGACCTATGCATACACCCTTGTGTGTGTGAGATATTCCCTGTGGGGAAAATCAAAGAGTCAAGCTAACTCAGGGAAAGGTTTAGAACGATCCTAAGACCAAGAGGTCACGCAGAACCTACTGAGGCAGGGGGTGCTACGTCAGTTGTGGTATCAGAGCCAATATTTTTTTGTTTGCAGATCACGAAAAAAAGGAGGAATGTGAGGGGATACAGTCTAATACCATCAAAGTGGTATCAGAGTGGGAATCCTCTTATATCCTGCAGGTGAAAGGAAGATGGGGATACTCTCAGGCATAGAGTGATCCACAAGTTTTCCAGGAGTGCAGATAGGAACAAGGAGATGGCTATTGAAGGCCATGGATGCAGTGGAAAGAAGAACCACCAACAGTAGAGAAAAGATGATATGGATGAAGAGCTTGCTGAGATAAGAGCGATGATGGAGGAGCTTGCATTTTGAATGCAATAGAGTGCAAGAACACGATGGGTGTATGAATGGCCCATGAAAACAAAGGTGAAATGGCCAATCAAAGAATTGTTGGACAGAAGACAACGAAGACTGTTGAAAGGATGGTTGAGGTACACTGAAAGCCTCAAAGACATAGAGGAAGTGGTTCATGTTTTTGAACCAGAAGCTAGGAGAAATCTCAGTGATGATGAGGGGGAGAGATCACTGGAAGATCTCATGAACTTCCAGGTGGGTAAGGCAGAAATCCCATATTTCCAAGTGGGCAAGGGAGAGCAGATGAGGCCATGTGAGAGTCTCATGAACTCAGAGATGAGTTTGAATCAGTGAGAGGATTTGATAGAGAAGGAAGATCAGAAGAGCGTTCTGATGATTGGAGGGATAAGAGTATTCATTCCAAGAAGTCGAGTGGAGTCTGATGCACAGGATGAAGGTGCAACAGAGGAAGAAGGAAAGCTAGTAGAAATTGTCATGAAAGAAGAATTGGGGAAGACATCAAGAGATACCCTAGTATAAGGAGAAGAAGATGAGCATTCGGAAGAATGGCTTAAAAATTTCAGCCAGGTAGCTAAAACAAAGACACCTGCAACACTGAAGCTGACATCAGAAGAAGAGAATGAAGATAAGATGCTCACTCCATGGGAGAAGGAGATAGAAATGTTGGAGGATTGGATGAACAATCTAGAACCAGTAGATGACTGCCAAGAGTAGACAACCATGCAGATGTTAGCAGAGGAGAATTCTGAGGAATTGCTCAAAATTTTCAGCTAGGGAGTTGAACAGATGATGACTATAGTGTCAAGGCATGCAGTACGAGATGAAACAAAATTCTAGTCTAGGAAGCAACTAGAGGAAGTTGGAGATGTGCTAGTAGGAGAGATGACAGTCAAGCTATCAGAAGAGGAAGCTGAGAAGAGACTTAGTGATAAGACTGCAGAACTAAATTTTGCAGCAGAGTGGCAAGCTGAGGCCACAGAGGAAGAAAATAGCATGGGGGATCTAGTTGATCTACCCACTGATAAGGACGAAGAAGTGAAGCCGAGGAGACTGCATAAAGAGAGTTGGCCACCAAATCATCTAGACGAGGTAATTGAGGGAATCAAAAGGTTTATGTTGAGGTCGGTAGTATAATCTGTCAGCGAAGAGAAGTTGGGCGGAAGGAAACCTACAAGAGAAGCAGGAAGGATGCAACAACAACAACAAGGCGATGGAGAGGATGGACATCTCCAAAGAACTATTTGGGATCCAGAGGGATTTAAATAGCCATGTTGGGAAGCTCATGAGTAGGAGCACATGATCTTTTGCAGCTGAGGAGTATGATGCAGGAGAATCGCTCCACATCATCAAGCATTATCTAGCTAGCACATCAAAGCGTGCATTCAATGGAGAGGAGAGGCGCAACCCTCTCACTTTCAAATTTCAAATTTGAATTTAATGTATTAAATGTTTGTAAGGCCGATAGAGCCGAAGCCATGCCTTCAATCATGTTGTAGTTGGTGTCATGTTAATGGATAAGAGGTTTATGGGGATCTAGATCCAATTCGGATTAGATGGCCCATGCAATGTAATTCATTGTAATTAATGAGAGTTGGTGAGGATGGAGGGAAGCGCTCGAGGAGCCCATTTTGTAAAAAAATATCCTTTGTTTATGTAGGCATTATTCGGTAGAGAAGGCATATAAGTAGACAATGCATAGAGAGAGAGAGAGAGCCGAGACTATGTTACAGTCTGAGCTCAAACACATTGTAATCAAACTTTGATGTTAATACAACGCAGTTTTTTTTGCATATATGTGTTTCTATGTGTTTATGTGTCTTTCATGAATGTCATATGTGTGTTTTATCATATGTTGTAGATGTATGAGTAGATTTTCATTTGCAAGGATAGACAAAATTTACTGTCTCTGAGTTCTTTGATTTCACGTCTGGTTCTTTGAGGCTTCATGCAAGAGGTTGCATGACAGAACATTGTGGGTTCTGTAACCCAGTGCATAGAGTGCACTTTTGAATTCTATGGAATTTAGGCAGAGACGTGCCAGGAGGGTGCACCAGAGGAAATCTTGGACTCAAAGGAAAACCCCCAAGATCGCTGAACATCCTGAAGGAGAGACTGTGCAGAGGAGAGCACAAAGAGGGAAGACATAAGTACTACAGGTTCTGTAGAGATCTATCAAGAGGGCTTCGAGCGAGTGCATGGAGTGAATAGAAGAATTCTATTTCGAGTTCAGAGAGAGAAAACAAAATCACTAAGGATTATATGGAAGCTCTTCCAGGAGGGAATTGAGAAGTTGCATAGAGTGCACAAAAGGACACTTTTTGAGTTATGTTGGGAAGAGAAGTGTCAAGGAGAGACACTCACAGAGTTACTGAATACTCTGTTAAGCTAAGAAAGGAGGGCTTGAGTAGAAGGTCATCAGGAGGACACCATATTTCCCTTTGAGGACACAAAAGGATGAGTCCCCTAGAGGCTCGGGTAAACAAAGCTCAGGAAGGATAGTGCCTTAGTGCACGGAGTAAGAACAAAGTGAGAAGAAGGTCAAGAAACCCTTTGAGGTTTCATAATCGACAAAGCTCAGGAGGGATAGCATTCCTATAATGTAGTCGATATCCAAAGTAATTGAACTTGCAGAGGAAGAAAAGGTATAGGACTTTGAAACTTCAAAAAATCTTCCAAGGGGAGGGAGGAAGTTCTCAAGCTCAGGAGGGAGAACAATTGTGGTTAGATTAGCTGGAGAGACGATATCTGGACTGTTGAGTTTCACATCCAAACAACAAGAGGAGAGCGTGCAGAATATTATATTTGGGCTATCAGATCTAGCATCGATATCCGACAACCGTTGGATCGAGTGAAGATGCATGGAGTTTAATCTCTGGAATTCGCACAGAAGAGAAGAAACGGACGATGGAGATGCTTCGTGGAGAAGTGAGAAATCCCATAGGCCATTAGATCTTGTAGATATATGAGGAAGTTAATACTAAGAACCTTTTAGTGTTAAAAATCTTAGGAGGAGTAGTCTTCATTGGATGAGAAGCAACAGGAGCTGTTGACCCCCCTTTGGAGTGGAATTTCGACATTTCGGCATTTCGAGGTTCAGTATTTCGACAATTCTGATGACAAGGAGCTGGGGCACTTAGCATTGAAAATAATAAAGTCATGAAATGCGACGTGTCTTTGGAGTAGGGCTGTGGTCACAGAGGAAAAAGTCACATGAACCGAGATTTGGTCAGGGGCTAATCGTCGTTGAGCCCATTTTGGAATTTCAGAATTTTGGGGTTCAGGAAGTAGAGAAGGCTGTGATTTTGGAATCGAGAGTTTCAAACTCCCAGTTCAAGAAATCCAAAAAGATCCAGAGTCATCAGATTGAGGAATATATAAGCCGTAGATCATGTGAGAGGTGAGGCTTTGGCAATTCGGGAGTTGGAGTTTTGAAAGGTAAGGAAACTCTCTGCTGTGGATTTTCATGAATTGCAAAATCCCGAAGAGTGAAAGGAATAGGACCCAATCCTTGGTGGATGGTCATATGGCCCCATAGAGTTGAGGGACAATAGTCGTTGGGACCCAATCGGGTTTCGAGGTTTCGAGACTCAAGAGGTAGAGTTGCACGGTCAACACAACTCCCGAAATCACGAAGAGAGAAACGCCAAAAGGTGGGTCCCAAGTATCAGTTAGAGGATACGTGCAACAGAATTCAAAGGAGTGGTCCAGGTTTAGTGAAAATCCTGAAATAACGTGAGCCATTGGATCAAGGTAGGCTCTCAACCGTCGATCTCGCCAAAGGAAAAATTTCAGAATTCGGGGAATCATAAGGGAAGAGCAACAATTGTTGGTGGTTCGCTCAAGTCCTGAAAAGCCGAAATTAGTGGGCAACAAGTGGCATGTGTTTGGTGCATTGAAGGAGTCAACCTTCATTGACATTTTGGGTTAGAGAGGTTGAAGAGTCAAGGAACTTACATCATGATTCACGAAGTCATGAAATCTAAAATTCCTTTTTCGGTAAAATTCCTGATCATATTTGTTGATCAGGTGTGTAGAGTTACTGCCTTGTGTTTGATCACACAAGAATAAATCATAAGGACCTGTGGATACAACCTTGTGTGTGTGAGATATTCCCTGTGGGGAAAATTGAAGAGTCAATCTGACTCAGGGAAAGGTTTAGAATGATCCTAAGACCGGGAGGTCACGTAGAACCTGCTGAGGCAGGGGGTGCTGCGTCAGTTGTTGTATTAGAGCCAATATTTTTTTGTTTGTAGATCACAAAAAAAAGGAGGACTGTGAGGGGATATAGTCTGATACCGTCAAAGTGGTATCAAATTGGGAATCCACTTGTATCCTGCAGGCGAAAGGAAGATGGGGATACTCTTAGGCGTAGAGTGATCCACAAGTTTTCCAGGAGGGTAGATATGAACAAGAAGATGGCTACTGAAGGCCATGGACGTAGTGGAAAGAAGAACCACCAGTAACAGATAAAAGATGAGATGGATGAAGAGATCATTGAGATAAGAGTGAGGATGGAGGAGCTTGCATTTCAAATGAAACAGAGTGCAATAACACGATGGGTGTATGAATGGCCCATGAAAACAAAGGTGAAATGGCTAGTCAAAGAATTGTTAGCCAGAAGAAAATGAAGAATGTTGAAATGATGGTTGAGGTACACTCAAAGCCTCAAAGACATAGAGGAAGTGGTTCATGTGTGTGAACCAGAAGCTGTGAGAAATCTCATTGATAATGAGGAGGAGAGATCACTGGAAGATCTCATGAACTGCCAGGTGGGCAAGGTAGAAATCCCATATTGCCAGGTGGGCAAGGGAGAGTAGATGAGGCCACGTGAGAGTCTCATGAACTCAGAGATGAGTTCAAATCAGTGAGAGGAGTTGAAAGAGAAGTAAGATCAGAAGAGCATTCTAATGATTGGAGGGATAAGAGTATTCATGCCAAGCATCTGAGTGGAGTCTGATGCATAGGATGAAGGTGCAGCATAGGAAGAAGGAAAGCCAACAGAAACTGTCATGAAAGAAGAATTGGGGCAGACATTAGGAGATACCCTAGCAGAAGGAGAAGAAGATGAGCATTCGAAAGAATGGCTCAAAAATTTCATCCAGGTAGCTGAAACAAAGACACCTGCAACACTGAAGTTGACAGTAGAAGAAGAGCATGAAGATAAGATGCTCACTCCATGGGAGAAGGAGCTAGAAATGTTGGAGGATTGGATGAACAATCCAGAACTAGTAGATGACTACCGAGAGTAGATATTCATGCAGATGTTAGCAGAGGAGAATTCCGAGGAATTGCTCGAAAATTTCAGCCAAGGAGTTGAATAGATGATGACTGCAGTGTTGAGGCATGCAGTAGGAGATGAAACAAAATTCCAGTCTGGGAAGAAACTGGAGTAAGATGGAGATGTGCTAGAAGGAGAGATGACAGTCAAGCTATTAGAAGAGGAAGTTGAGAAGAGACTCGGTGATAAGACTGCAGAACTAAATTTTGCAGCAGAGTGGAAAGCTGAGGCCACAGAGGAAGAAAATAGCATGGTCGATCTAGTTGATCTGCCCACTAATAAGGATGAAGTGCAGCTGAGGAGACTGCATAAAGAGATCCAGCCACTAGATCAGCTAGATGAGGTAATTGAGGGAATCAAAAGGTTGATGTTAAGTTAAGCAGTAGAATCTGTCAGTGAAGAGAATTTGGGCGGAAGGAAACCTACAAGAGAAACAAGAAGGATGCAACAACAACAACAAGGCGATGGAGAGGATGGACAACTCCAAAGAACTGTTTGGGATCCAGGGGGATTTCGACAGCCATGCTGGGAAGCTCATGAGTAGGAGCTCATGATTTTTTGCAGCTGAGGAGTATGATGCAGGAGAATCACTCCACATCATCAAGCGCTAGCTAGCTAGCACATCAAAGTGTGCATTCAATGGAGAGGAGAGGCGCAACCCTCTCACTTTCAAATTTCAAATTTGAATTTAATGTAATAAATGTTTGTAAGGCCGGTAGAGCCGAAGCCATGCCTTCGAGCATGTTGTAGTTGGTGTCATCTTAAGTGTTGTCTTAATGGCTGACAGGTTTATGGGGATATAGATCCAATTCAGATTAGATGGGCCATTCAATGTAATTCATTGTAATTAATGAGAGTTGGTGAGGATGGAGGGAAGCGCTCGAGGAGCCCCTTTTGTAAAAAAATATCCTTTTTTTATGTAGGCATTAGTCGGTAGAGAAGGCATAGAAGTAGATAATGCATAGAGAGAGAGAGAGAGACAAGACTATGTTACAGTCTGAGCTCGAACACATTGTAATCAAACTTTGATGTTAATACAAAGTAGTTTTTTTTGCATATATGTGTTTCTATGTGTTTATGTGTCTTTCATGAATGTAATCTATGCATTTTATGATATGTTGTAGATGTATGAGTAGATTTTTATTTGCAGGGATAGACATAAATTACTGTCTCTGAGTTCTTTGATTTCACATATGGTTCTTTGAGGCTTCATGCAAGAGGTTGCATGATAGAACACTATGGGTTCTGTAAGCCAGTGCATAGAGTGCACTTCTGGATTCTGTGGAATTTAGGTAGAGACGTGCCAAGAAGGTGCACCAGAGGAAATCTTGGACTCAAAGGAAAAACCCCCAGGATCGTTGAACACCCTGAAGGAGAGATTGTGCAGAGGAGAGAATAGAGAGGGAAGACAAAAGTACTGCAGGTTCTGTAGAGATCTACCAAGAGGGCTTCGAGCGAGTGCATAGAGTGAACAAAATAATTCTATTTCAATTTTAGACAGAGAAAATGAAATCACTAAGGATTCTGTGGAAGCTCTTCCAGGAGAGCATTGAGCAGTTGCATAGAGTGCACAGAAGGAGTCTTTTTGAGTTATGTTAGGAAGAGAAGTGTCAAGGAGAGACACTCACAGAGTTACCGAATACTCTGTTAAGCTCAACAAGGAGGGCTTGAGCAGAAGGTCGTCAGGAGGACACCATATTTCCCTTTGAGGACACAAAAGGGTGAGTCCCCTAGAGGCCCAGGTAAACAAATCTAAGGAAGGATAGTGCCTTAGTGCACTGAGTAAGAACAGAGTGAGAAGAAGGTCGAGAAACCCTTTGAGGTTTCACAGTTGACAAATATCAGGAGGGATAGAATTTCTATAACGTAGGTGATATCGAAAGGAATTGAGATTGCAGAGGAAGAAAAGGTAGAGGCCTTTGAAACTTCAAAAAATCTCCCAAGGGGAGGGAGGAAGTTCTTAAGCTCAGAAGGGAGCACAACTGTCGTTAGATCAGCTGGAGAGACAAGATTTGGACCATCGAGTTTCACGTCCAAACAAGAGGAGGGGAGATTGCAGAAGACTAGATTTGGGCCATCAAATCTAGCGTTGATATCAGACAACTGTTGGATCAAGCGAAGATGCACGAAGTTTAATCTCTGGAAGCCACACAGAAGAGAAGAAACAGACGGTGGAGACGCTTCGTGGAGAAGTTCAAAATCCCATAGGCCGTTAGATATCATAGATCTATGAGGAAGTTAAGATTGAGCACCTTTTAGTGTTCAAAATATCAGGAGGAGTAGTCGTCGTTGGATGAGAAGCAATAGGAGCCGTTGATCCCCCTTTGGAGTGGAATTTCATCATTTCGGCATTTCAGGGTTCAACATTTTGGCAATTCTGATGACAAGGAGCTGGGTTACTTAGCGTTGAAAGTCCCAAGGTCATGAAACGTGACATGTCTTTGGAGTAGGGTTGTGGTCATGGAGGAAAAAGTCACATGGACCGAGATTTGGTGAGGGGATAATCGTCATTGAGCCCATTTTGGGATTTCAAAATTTCAGGGTTCGGGAAGTAGAGAAGGCTGTGATTTTGGAATCGAGAGTTTCAAACTCCTGGTTCGAGAAATCCCAAAATATCCAGAGTCATCATATCAAGAAATATCTAAGCCATAGATCATGTGGGAGGTGAGGCTTCGGGAATTCAGGAATCGGAGTTTTGAAAGGTAAGGAAACTCTCTGCTGTGGATTTTTGGGAATCGCAAAATCCTGAGGAGTGAAAGGAATAGGACCGAATCCTTGGTGGAGGGTCATATGGCCCCATAGATTTGAGGGACAATATTTGTTGGGACCCAATAAGGTTTACACAAAAATCGATATATCCACTCTCTCTCAATATTATAGCTCTTCAAAAGTTAGTACCAGTCTAGAAGCTCCTCCTCCACCCCTGGAGATGAACTTATAGATCAAGAAACCAAAGCCACCACCTCATATTCAAAAAGGAGTACTGAAGTGCTCTACTCACAACCCTAATGCTAGAGCCACCCAGAACTATTCTATTACTGAGGATCAGCGCCAAACCCCTTGTGTGATGTCGGCTTTGGAGGTACTCCAGACATGTCCATCATAGAGGAATTCCTTACTCTCTTCCTTAGGATCTCTAGAACCTAGTGGCTTGAAAGTCATCGAGTTTGATGTCATGGACATGAAGCCTCACTTACCCTACCATGTGGATTTTCAAATCCACATGGAGTATTCCAAGTATGCTATCAAATGAGTTGTCGTTGATGAAGGTGTTTCCACTTGTGTGATGTCCTTGGTCTATTGGAAAGCTATCGGTTCTCTGACCCTTTCCAATTCTTCGAACATGCTGACTACATTTGATGGTCATTCCTTCCGCCCTCATGGTATTCTCCCGTCCTTTCCGGTCCAGTTAGGTGGGAAGATGGTAGAGGTGGAAGTAGAGGTATTTGATGCACCTCTCGATTATAACTTGTTACTAGGTCATAATTGGACCTATGATATGGTCATTGTCGTATCGTCCATTTTCCATGTGCTTTGTTTTCCTCATCAAGGGGAGATCATGACGATTGACTAGTTATCCTTTACGTACACTAGTCCTAACGCATCTGTTGTACCGCTAATCCATGTGATCGAAAATTCTCAGCCGACAACTGAGAATATAGGTGTCGGAATGTATTCTTCCCTCATGGGTACTTTCTACTTGTCGGCACCAATGCACGACGTTTATGCCATGTCTAGTAGGCCTTCTTCAACAGAGAGGTTCATTCCTTTCTGCACTTCCTATTTTAGTGATCCTTAGACCCTACCTTCTCTGACTTCGTCGATTGAAGGTCAATCGCATGCTGGCATGGATATGTCACTATTGGCAGTGGAGATTGTGTATCAAGCTATCCTTGACTCTTCCACTGATCACGATCCTGTTACCTCGCAGACGAACGAGGAGGATCCCGTTCTTAGGCCCATATGGGCCACTTCATTATCTTGTTCACATGATTTCTTAGATGAGACTTTTCCTTCAGACGAAGCCATCCTTGAAGCCATGAATGTTTCTGAGATACCTTGGGACGATATGCATCATCAATCTTATTTTCTCCCAAATCTTGAAAGAATTGAGCAAGATAATTTTCGATCTACCTTGAGTGAGATAGTCGGTCATGCCATAGTTCCACTTGATACGCACAGTATTTATGTCAAAGGAAATATGGAAATTATTTCTCCTACCATCTCAATCAACATCTCTTGTACCCCTGGAAAAAATGAGAACGTAAATATAGGTGTGGATTGTTCACCAGAAGTGTTGGTTGTGGAGCCTGATTATCTTCCTGATTTAGAGGTCTTTTACTTTTATCCATGTTTATACCCCATGAAGTATTTACACCCTAGAAGTAGGTACACTCTTCCATGCGGGGGAGTGCAGAGGGAGGGTACCCCCTCTGTGGGATCCAAGTGCGCTATCCCCTCGGCTGGGGCGTCTAGGGGCAAGCGGGCCCCAGCAGGGGTTCGGGGGCGAAGCCCCCGAAGGAAAAATTGCCTTGTAAAAGTATATTTTAATTTCATTGTAAATATGGAGCATTCATTATAAGGTCGCAGATCTAACAGTAGAAATTATGTTAGGGTTTTTTTCCCTAAAAGGCAACCCTCTTTTATGAGGGAAATGTATTGCGGCTATGTATGATGGTGAATATTGTATTCTGAGATAGGATATTGTGAGAGAAAGAAGAGGAAGTTACAACAGGTTTTGTTGTAGGTTGTAACCCTTCATATGCTAGATAATAATAAAGGAAGGACCTAGAAATTTTTCTGGTGGACGTAGCCCACACTAGGTGAACCACCTAAATCTGTGTCTCTATTGTATTGTGTATCTTCTGTGTTTTGTTTCCGCATTTGTTTTATTTTATGCTCCACGGTCCTATTTTTATAACAACTGGTATCAAAGGGAAATACAACTCATAGGAAAAGAGGCTTCTTGGTTCGAATGGGAGCAATGTCGGAAGATGGAAATTTTAGGGTCAAGAAATTTAATGGCCAAAAATACCAGTTATGGAAGATGTAGATGGAAGACTATTTATATCAGAAGGATCTATTCCTACCATTAGGCACAATAGAAAAGAAGTCGGCGGCTATGAAGGATGAAGAATGGGAGATTCTTGACAGAAAGGCTCTAGGAACAATATGGCTGAGCCTGGCAGCATTGGTGGCTTTCAATATTTCCAAAGAAAATACAATGAAGGGTTTGATGGACGCATTGGCCAAATTGTATGAAAAACCCTCGGCGTCCAATAAGGTATTTGTAGATCATTTAAATGATTTTAATATAGTTACTAATCAACTAAGTTCTGTAAAAGTGGACTTTGATGATGAGGTCAAGGCTCTTCTAATCTTCTGCTCATTGCCAGAAAGTTGGAATGGCTTGGTCATGGTTGTAAGTAACTCTGTCTCTAGTTCAAATACTTTAAAATTTGATGATGTTGTTGGTGTTATCCTTAGTGATAAAATGCGACGGAAAAGTATAGGTGAGACATCAAGAAATGCGTTGAACATGGAGAACAAGGGACGACAAAAGGATAGAGGAAAGGGTTTCAGAAACTGTGGGAATTCTAGGAAAGGCAGATCCAAATCCAAACTTGGAAAGATAGAGTGTTGGAATTGTGGGAAGAAAGGACATCTGAAGAAAGATTATAGATCTCCAAAGAAACAAAGATATGGACAGGAGGAGAGAAATCAGAAAGCAAATGTAACAGGTGATGTTTTACAAGATTATTTGATTCTTTCTGTAGATAATATTTCTGAGTCTTGGGTAGTAGATTCGAGTGCTTCATTTCATGCCACACCCCATAGGAAACATTTTCTAGATTATGTTCAAGGTTATTTTGGACAGGTTCATTTGGGTGACGATGCACCATGCAAAATTGATGGAATGGGAAAGGTAAAAATAAAGCAACGCAATGGAAACCAATGGTTGTTGAAAGAGGTAAGACATGTTCCATATTTAAGGAAAAATCTAATTTCAATAAGGCAGTTGGAAAGTGAAGTTTGTATATCCATATTTATAGATAAGAAGTGGAAGTTCATCAAAGGATCATTGGTTATAGTGAAAGGAGAGAAGGTAGGTACATTGTATTTATGTACTGGTAACACTGAATCTTCTATCTCTTTAGCTTCTACAAGAGTGGATACAGCACTATGGCATCATAGGCTTGGACACATGAGTGAGAAGGGGATGTAGATACTTCACAAAAGAAATTTTTTTCCAGATCTTAAACAAATTGATTTGGACTTCTGTGAGCATTGTGTTTATGGAAAACAAAAGAGAGTGAGATTTCTCAGAGTCGGAAAAGAAAAGAAGAGTGAAAGATTAGAGCTTGTGTATACATATGCATGGGGACCAGCTCAGGTATCATCTCTTGCTAGATCTCATTATTATATTACTTTTATTGATGATGAAACTAGAAAAACTTGGGTTTATTGCATTCGACAAAAATCTGATGTTTTTGATACTTTTAAGAAATGGAAAGCTTTGGTTGAGA